>VMKM01000247.1:0-459228 GCA_008360985.2 Macquaria ambigua | reverse complement strand
TTTTCACAAATGTCCAACAAAAGGCAACAAAAGTCTTTTGTGAAATTATTGAAAACACAAAACTTGACAAGAGTCTACAGCCATGCTAGCAGCTCTGTGAGGCTGCACAGTGGTGCTTTGAGCTAAATGCTAATGTCAGCATGCTAACATGCTCACAATGACAGCGCTAGCATGCTAATGTTTAGCAGGTATGATGTTTACCAAGTTCAACGTCTTAGTTTAGCATTTTAGCACGCTAACACTTGCTAATTAGCACTAAACATAAAGTACAGCTGAGGCTGATGTGAATGTCATTGGTTTTGCAGGTATTTATAGAACTGGACAAATAAAAAATTTGACCCGATGGCATTAGATGAAAAGTAAAGGGATGACCAAAGATATCACACATGCTCCTAAGGAGGCGATGAATGTCTGTTGGCAATCCATCCAATAGTTTTTTGGATATTTCAGTCTGGACCAAAGAGGTGGACCGACTGACAGACTGACATTGCCATCCATAGAGCTGCTGCTAGTATGGATAATACTGATAGAGGGAAGTGGGCTGTTTATTTTTAGTAATATGTTACTAAAGTTCTTGATTGACAGAACACTTGATTATATGGACCTGAGGTTTACATTTTGTCCCAAAAATGAACATACTGTACAGTATTTTAGAACACTTTTTTGATTTTTTCTGCACTGTGGAATTCAGCGTTATATCTACCCCCGTACTTTGCGTCATATCTTGACTGTTGACAGTAAAAAGCTCAGAGCACAAGGTGTCTGGAAGCTGCAATAAAACAGGAGTGTGAGTCAGGTTGTTGCTGACTCATCTCAGCCTGTCTGCTTTAGTTGTGAAGGAAGTGGAGCATAGAGGAAGCTCGTGACAAAGCAGTGCAAACACTGGAGGCAAGGGGTCTCCGTGTTGCAAACCGGGAAAACCTGTCGATTACCTCCGCGCTCACTCCCATCCTTCCCTGCTTGCAGTGTCAACTCTGCTTCCCAGAAATGACCTGCAGCGCTCCTTATCAACTTAACTGTCTAACCAGCCCCCTGCTCTGGGTGTGTACCGACTTAGCCATGCTTCCTAAACCCCTCTGTCCCCCCCACACCACGCATCTCAGGGCTCTGATTCAGATGACCTGACTGAGAACTTCCTGTTTTTTTTTCTGGGAACTGGCCCTGCCCTCCAAGGGTGGGCTATTAAATCAAAGAAAGTTCTTGGGAACAGTCTTCTGTATATTGTCAAGGAAGTCTGAAGTCTCACAAGGAGATTGACAGATAACAAGCAAGCACATGACAATCAGTTTAAATTACCAGTTGTTGTTGTTGTACATGATTAGCTCTCGACTAAATTTGCACCCATTGTTGATGTTTTTGCACCCTGGCTGCCTGTAATTACTATGACCATTTAAACCCATGAGTGTGTTTAGCTTCACCTCTTGTATATGCCTCGCTGCTCAACGTCTCATTATACTGCACAAAAAAAACCAGAAGCAGATTCCAGTGTCAGGAGGGTGTGAGCACTGTGCAGTTACAGCTCTTGTTTTTCCATTGGATTATTGACTATTTGTGGTCATGTTTGTGTCACAAAACAATAAGCGGATGTCACTCTGCCACCTCTTTTTGAAACCAGGACAGCACTGAACATGTTTGAGGGCCTTGCCAACACGCCTGTAACCAGCCTGCACTGAACTGGAGTGTGCAGAAAACAGAATAGGAAAACCACGGCGCAGTGATTTCCTTGTTTTTGTTGAACTGTGGTTGGTGTGGGATGGCAAAGTCTCACATGGGCAGTGTCACTGTAGCCAGAGGTCAAAAGCCAGAGGGGGAGGGGTTTAGATGCACACTGCTGCAGGAAGCGCTCATGTCATCACATCTGCCTCTAACCTCAGGCTGGTAGAGTAGACGGAACAACAAGGATTAGATTAGGACTCATTATTAAAACAAGAAACATGACTAGTTATTTACAGTATGTATTACATAGTAAATGTCATAGTATGTTGTTTTAGCAGTTAGGATTTATTCAGATTTTTGATTGTCACTGAAAATTTAACTTCTGAAATTGACAGCAAAATGTTTTTCTTAAGATTTAATACACACATTTCTTTTAGCTGTGAGCAGCTCTTCCATTTCCTTTGTGCATTACATTGTTGGAGAATAGTGTCCATCAACAGCACACCTATTGTTTATCCATTCCGTCTGGTTTGAGTATATTGAATTTTGTCACGTTTCCAATGTGAACACACTACTCAAAACCTGCTTAGAATCAGTATGTAGCATGTCACTGGGATACACCAGTCTACAGCTATGCTAGCGTTTCTGTTAGGCTGTACATAAGCACAGCGGTGCTTTGAGCAAAATGCTAATGTTAGCATGCTAACATGTTCACAATGACAATGTTAACATGCTGATGATTAGCAGGTATAATGTTTGCCATGTTCACCATCTTAGTTTAGCAAGAATTTTTGTCACAAATATCCATTATTTGAGAAAAGTGGCAAAAAAGTATTGTGCGAAATGATCAATAACACAAAAATGAACAAGACTAAGAGTCTATAGCCACGCTAGCAGCTCTGTTAGGTTGTCCTTAGGCACAATGGCGATTTGAGCTAAATGCTAATATACTCACAATAACAATGTTCACCATGTTCATCATCTTAGTGTAGCATGTTAGCGTACTAACATTTAAGTACAGCTGAGGTGATGGGAATGCCATTCGTTTTGCAGGTATTTGGTCATAAACCAAAGTAATGAACAAATAAAAAAATTGACCTGATGATGGCGCTAGATGAAGTCAGAGGATCCCCAGAGGTCATTAGGTTTCATCGCCTGGATATCGGTACCAAATTCCATGGCAATCCATCCAATAGTTGTTGAGATATTTCAGTCTACACCAAATTGGCTGACTGACCGACCAACATTGCCACCCACAGAGGGAGCCAAGCTGCTAGCATGGCTAAAAACGTGGCAGACGTGCTCCAACAGTTCAGAGATCGAGCATCAGAGGCTGAAATTGTCTGGAACGTCTGAAAATGCATCATTATATCTGCTGGTGGTTGAAGAAACATACTGCGTACACTTACTGCCTTGTTTTGGTCACATCACAAGTGATTTATTGTTATGTTATTTTGTTTACTTCCGCTATGAGGTTGGGTAGCATTCATCCGACAGCAGTTGCAACACCACAGGCTGTACAATAATTACAAGCATGTACAAAATCATTGTTTGTGAACCCCAAATTAAACCATTTTAAACTGAGCATCAATGTAAAACTTAAATTAGATACTGTACTTTCAGCAGTTCTTACTATTACAGCTGTTTGCTTTTGGTGCAGTAAAATAATGGTTGAAAGGGCCTTAATTCTCACTCACAGTTTCATTAGTTAAAACTAATGAAAAATTAAGATTACTGTGGGTGTATTTCAGACAAATGAGAGTAGTAGTGTAATGACGTGATTTCTCGTTTCCCGTTGGCAGAACCGCCAGTTGCTGAGGGATCGCTTCATGGTGGAGCTGGTTGAAGGTTCCAGGAAACTCCGTCACGTCTTCCTCTTCACCGACCTGCTGCTCTGCACCAAGCTGAAGAAACAGGCTGCAGGGTGAGTCTGGGTCGGCGTCCAGCCCGAGGTTAGAGATGCAGGCTTGTGACCCGGAAGATCCACAGGTTCAAATCCCTGTTGGGGAATGAGAGTCACTCCACCCAGACAGACATTAAACTTGTTATCGGAAATTTGGCTTTGCTGAAAATAGAAGTTTCATTGTGACCAGCTAGTGTTTGCAGTGGGAGATAAAGGTTATAATTTCTCCATCAGTAAAAGTGTTTGCAAGCTTGTGGCTAGTCGCGCTGTTGGTTTCACGCTGCTAACAAACAGTTATTGGGTGAAGAAAATTGGGAAGAAAATCATGTCATTATACACACCTCTTGTCCTCCAACAGAAAAGGGCAACAGTATGACTGTAAGTGGTACATCCCACTGGCTGACCTGACCTTCCAGACCATCGAGGACTGTGAGTCCACCCCCATCCCTCTGGTCCAGGATGAGGAGATCGATGCCATGAAGATCAAAATCTCCCAGATCAAGAATGAGATCCAAAGAGAGAAGGTGAGGATCCACAGATGATAAACGCACCTACAGAAACTAAAACCTCCCCAACACTAAATACAAGGATGGCAACAGTGGCAGCTTTGTACCAAAGTCTGAAGACAAACTAAAATAAAATGAGGAACTTACAGATTAGCACACGTGAATAGAGCAAATGTCTAGACAGCATGTGCTGTATTATATTAACCCTGCTACTGTTAATCTGTAGAGAACCACCAAAGGACCCAAGGTGATCGAGCGACTGAGGAAGAAGTTATCAGAACAAGAGTCTCTGCTGCTTCTCATGTCACCCAACATGGCGTTCAGAGTGGCCAACAGAAATGGCAAGGTGAGTCATGGGATGTTTAAACCTGTGTAAGGTCCAGTGTGCTTAGACTGATGAAAGATGTTAGCTGCATTCCCTGATTCATTTTTCATGCAAAATATGGTTGGGATTATCTTGTACTGTCAATAAACAGCTTCTTAATTTGGTTTCTGCTGCCCTCTGCTGTTGATAAGCGTGACATTACAGTGTGAGAGTGCAATAAAATGCAGTTTATATCATCCCTTCATTTCTTCCAGGGTTTCACATTTCTCATCTCTTCTGACTATGAACGTGCCGAGTGGAGGGAGATCATTCGCGAGCAGCAGAAGAAGTGTGAGTTGTCCTGGCACTTTCCATAAGAGAGTCGGTATCATCATAACAGTTGTGATGTCATATTTGTGTGACTTGCCTTTAACTGTGTCCTGCAGGTTTTAAAAGCTTCTCTCTGACCTCTCTGGAGCTGCAGATGCTCACTAACTCATGTGTGAAACTCCAGACTGTCCACACCATTCCAATGACCATGAATAAGGAAGGTAAGGATCAATTTGCGTTGGGTTTAATTTAATTTAATTTACCTATACCTACAGTTTTGTCTTTTTACCTTAACCTGCATAATCTGAACGCCACCCTCCTCCACAGATGATGAATCCTCTGGTTTGTACGGCTTCCTAAATGTCATTGTCCACTCTGCATCAGGGCTGAAACAGAGCTTGAGTAAGTGGCTTATTCTCCTGTTTTTGACTATAAATCATCTCACTGATAATTCTAGAGGTTGCACATGGTGTCACATCACCCTCTGAGTCAGTCCAGACTCATCTGCTGTACCCCTCTCTCTCTCTCTCTGGGCTGCAGCTGTCAGCTGGGATGGCAGCTGCAGGGGAACAAGTGGGATTAGCCAGGAACACTGTGTACAAGCCGCCTCAAATATGTCTTTCTCAAATCACTGCCTGCTCAAACTCTACTTTGTGCTCCTAATCACAAAAGGTAGATTTTTTTTCAACCAGTGGGGAGTCCACTCCTCTTTTCTATTTCTTAAATTACTGAATCAGTAACGTTAGAACTGTAGTGACACCAGAGATGGAGTTCTGGTACAGCCAGCATGCGGTTGCACCAACAAAGGCCATATGCAGTACATCGTCCAGACATGTCCCATGATGTAAATCTTTAGTTTTTAGTTTTAATTTTGATTCAACAGTTAAAACTACTTCTGCTTGTGCCCACTAGACCTTTACTGCTCTCTGGAGGTGGATTCCTTTGGCTACTTTGTCAACAAAGCCAAAACACGTGTGTACAGAGACTCCACAGAGCCCAACTGGAACGAGGTGAGAGGGCAAATCCTATCCACTGCTGGGTGTCTTTAAGACAGGCAATAAAGCACTGGGTTTCCCCTAGAAATAACTGTATGAAATGAAAGCTTATCCATTTTGAAAAAGGCCATGGATGCTGAGAAAAACTGTTCACTTGATTAAAATAAAAGCACATTGTTGTGCACTGGCCTGAAACCTGCAGTAACACGCCTTTGCTCTGTTTCCATGCAAGGAGTTCGAGATCGAACTGGAGGGCTCCCAAACTCTGAGGCTGCTCTGCTATGAGAAGTGCTACAACAAAACCAAGCAGAGCAAAGAGGACGGAGAGATCACAGACAAGATCATGGCCAAAGGACAAATAAAGGTACAGACAAATAAGGGCAGACGTGCAAATATTTGCTTGTGTTTTAGTACCTGGGTACCTAATACCTGGGTACGGGTTACCACACTTGGATAATTTTGATTGTGTTACTTTTGGCAATTTGAGCCTGACTAATGCTACGTTTTTGAGGCCCAAACCAATATCAATATTTGAGAGTTTTAAAAATACTATAGCAATATGAATTTTTAATACAAAACACGTAACATAAATAGACATTTTGGTAAATATTATTTAAAGTTGGTTATTAAGAATTATGATCAAAATAGTGTATGTACCGAGTGGGACATTTTACAACTTGTTAGTGGTTTCTGGTGGATAAACTACATAATGCTAATACTGTTTCTGGACTGCAATTTCTAGTTGCTTATCAGCCGATCTATACACCAAGGTGGATTTTTTTTCTACTTTGGACAGAGCCAGGCTAGCTGTTTCCACCTGTTTCCATATTCTGGCTGTAGCTTTATATTTAATAATAATAATAATAATAATAACAATAATAATAATAATAATAATAATAATAATAATAATAAGTGTATTTCCCAAAATGTCGAACTATTCCTTTAGTGCTACTCACAGAAAAGTAAAAACTTTCTGGCAACTTTCTAGACATTCTGGCATGATAGACCAAATATTTGACAATTCTCTGGGGAACATTGGACCTCTTACACATCGTACTGTATCCCATATGGCACCAAAGCAGAAAAAGGAACTAAAAATCAATATTTACAGACTCAGTTCGACCCTGAATCTATACGGTTCCACTGACATTTATAGGAAAAACAGTCCTTGTCTATGTGGAGTGAACTTGCTCCCTCTATTGATTCCAGTACCTCCACAGTGGTGACTTATTTGCACTGCTGACCACAGGACCTTTTTTTTGGCTAATCCTGCCCTGTGGGGCCCTTGGCTGTTGAAAAAGAAGTGAAAACACTGTCGAGTCTTAGAGGAAAGGAGCATGTGGGTTCTGGCATCCTCAGTCAGATACGTGCCATGTTGTTCAGGAGCCAACAGCCTGGATATACGTAGGTCATCTGTCAGGTATTTAAGGCACTTTCATGACATGTGGTGTCATGTTGGCCTTTCTGCCTGCTTTGTTGATGTCTACATCAATGATATGGAGACTGTTTTTATCTTTCAAACTGACTGAGTGGGATTACTGTCTAAGGAATGACAATATGACACAACAAATTAGTACTGAATTTAATGATTGATTTGATTTAAATTTGAAGGGTGTATAGTATTTGAAAAAGAAAAAAGACTATACTGCAGGGATGAAAAACTTTTTTAAAATTAATATTGCCCATTGTAAAATATTTCTTTGTCATTTTTTGTGGGATCAACTCAAAATATTTTAGTTACAATGCAATTTGAAAGCTGGAAAATCCATGATTAATATACTCAAGAAAGCTCCACCATGACTCTTTAACAAATAGTACTAAATAACCTGTATTACCATTTCATACCCATGAGAATTAGATTGTATTAGCTGAGGCAGGACCTTAAGACCTGCTCTGTGGGAAAAGAAAAGATGACTTTTAATAGAAAGAAGAGCCTCTGGGAAAGGTAACAGTTCATATAAGGGGTATATCATAGATTTGAATACTAAACATTGTTTCAGATAAGGGGAAGACGAGTCTGATGTTAAAGGTCACTACCACTAATCAGTTATTGGCCAGAGAGGATCCTATTTAGGCTACCTGAGATGCTAGATTACCAGCGAGCAGTACTACTCACAGTGGCAGGCGTGAGCACGTTGGTAATGAGGGTAGGAGGGGATTCTCAGGAGTTAATCCCCCAAATCCATCTGGGAAGTAGAACAACACAGAGGCAAGCGTGGTCTGCAGGCTGCATGGCTTTGTTCCTTCTCCGACTCCCACTGGAATGAAAGGATTTGGAGTCTATAACAATGCCGAGACGTGCTGATGACACAGAAAGTTTTGTGAAGATTCAGTTGCATCAGTGAAGATCGTCAAGATTCTTCAAGGCGATGAAGGACCTGCTGCTCTTGTTAGTGCAGTGCCTTAGAAAATAGTGATATCTGTGGATCAGCGCTGGTTTCTTTGTTGGTTTGCCGTTAGTCAGTGAAAGTTACATTTAAGAGTTGAGAAAGGCTCATGCCAGAAAGAATGAGTGAGAGTAACCCTAATGAGGAGGAGAGTGTGGATCAGGCCAGCAGAGGTCTAGAGGAAGAGGGAGACACGGCTCCAAGGAAACCCCCGAACACAGGGTCCCGTATATGGGACAGAGTCCGCAGCAGTCTGCTCAGACCAAAGGTAAAGATATGGAAAGTGAGCTGTGGACATGGGATGTTGTTGTAAAGGATGCCTTGGGAACTTACATTTACATTGTTTTTGCTTTCTCTTATTTTCTGGTGATGTTTAAAACCCTGTTTGTTATATTTCTGTTTGTATTGTATTTCTGTGTGATTTATCTCTTAGAAGCCAGGATTGTACTGCCTGTGATTCTTTTTTTTATCTTTTTGATTAAAAAGAGTATTATGTAAAAGAAAATGTATTTTCCTTGAACAAAGGATTGTCTGAATGAGATTTGATGGTTTCTTGGGTGAAAGAACGTCTGCCACGTTGGACAGGCACACAGTGCTTATGGCAATGTTATCACGTTACTCAAGCCTGATCACTGTAAACAAAGCCTGGCAGTCTGGTATTAGTCAGATGACTAAAATAGATCAGTGACATGAGTTAACACTACCTGGCCATATGGACTTTATGTTTATGTGAGGCTGAGTCAGGTAATTGAGCAGGCAATACTCATTTACCTACATTTATATACCTATACAGAAAGTAAACTTAATGAAGAGAATCTGAATTATTAAAAATGAAGTGACACTGGAAATAAAAACATTTTTTTTTTCCAGCTGGATCCTCAGACGTTGCAAAATAAAGACTGGCAGAGGACAGTCATCGCCATGAATGGGGTAAGTGTTTTCACCATCCCAGTAAAAAGAGGCCAGATTAACAACGGCGCTGAATTTGGCTGCTTCTGGTTCGCAGCTTCCAATTTAGAGGTTAAAAGGAAAGTTAAGGGAAAGAGATTTTTGCACCACTTGTAGTTGTTAAAATGTATTAGATATCATATTAAAAGCCTTAAGGATGCTTACAACTCACTTTCAGATTTGTGAAACCTGTATTTTTTTTGGCAATTTCACTGCTTTTTCTGAATTCAGACCACATTAGACACGGTTTAGCTAAAAACCCACTTACTGGTACACTGGTCAAATTTGGACTAAATTAAAAAGTAGACTCTAGGGTCCAGAGTCTAATCTAGTCAGGGTATGACAAATCTAGGTATAGTGGTTTTGATCTGGACCCGGTGTTATGTGGTCTAAATGCAAAAGAAAGCAGTGGAGATATGTTTTAAATAGTCTCTGGAATCTATGTGTTAATTTAGCCCAGTCTAGGTCTAGTGTTTTTTTTTTTAGCTAGACCTGTTTTGACAAATAAAATAAAATTTGGAGTGGAAGTGGGTTTTAAGCAGCCTTGAGGCTTTTAATATGTTTGCGAACCAGAAGCCAACTTTAGCATCATTGATAAAAGTGACTCACGTAACACAAGTAGTAAACGATAACTGCTATCCAATAGTAATGGATGTTAGCATAGCTATTGCTGTGAAATTACTGATATTACTGAGTCAGTTTGCTGACTCTTCTGTACTTGTGCTAGTGTTACACTACGTTTTAGCATTTGTCATTATCCTGTTATTGTCACTTGTAGCCACAGTGTCTGCTGTTCAGCAAAAGTTACATATGCTTAGCTAACGTTAACACATAGTTGTCTAAAATCCCTGGTTTTCTTTACTTGTTTCAGATTGAGGTGAAGCTTTCGATGAAGTTCACCAGCAGAGAGTTCAGTCTGAAGCGAATGCCTTCACGGAAACAGTCCGGCGTCTTTGGAGTGAAGATCAACGTAGTAACTAAGTGAGTTGATGATGTGTGTTTTGTGTGTGTGTCATGCCAATATGCCAATTTTTGATATCCTCTGTAACTCACTGAGTATGCGCTCCTTTTTTTTATTTTTTTATTTCTTTTCAAAATAAACTTTTTTCTTTTAGTTTAAGTGTCAGAATTTGGAAACTGAAGCAGCTAAATGGAATTCATTTTCATTCATTTTATTATTGACACCTGTGTTTTTCCTACTGTGACAAGTCAGAATGTCTTCTGTGTAAAAGGCCTTTTTGACCAGTGCCCCTAACCAAACAAATACTAGACCACAATGTGTGAAGTCAAGACAACATTAGCTTCTATTAGTCTTCTATTAGCATTTTGCAGGAAGTCCTGGTCTATTGGCAGCTAACATTAAGGCGTACGGGAAATGTCTTAAGTTTGAGAAACACTTGTACTAACAATACCCCAGTGGGGACATAATACAGGCTACACTTGTTTCAGCCGTGGTCTCTTGTGTTTACAGCATTTATATGATGTGTTGATTTGTAAATAGCCCCTTTAAGACTTGTTTCTATGTCCTCACTAGGCGAGAGCGTTCCAAGGTTCCCCTCATTGTGAGACAGTGTGTGGAGGAGATTGAGCGACGAGGCATGGAGGAGGTGGGAATCTACAGAGTGTCTGGCGTTGCAACTGACATCCAGGCGCTGAAGGCTGCCTTTGATTCAAGTGAGTTCAGTCTGAATTTGATTTCGTATCGTAATTGATCTGACAAATATGGGAAACAAACACAGCTGAAAAACATGGAGACAAACATAAAGACAGAGCTGTGCATGACTGACTCATACTTTGTACACAAGGGTTTTTCAAAGCTCATTGTGCAACTCGTATTCTTTAGTATTTAGTGACTGTTGTCTCATCTGCCCCACAGACAACAAGGACGTGTCTGTCATGATGAGGGAGATGGATGTAAACGCCATTGCTGGAACACTGAAGCTGTATTTCCGCGAGCTGCCGGAGCCTCTTTTCACTGATGAGTTGTACCCCAACTTTGCTGGAGGCATCGGTTAGTCACCGCTTCTTTATTTTTGCGTAATTGTCCGCGGTCGGGAGGGCATAAATGCAGGTGCAAGTTTTGACACCGGCACATTCATGTGTGCTTTTGCTTTGCAGCTCTCTCTGACAGCGTGGCCAAGGAGAGCTGCATGCTCAACCTGCTGCTGTCTCTACCAGAGCCCAATCTGGTGACCTTCCTCTTCTTGCTCGACCACCTTAAAAGGTAAAAGACCTCACAATTAATGCATTATTTGAGCTGTGGTGTATCTGTGTATCAGCTGCACGTCAGTGTGTATGTCTGTTATTTATTCTGTTTATTTGTGCCATAATTTTGTAATGATAGGTGAGACAAATGTTATAGATGACAGAGCTGAGTGCTCAGCAATGATTGAAATAATATGTACAGTTTGGGTTGGGATCTTTTCAGTATCTACAGGTAGAATATTATTGTTTGTATTGCTAACCAATAGTAATGGGTGGTTGTAATAGTACTATATGAAAATCTTACAAAACACAAATAATATGCCATAAGTCAAGAACATGTCACTTTTAAAGGATGAAATAACACATTCTTCCTATTATAGATGAAAAGTTTGATTTCTGGGAAATACAATTCACAATTGCTCAGTTTAATGCACTAATGTTTAATTTAATGGGGTTTTGCTGCTAAAGTTTTGGCTTTGTTCTTACAGGGTGAGTGAAAATGAGTGCATCAACAAGATGTCTTTGCACAATCTGGCCACAGTTTTTGGCCCCACTTTGCTTCGGCCCTCTGAAAAAGACAGCAAAATCTCAAACAGCTCACAGCCAATCTCCATGAACGACAGCTGGTCTCTAGAGGTCATGGCTCAGGTAAAACATGTGTCAGGATATCGATAAGTGAGACATTTGGGCTATGTGTGTGGGTCTGATCACCTTTTTCTGCGTGTCCGTAGGTGCAAGTCCTTCTCTACTTCCTTCAGCTGGAGAGCATACCAACACCTGACAGCAAACGTCAAAGCCTTCTCTTCTCTACTGAAGTATAACGGGAACATCACGCACTAGTCTGTAACTGTTCTGTTCAGAGGCGGGATGTCAGCTGCTTAATGAGGTGGATACTGCTGCTTTACTCTGAGGATGCTTAATTTAGCCACCAGGTGGAACCGTCAGCACATTGTAAACTGGAAGCAGCCACCATGAAGCCATTTCTTCTGGAGATGTGATGAGCATGTTTACTTACCCGCTTACCTGCTGTGTCAGTAAAAGACAACCCTATATGATGTATGGACAAAATATATCATTCCTTTTTTTAATTTAATTTAAATTTCAAGAAGCATTATTTACTGTACTTTAATATTTTCCACTGCCCTGTTCTGTCACTGTGCACATTAGCTCCATATTTACAGAGGGGGATTTCTGCTGTATTTTGTAAGATGTATATCTGTGGATGATTGATGGATGAATGGACCTATATTATTCATGTCTATACATGTTTTTTCCCAGAAGTGTTTGACTTGGTTGAAAGCTCACGTGTGCCAATGTTTCCCTGCTGATGACCAATAGAACATTTCATTTACCCTGATGTTTACACACTCTTAGTTTTGTACAGATTTTAAACGTGTGAGACTGAAAACTGTAGTTAACACACAGCAACATGCAGGCATGTTGACCCAACCATTTGAAGCGTTTTGTTATCTGTGCTATACAGTTTATATAGTGATCTTATTCAGATCACAGGTTCTTCTGGTGGTGTCTGAGCCAACTTTCATGTAGATGAGTGCTTTTTTTGGAGGTGGTACAGAGAAGTGAAAGGCAAATCATTCCAGGAAAAGGCGAGGCCTAATTCTTCCACTCATGGAATGTATACTGTGCTGTTTATCATTTTCATTCGCAGTTGTCTTTTGTCCATATCTCATATGTTTTGTGTCCACATTGTTTTTTAGCTTCTGTCTGATTTGATTTATTCAGTTAAAGTTAATGTATATGTGTTGCTTTCTGCATTCCTTCTCTGTAGTCTATATAGGACAACACCACACTGCTGTAGAAATGAGAGCACCTGGAGATTATCTCAAATACCAAATGTTCCCTAGTAGGACCCTTGGAGCACAGTGATTCACTCATATCCAAGTCTCCTGGTTTATTAACAGGCTTATCATCCACATACCTAGTATTACTTTCAAAGCCATGTGAAAATACACTATGTGCTTGCGTTCATATTCTTTTTTTCCAAATCACTACAAGTATTCAATCACTTGTTAGCACAAACTATAACCCTAAAGGCTTGTGATTTATGTAAAATAAGCAATAACTCTTAGTAATTCTTAGGACGAGCAATGACTAGTGGGTCTTGTATGTATGATTTATGTAAATAAAAACTTGGTAACATTATTCTTGCAACGCCTCATTTCTTAGTGTGAGATAAAACATACTCAGACTACAAGTTTGACACAACTCTGTTTTATTACGTCCAGGCTCAGCAATGTTTCAGTCCTCTTTTATAAAAATGTGCTAAACTCATACTCTACTGGAAGTATACTCAACACACTGAGTACACTTTTCCATCTACTTTGTCTAGTATGTATTCTGCTAGAGATGCAAATGGCTCAGTGTAGGACTGGTGAAGACCGTGATGAGCATGTAAATTAAAAACTAAACAAACTGGGTTTTGGTGCTCCAGGGTCGCTGGGTGTGTGTCCCCTGCCTGACCTGTTAATCCACACATTTTCAATAATGTAATGGTAAATTAAGAAGTATACCTACATTTTCACCAAAAAAATGATTTATGCTACATGTTTTCTCCTGACATGACCATATGTTCACATAACTTAATAGTCTTATAATAATTATATGTGTGAGATATATTAGAAATTATGTGAAAGATTTATCCAAACCTGAGAGGGGATTAAGCGCTAATCCGCAGATACTAATGGTTATTCTGAGGCAATTTCCTCTACTCTAATTGTAGGTGTGTGAAGGTGGTGTGTAGACTTAACTGAAGAGGAGCCCTGCAGACATTTGGCCCAGCTCCAGGAGTAATTTGGAGACAATAATACATGAACCACTGGACATTTAAACATCCTGGAGGGTGGAGGCAGTGAACTGTCCCTCTTGTACAGAGGGTGGGTGATGCTGAGATGATGCAACCAGAGGAGGGGGCAGAGGATCATCCGGCTGCTGCCAACAGAAAGGGGCTGACATCCGAAACCGATGCTGCCTACCCTCTGAAGTTGTGGATTGGCGAACTGTTAGCGACCGCAAATGAACATTCACCGGACCTTCATCAACCTATCAAACAGGAACATTAGGACAACCTCAGGTATGAATATTGTATCTATTTACTAACAGAGCGTTGTCTTTTTGCCGGCTGTGCTAACATTGTTAGCCTAACGCTAGCGTTAGCAGCCTAAGCTTTGCCATTGCTTACTGACAGCTGAGGTAAATTAATTGACTGAAAGGAAGCACACAAACCTACTCTAAAGTTTAGTTAACTGCGCAGACTCGTGTTGTTCGTTTTGTTTGTTTTAAACAGCATGATAGTTATTGTTTTAACCCTCAAACCAGATTTTTGGTCAGCTGTCAAGTTAGAAAAAATCACTTGGATCTGTACTATGAATTATTTCAAAATAAGTCTTCACGATGTGTTGACATGTAGCCCCGGTGTCATTCATAACTTAATGTGCGTCTCGGCAATGGTTTTAAAGCAATTATGTGATACATTTGGGCGTATTGTTAGTTTGGCTAGTATTCTGCACCTATAAATATCTGAAAATAATTTGATAACGCTAGGTCTTCAGAGCTTTTGACTGCATAATAACCTGAAAATATCTTTGTCACCTGGCAATAAATATCTGTAGTATAAAACCATATTACATATGCTATCTATCTACTGTACGGTACCTATAACTATTATACCTCTATTTTCACTCTAGGTTCAACTTCTCTCGCGCTATCGGAGTTTTGATATAATTATTATAGTTTCAGTAAAAGTTGTCGAAGGGTTGTGCTTAGGTGTCTAGCTCAGTGCCTTTGTTTTGAAAGCGTTTGGCCAAACAGGAAGTAAAGTTACTAAAATTCCCTGTGTGCCTGACCATATATAGCTAACTAGCTAGCTGGTTTATCTCTTTATCTCTTTGGTTTTAAGTTGCCTTTTGGTCTGACAAGATAGTACCGACGTTTGGTTACTCCATAGAGTCGGGTAGTTGTCTTTACCTAAAAGGTTTGGTTGGTAAAGTATGTGCTTGTGTAGTTGAATGATACACTGTGAAGGCTAACGTTAGCTGTGCTGCTGCTAATGTAGGTGTAGCCAAGAACAATGTAAATTTGCCATCCCCCTGAGAAGAGTCAACAGTGAACTGGTGTTGCATCTTGTCAGTGCCTTGGCTGGCCCAAATGGCATACTATTGCAGAGCTGTAGGCTCTGTCTGTGTGTGTCTTACTAAATCCTTCTCTCTCTTGCGTACTCAATTCATTTAAAATCTTTTTTTAACCAGAGGTGACCACAGATGTTTCCCAACTTTCCTGGAATAGCTTGGAAACATTTCACAGCCCACTCTTTAAATCAATGTCTAGGAGATATGACTTATGAGATATTCCTTCTTGGCTCTGCCTGATCAATTGCTTTGCTTTTAGAAAAATATTTTCCACTCTTGGAAACCTTGCCCCCAAGTGACATTGAACAAGGGGAAAGGAAGAAATGTATTTCCAAGACAAACTCACAGGTCAGGACCAAACCCATGCTCAGTTTGATTCAATTGAATAAAAATGATTCAATTTTAGTGGAAGTTGAATAATGATTTATCACAAATATTAATACTGTGGATGGTCTTGCTTCTACATGCCAGGTTAATGCTGATGATTTCAAATGTGCCAGATAGGTAAATATGTTAGGGCATTTTAGTTACTGATCCTCAATTTTTTTATCAGCATATTATAGTAGCATTGAAATACTGAAATTGGTCATCGTCATTTAACTGAAGGCTGCATCATAAAAAATGGCTTGTTTAATTGCGTTCCATGCTTGTATATTAATAGTGAGGCATATTTTGGCAAATTCATTTCAAGGTTTGACAGTGTCTGCTCTGTCTCAGGCAGACTGGTGCCTGCTTGTCCTTGCACACACAGTCACCCTTGTAGGGTTTACTTTTTTTTTTACTGGAGACGCCACTGCAGGAAGCTGATGTTGTGGCAAGGAAGTGCCTCCCCACAGTTAAAGCATGAATAAGGAAGGAGAGCAGGGAAGGGGTATTAATGAGTTACTAGACTGCTACCCCCCCCCCTTCTCTTCCCTGTTTCTTCTGCGTCCTCTGTCTCAGTCTCATGCTTTGTTTAGCTGTCTGTAAAAGAACTTGTTCTTTTGGTCAGCCTTGGATCAGATCCATTGCATTCATTAACACTGAAATCAAACACTGTAGCTCTATTTAATTTGAATCAGGACAAGTGCTATTGGCTTCTGGCCTAGTGAGGCGCAGCTTACATTCTTCAAAGTTGAGTTGAAGTGTTTTGTTTTTCCTCTCATAGCATCGTCTTATTGATAGATAGTGATGGTTTTTTTTATGTTTGATAGGCAATATTAGTACATTTTAAATAATCATGTCCTTGTGGTTGCTTCTATTTTGTAGATTCTGAATATCAGCCCAACAAGATTTATGCAGTTGGCAATGAATCACCTTGGCTAATATTTAAGAAAATGTCTGCTAGTGGCAGACGACCCTGCTGGACTCTGACCTTTTCAATTCTGTGTTGTTTATTCAAGATTTTAGCAATCATGATGTCATGAACAATCAGCTCAATGATGTCGAGTCACCGAAAAAAAAAAGGTTTCGGCATCACAGATGCAGCATTGTTTTTGATGCAGTGTGATTCCTCACAGATGTTTAGACTGCATTTTCCAAACTTGAACCAAGTGAGTCTGACAGGCCAGCGTGTATACATTTCATGGTGTAGGAATAATTATTGAATTACTGTTTTAAGAGTCTTTACAATGGTACACACACAAGCCTTTTTGCAGAGTGAGGGAGTGAAAGAAAAAGGCGACTGCCACTGCCCCATTTAGCTGCACTGTTGGTCCCCAGCCTCCGCTCCCATGTCTATTCAGATCCAATGAAAAGAGCTGTGCTCTAGCTAGCAGCTCTCTGTTTCAGACATCTGCTTTGACACACATTCAAGCTATTCAGAAAACTGGCTAGTTGTTGAGCGCACATGTCAGTACTCAGGGAAAACGCCCTGCCAAACGTATGTGTTACGGATAAATACATGCAGTACACAGGCAGGGTAGAGTTAGGTGTACAAAGATAGATTATGGTTGGGAAGTAATATAAAGAAAGGGATGATATCTTCCTTAGCAATCGGAGTCCAGTTGATTGTTCTGTATCTTTAGCTGGAGAAGTTACTTGCTTGGTGGCATGTATGAGTTTAGCAGCTGCAGTTGTGCTGATACACATTTTGAATGTTCCTTGTTTCCTTATGCCCAAAAGGTTTGTGTTAAAGAAACAGACAACAAAAGCTTTCCAGACAATTATTTATAGCTTCACTGCATGTATAATTTAAGATAACCTGTCAGGACACAAAATTATTCATTAATTTGTATATTATGCTTCACCCACCAGCCAAAAAAAAAACAATGGTAATCTATTGAGTGGCTGGTAAAATTTGAACATTCACTAGCCATTTGGCTGGTGGACGAAAAAAAGTTAACTTTGCACCCTGTCAACATAAAGTCTAGGTCTGGGTAACGTGAGAACAGTACAGACGTGAAACGTCAAACGCATGTTCTCAAAGTTCAGCCATGACGCAAAGCTTCCAAATAAGGTGAGGCCTGCGGGGATGTAGATGCACATCAAAGTAGCCTTCATCTTGGAAAGCTTTAACATACTAAAAGACACTGCCTGGGGAAAGATGCGTGGTGTAAACTTAGAATTAATATTCTATTCATGAACAGTCAAAGATTTAAACACAATATGCTTCAAAGTATTCTAAGAAAGTAGAGTTTGTACTGTAAGGACGTTATTTTGAGTAAAGATTTCAAGTTTTGCAACTTGAAAAACACACATTTTTTATCTTTAAGTCCAATCAAACTCCTCATAACTCTTCCTCAATGCTGGGGCCTGTGTATTTTTGTGGTAGGTCATATGAATTAGGTATAGCTGAACCCTTTTCAGCATCTGCGTCACTGGAGGCCAAGGTCAACCTGACAAAAATAATAAGCCAAATAAATATTGTCTCGACAGAAAGAAATGAATAACTTTGAGGACTCGAAGTGGAAGATTTGGTGCAGGATGACAGATTTAAAGTAACATCTGTACCAAGGAAACACAGCTGAAATCTATTAGAAAACTATTTGTTTTTGAATAGAGTGCAGTTGCAATTTAGTAGCAGGTTATTTTGGATTCTCTGCAAGTATCAGGAGAGAGAAGGCAGACAATATATGGCTCAGATGTGAGCTATTGTGTACAGATCTCCACCTGCTCCAGCTGTATGAGATTTTATATATTGATTCATTTTTGTAATGTGTATTTATTTAGCTAAGATTCAAGGAACGGTTTCAGTCAGTGAATTGTCTAAACATTTGTGCTCCTGCTACAATACATTGGTCAGCTTCGCACAGTGTTCTATATAAAGTCTGATTTACTGCTGGTATTTGATGTGTGTCCCAACAACAAACTTGTGCTCAGGAAAACAACAGAGCACTGACTCTGGGACAGATTGTAGCTGGGGTTTCCTGTGTACAATAAATAACGTCAGCTCACTTTTTCCCTCTTCAGAGCCTTAGTGCAAAAAGAACTCCAAGACATCCAAAACCTGTGCTAAAGTACTTACTCTTTGTCTCCAGCTGTGTCCCAAATCACTTTTTCTTGCCATTGTGGCATCAAGTCAGGTTCTCCTCAGACCTGGAACACAACATGTGAACAATACTGAGTGAAGAAAGCCTCCTGTGTTTTTATACAAGCTTTTGTTATTTGGTTACAGCCAGTTTCCACACCTAGTTCAATGCCAGGTGAACACCAGATAACTCCAAGGTAAAATATTTTTGTATCACCTGTTACTAATACAATACATATTACACACTTACCAAATTATGCTCATTAAATTCATTTTAGGAATCTCTTCTGGGTTGTTTAAGTGGAGCAACGGTAGCTGTGAAGTGGTATGAGTACTGAGATCTTGCATAAACATGGCACTAAATGATTTCTTGGCAGTTCAAGATGATGATGAGATGCAGCGCATCAGACTGGTAGCCCAGCAACAGACTAACTGACTTACATTTTTGCCTCAGAAAACTGCAGTTGAGTTGGTTTGAGCTTTCACTTTGATCTGTGAAGGAATCTACTTTTCCTTTTTTGGCCCTGCTGATGGTCCCACACTATGCCAGAAAAACCCTTTCTTGCCGCTCTTTGTGGAAAGACCACATTCTTCCCACAAATATACATACCGAAAGCAGCAGCAACCACCCACACAGATGAAACTAAGTCTTTATCAGTGTCATCGTCGTTGCAGCTGACAGGCAAGTTAAACTCTGAACTGACTGAACTATCACCAGCACATGAGAGCCATCTAGTGGAGATACTGGCTGGCCTTTGAAAGCCTCTATTTCAGTGTTTACCCAACATTCCTGTATCTGGGGTGGTCCCCTGCAGCTGTCTTAACAGCTACCAAATGTAACTGCAGTGAAGACAAAAGGATTTGTATCGCAAGTACCACACAAGTGTCCATGCATCATCATGTAAATATAAATAAGCAACATGTTTAAACTGCAATATCTACACTAACTTATCATTGTAAGGATCAGGAGGATAAGTAACATTATCCAACCCTAACCCAAACACCAACTATCTAGAATAAACTTCAGATCATAGAGGCAGTCAGAGAGACACACATTTTCTAGAAGTGCTCAGCTGTTCAATGTGGTCTCAGTGTTTAGGGAATAGCGTCTGTGGAAAGAATTCCTCTTCCATGGAAAACTGGAGCTATCTGCGCACTGACATACGTTACCTTTCTCCTCCTCCCTCTTTTGTCCACAGATTGAGCTGTAGATGTATCAGCATCAGAGGGTTCAGTATGAAGAAGTCGGTCCGGCCAGCCGTGAGTAAGGTGAGTGGGGATCGAGGGAAGGCAGAGGCCACCGCTACCACTGGGACCGCAAAGCCTACAGCCAAGACCAGCACCACTGCACCTCTGTCTAAGGTCAGGCTCATCACGTGATGCATGGACCAATTAGAGCTGATAAATAACGCTTTGAATTTGATTTTATTTTCATGTGAATTTGTTGAATTTTTGAATTTTTGGGCCTCCAGGTGAAAAGCAACGATGATCTTTTAGCAGCTATGGCTGGAGGGAATCCTACATCAAGTAATACCGTCACCAAGACCAAGAGGACTGCCTCCATTGGGACTAATGCTAGCAACCTAGACAGCAAGCCAAAGACAACATCAGGTATATACTCCATGCCTAGATATTTTTTTTATCTTTTCAGGGTTCATACAAAGTCTTGAAAGTTTGGGAAATGCTTGAATTAACTCTTTAAAAGCTGTATGAACCCTGTCTTTTGTAATGTTGTTTTACTGGAAAGTGTAAGGATTACCCTTTTCTCTCTTACCAGGTACTTCATCCAAGCGTTCGACATCTTCAATTTCCAAGGAGCCAAATTCATCACGAGACCGTCTCCGGACATCCAGGACCTCAGCCAATAAGAAGCAGTTGGTATCAGGGATTGTAGTGGGGGATGTGGCCTCGGGGAAGCGCTCTCGTGGCCAGATCCTGGCAGAGTCCGAAGGCCGTATGAGCAAGTCTAAATCAGACGGCCAGATCAGCGATAAGGTGGCTCTAGAGGCCAAAGTAAAAGACCTGGTGGGTTTGGCTAAAAGCAAAGACGTGGAGATCCTCCACCTTCGCAGTGAGCTGAGGGACATGAGGGCCCAGCTTGGCTTGGGAGGGAAGGAAGCACCGGCGCAGGAAGAAGCTGGGGAGGAAGAGAAGCCCCAGGTTTCAGCCATTACAGCAGCTGACGTGGAGTCCACTCTGATTCTCTTACAAGAGCAGAACCAGGCCATCAGAGAGGAGCTCAACCTGCTAAAGAGTGAAAACCGAATGCTAAAAGACCGGCTCAATGCGCTGGGCTTCTCTCTGGAGCAGAGGCTGGATGCCTCTGACAAGCTGTTCAACTACGCCTCCCTGAGCCCGGACCTGGCAGCAGGCAGCGGGCAGAGCGATGGTGGAGGAACGGGGACGCTGACCTCCTCAGTGGAAGGCTCTGCCCCCGGCTCTTTGGAGGATCTGCTCACAGGACACCAGCATGGAGGCTCAGCAGACAACCTCGACAGTGAATCTAGCGAGGTGTACCAGGCCGTCACCTCCAGTGATGATGCCCTGGACGCCCCATCTGGAGCCTCCTCATCTTCGGAGTCGGAGTGCGCTCCCAGCAGGGAGTGCTCACGGAGGGGCAGCAGTGGCAATGCCAGTGAGGTGTCAGTGGCCTGTTTGACGGAGCGCATCCACCAGATGGAAGAGAACCAGCACAGCACTGCTGAGGAGCTCCAGGCGACATTACAGGAGCTGGCTGACCTGCAGCAAATCACCCAGGAGCTCAACGGAGAGAACGAGCGGCTAGGTGAAGAGAAGGTGATCCTCATGGACTCCCTGTGCCAGCAGAGCGACAAGCTGGAGCTGTACGGTCGACAGATTGAGTACCTGCGCTCTCTGCTGGATGAGCACCATATATCGTACGTACTAGAGGAGGACATCAAGAGTGGCCGCTACATGGAGCTGGAGCAGCGCTACGCAGACCTGGCCGATAACGCACGCTTTGATAGAGAGCAGCTGCTGGGGGTTCAACAACACCTGTCCAACACACTGAAGATGGCTGAACAGGACAACGCTGAGGCCCAGGAGATGATTGGAGCGCTGAAGGAGAGGAACCACCAGATGGAGCGCATCATGGAGTCGGAGAGACAGGGTCGGGCTGCCATGGCGGCCGCAGTTGAAGAGTACAAGGCGGCAGTGAGCAACGACCAGGCGGAGCTGAACCGCTGCAGGGCCCAGCTGGACCAGGAGAGGCAGAGGGTGGCCGAGTTGTACTCTCTTCACACCGCTGGGGACAAAAATGACATCTGCCAGCTGCTGGAAGGAGTGCGTCTGGGGAAAGAAGAGGCTGAGGCCAAGGCGGCAAAGTTGCAGGAGGAGCTGGAACAAGCCCACAGTGAACTCACCCGGCTGCAGGAGACTTGCAGTAAGGTTAGTTAAATCTTGAAAGAGAGCTTTAGATGTAAAATTGGAGGCTATTACAGAGATGCCGTGTGTGGGGCATCCTTTTCCTGAAGCTGTACGATGCTAAATTGATGTGTTTGACCTAAATGAAACTTTAATTTCTCAGGCAAGAGTTTTTGGGTCACCACAATGAGTGCGCCTTTTATTGTCTGTAGAGGAGACCCAGATTGGACCTTGAAAACGTCCCAAATTCAGCATTCCTCACCAACACAACACTAGGTAGAGGATAACAGATGCGTAGTTAAGACACACACACTGCACAGAATACATCTCTATAAATTACAGTATGACACTGCCGGAGCTTTGTTGCACATTAGTCACCTAATGAATTCATGGCTTGTTAATTAAGTGAAGGATACCCTTCTTCATGTGTGCGTGTGCAGCTGGACAGGGAATACAGAGACTTCCAGGGGCAGGTGCAGCAGCAGATGGCCGAGCAGGACCGCGCGCTGGAGAAGCAACGCGCTGAGCTGCAGGAGAAGGAGACTGAGATCGCAGACATGAAGGAAACCATCTTTGAGCTGGAGGATGAGGTGGAGCAGCACCGAGCTCTTAAACTCCACGACAACCTCATCATCACAGACCTTGAGAGTAAGTAGGCTGGACACACAGAAGAGTGTAAACTTTGACTGGCTAGTAGGTTTTTCTACCGTCATGTTTACTCAAGCAGGCAGCCAGTGATCATTTAGAGATTGTGCTGCGGGAAACTAAAACCAACCATCTACTAAGATAGCTGGTTTGATTAACAATTTATCATATCTCAGAAGTCTTAATCCCCTGCCATGAAGTGCTTGTCAAACGTCCTCTAACTGTGAATCTTCAGACTAACAGCAGTAAGATATGTGTGGAGTCAGTCTGTTCTGAGGCCTGTTGGCATTAACACCACCAACATGTATTTACTTCCTATTTCAGACTCTGTGAAGAAGCTGCAGGACCAGAAGCACGACATGGAGAGAGAGATTAAGATTCTTCACCGCAGACTGAGGGTACGAGTGCTGCAGGGGGGCACTGGGCTACTTGAGGACCAAGGCAGACTGGGGTCAAATAGTGTTTAAATGAAATTCTTTATTTTAGTTTGCTTTTAGTACACTAGAAGAAAGGAAGACAGTACACCAAACTGCAGCAATGCTAGGCCAAAACTTATTTTAACAAATAGTACATTTGTCTGGACACTGGTTAAAACTAATGCTAAGTATTAGTGTAGTAGTATTTGCACATACTCTTCTGCCATTGGCCCGTCTCCAGACAGAGCAGGCTGCAGCTGTTTTCACCGAGAAACGCTGTGGTTAGCTAGCTGCCCTGTGCCAAACAGCAGACGGACAAAGTTAGCAACTAGCTGGTGAACACAGTGAAGCATTTAGCGGCTAAAGAGCCAGATATGTCTCTCAGGAGTTGGTGGAGACCAAAGCAGAGCTAAAACTTTATCAGATGGCCAGAAACACGACTCTAAATGAATGCTTATGTTTATCCATGTCTGATAGATGTGTAAATAAGTGATTGTTTGCTAACACGTTCACCATATCAACTTTATTAGGTGGTAATATGTCAGATGTTGTAGCTTGTAGCAAGTGGCCAAAAAAATCACTAACACTGCTTTAATGATCCAAGGTATCATTTCACATAAATAATGTTGAGCTCTCTGCTGTTGTCTCACTGTGTGTGTGTGTGTGTGTGTGTGTGTGTGCGCGCGCGCGCAGGAGGAGTCGATGGAATGGCGTCAGTTCCAGGCTGATCTGCAGACAGCTGTCGTCATTGCTAACGACATCAAGTCCGAAGCACAGGAGGAGATTGGAGACCTGCGGCGCCGGCTGCAGGAAGCCCTGGAGAAGAACGAGAAGCTGAGCAAAGAGCTGGACGAGGTCAAGAGCCGCAAGTAAGAGCCACAGAGAAGAGCTCCAGTCACGCTGATGCATCGCCTGTCTTGTGATTGTAAACAAAATGAGGGGAGATTTATTTAACGTTGCTAATTTGATTATGATTCTGGATGCGGATGAATCCCACAGTTGAAAAAATTGCCTCCACAGACCAAATGATAAATGATCTCTCTTAAATTACAGTTTCGCTATAATTGTCTGAATGATATAAAAGGGATAATTTCATTATTGTGGAAATAACAATCCGCTCACTGTACATTATCCCGCTTATTACACGGCTACTTACTAAAGAAATCAATCATTTGACACAAAATATTGATTTTAAAATGATTTTATTGCTTTTTTTTTTTTTTTTCTATGGTTGGAACTGCGTCCATAGCAGCGTAAACTCTGCAGCCTTCTTAAGATTAGCTGCCTACTTAGCTGATTAACCAGTCTTTAAACACTGCCATAGCCCATGCTGTGTCGTGTTTAGTGTTTACTTCATGTCTGTCTGTCTTCAATTTTGTTGACTTCTCTGTCATCCAGCTCTTTGTGTCTTTTAACCTCTCTTGCTTTTCTGCGCTGTTTTCTTCTTCTCTTTTTCTTTCTGGGGACAGTTCAGCATTAACCATGAATCGAACGTTTTGTGCTTTCCACATATGTTAAAATTTATATTAAATATTAAAATCTTCCATGGTGTTTTCTGATGGAGTCAGGGAAAATTAATGTTTTTTGCCACAGAGTATCAATGAACTGATGCTGTTAAATTTTCCGGACTTCTTTCTGCGGATTGATATGACTGGATGTGGTCCTCCAGAGTCTATGATCAGAACTGTGTCTGTAGCAGCGGCCTGTTATTCACAGCAGCGCTCTGCTATTTAGCAATGATAGGCCGTAGAATGCCGTAATTGACCATTCAACAAAGCTTTGTAATAAAAACTGAATAGTTCTCGAACCATAATGTAGAAAGCACAGGAGCTCTGAGTGTACGTACTGAGTGGAATACTGTGTGTTTCCCAGGCAGGAGGAGGAGAGAGGCCGAGTGTACAACTACATGAATGCAGTGGAGAGGGACCTGGCTGCTCTCAGACAGGGGATGGGTCTCAGCCGGCGGTCCTCCACCTCCTCAGAGCCCTCGCCCACTGTCAAAACACTCATCAAGAGCTTCGACAGTGCCTCACAAGGTAGCATGCAATCATAACATGTTCCACTCCCCTCACTTTTACATGTTGCTGCTGGTTTTGATAATAATTTACCTTTTCATATTCCCAAATGATTGATTTCCCAGAGTGAACATGTTTATTTATTCCCCATTGCTGTGCGCGTATTCATTTGTCAAGATGCTTTTTGATTGAGACCTGCATCACTGTTTTAGACTGATTTAAAAAAATCCTAGCTTTGTTGATAGAACGGATTATCAGAGAAAACCGACGTGTATTCTGTTTATTTTGCAGTAAGGTCATTTTGTCTTTGCCAACCACCAGCTTTGGTCTTAAGCTCAGCATTTGTTCATGCAGAAGGAACTTTTATAGACACAGCTCCTGATGCAGTTCATGACATCAGGAGACCACATACACTCTCTTGTGTGGAGCAGGTCTAAACTGAGCTCTGTGTGTCTGTTCTTTTTCACTTTAAACTTAGGTCCACCTACCAATGGTGCCTCTGTGACTCCGACAGCCTCGGCTGCCCCGCTACCACGCACCCCCCTCAGCCCCAGTCCCATGAAGACACCCCCAGCAGCTGCTGTTTCACCCATACAGGTACAGGAGGAAAGGCTTTGGATGAATATGTTGCTAAGATGTTACTTTTTTTCCCTGTGTCACCTTACCATTTCACACTTTTTAGTGGTTCGTTAGGAACTTTATTGTCCACAATGTGAAATGTCTTTGCTTTCACTAGACAGCATTAAAAAAACAACATAAATAAAGTTATAAAAAACAAATCATAGAAAAACAGAAGGATTGGATGCAAGATTTATTTTGTAACAATTACTACAAAGAATACAAAGTTCTTGCACACCTGAACGTCTCATTGACAGGTGTGCCAGATCAAAAAGTCTTGACTGTAAAAAACGTTTTGGTCTGAGGACTAAAATGATTTTTCTTTTTTTTTATGGAGGTAATTTTATCGAAATGTTGTTAATAATGCAATTACAAGTGAGCAACAGTGTGCAGGAGTTTTAGTTATTTTTGCGTTTGCAGCTTATGCATTTAATATCCTAATAAACAAAGCCATTTCATCTTTCTTGTTTTTTATTGACTCAGTGCCTCAGCAGTACTTGAAGTTTGCTACAGTTGACTACAGTATACTCCCTCAGATGTGAACGTCTAGCCGACTCATTCTGATACACATTTTGTATAAATATTAGAATTATTATAAGTACAGGTAAAAAATAAATTCGTACAGCTCCAAATCTTCGGACCTCTATAATGATTTGATTTTCAAACCTTGCTGATTGGACAAACTGATGAGAAGTTAGACTGTGGGAAAATGCCTCTGGTTTGTACATGACGTTTTAGAAATAACACAGCCTTTGAGTTGACAGTTTGACTGTTTTGTTAAATAAAACTCATCTGAATTAGTGTCTGTGGAACTGTGGAGTAAGATGAACACAGTGAACATTCATTTTCTTAATTATTGGTCCAAGTGACTTTTTCTAGTAACACTGTGAGTGTACATTACATATGAGAGAATATAATTTGTAGGTAAAATAACTATAATAAATCAAAATACTCATCATTTCCAGTTTGTTGCTGTCCTGTGAAATCTCCAAAACATCATTTTTAATGAGCTAGGGAGACCAGCTCTGTCTTCAGCTTTGTGACGATGCATTTTTCATATAATCCAATTGGTTTTTAATTCTCTTTATTTGGGAAGTATTATTTTGGGAAATTTCCACTCCACCAATAAAAAAACACTTACCCCTTCAGTTTTTCTGAAAAACATCTGTGTGGAGATACTTGGTTTTCTTTAAACTTTGTGGAGTATTGCTATTTAGAAATGTTGGATTTATATATTTTATACTGTATTATTCTTAACCGAGTCCACTCACAGGATTTGTAATGCAGAAAGCTGTTACTTGTTGCTGTTTCAGAGACACTCCATAAGTGGGTCTATGTCAGCAGCCAAGCCGCTCTCCTCCCTGAGTGATAAGAGGCCCAGCTACACAGACATCACCATGCCAGGTGAGGCAGTGATCATTTAAATACACTCCATATACTGTATAAATAATGACCGTTTCTTTATTTCAGAACTTTTACTCTCAGAAATGTAGGTATAAATCTGTAAAAGGGCAGAATAATGAACTGTTAAATAGAGTCCTTTGTCCTCTGTCACAGTAAACTATCGTAACGATTAATGGGAATGGACTGCCCCCTCCCTCGTGAGAAACAACGTGGCAGTTTTTCCCAGGAGTTGGGAGTTAGCAGGTTTACTGTATGTTGACTTCTTGGTTTAGTTCTTCAAAACACTAGAGTGGATGATAAGAGGGAAATAATGAGCCACCCCATACTGTAGAATTTTGCTCAGTTCATTCTCATCAGTAATGAGTTCAAGTGTTTCATGTGAACGTGCAGACTTGGCCATAGCAATGGCACTGTTCCATTTACTTTTCTCTCATTTATTGTTTTCTTGCTGAGCGAAGCAGCCCTGTTCGTCAGCATTTCCTGAACTCATAGGGGCTGGAATGTGACTTTTTACTGACCCAATTACATCTAATTTCAGAGGAAGTCCCATATAGAAACACACGTAAATACTGTGATGCATCCACAGCTGAGCACCTCCTCAGGGGAACCTCGGCTAGCCGGCCTCCGTCTGCCCTCCAGAGGGTCTCCAACATGGACTCAACCAAGGCAATCTCAGGTTAGAGATGCTAGTTAAGTTATATGAACCTATTGTTATAAACTAACTCATTCACTAGTTAAGTTAATAAAAATCTGTAATCGTCTCTCCTGTCCTGAGCAGTGTCCCGCCGGAGCAGTGAGGAGATAAAGAGGGACATGTCGGCTTCAGACGGGGCCTCCTCAACCTCCCTTATGGCCATGAGTGCTGCCTCCTCCCCGCTCTCCCTGTCCTCCTCCTCCCCCACCGCCTCCATCACCCCAACAGCACGCAGCCGCCTAAGGTATCACCTCCAGGGGCACTGGCTCACCTGTATGTTGTACTCATTGGTAAAAGTGGGTTGCGTTATTTGCCTGTGATCCAGCAAATGTGCTCACACTGCCTGTTTAAAGGCACTGTCTCTATTTTCATTCTCGTCAGAGATTTTAATCTGTCAGTTGCCTGTGTGACATCGCCTCTTCATACTGTGGTTATGATTGGTCTGCTGACAAAACATACAGCCCATGACAGCTTTCCTAACTCACTAAGCAAACATGCTTACCATGTAATCTGTCTGCCTTACTGGCATAGTACATCTTTTCAAACTGCAGCAGAGTGTTTGCTTACATGTCTCTTCTGATTGTGTGTTGCAGAGAAGAGAGGAAGGACCCGCTGTCAGCACTGGCCAGAGAGTATGGAGGCTCCAAGAGAAATGCTTTGCTGAAGTGGTGCCAGAAGAAGACGGAGGGCTATCAGGTAGGTTCCTGTACCAGCTGATGTGATCCCACATGATCCAAAGTGTCTGTAACTCTTCTGCAATGGCTTTGGCAGAAACTGACAATAAATAACAAACATAGTTAAAGAGGAACTCCACAGATTTTACACATCACAGTCTGTTTACAGGTGTTGGGGAGTACTACTGCATATGTGAACAAAGTTGTATAAATCCTCTTGTGGCTCCGGGGGGAGCTGTGTGACAAAAAACTGTCCATCGCGAGTCCAACAATGTTATAGGAGTGCGATGCTAAATCGGTGGAACACTGTTTTACACTTGACTATAACACTAACGCATGACAGCCAATCATATCTTTCTGTGTCGCTGTCATTAGTGAAAGGTCGCAATTTCAAACGAGCTTCACATTTGGGTTAAAAATGGAGGCGGTAACTACAGAAGAAGGCAGCGAAAATAAGATCATGATGACGTCCATCCCATTTCTCCGGTATAAATATGGCGATACAAATATGTGTTTTGTGGCATGTCGCCAGTTCTCGTCAAAAGCGACAAGATGTTTTGTAAAGGCAAAGATAACTAAAGAAAACAGTCTCTGCAGTGCTACAAAAACAGTCAGCAGCACAGTTTTTCCTTCCACTGGTTTATGAGTTTTATAATGGAATGATTCACTTTGTATTACGTTTGAAATTGATGTTTATGTCTGTTTGGGTGCTTAGTTAAAAATTAATGAATTATGCAAAATAGGAAAAGGAGGTAATCTTTCATAGTAATTAGAGCAGTTTGGCATTAGACCAGCACATATTGTCAAGAGGCTAATCATTTTATGACTGGACAGTGAGACAAATGTGAATCTTGAACCGTGTCTGCTGAGCTGTCCTGAGCTGGTGCCAAAGTCGGGTGTAGCGTGAGAGTTATAATGCTTAAGATTTCAGTCCCAGTTGATTTGACAACACCCACGGTTACTGGTGGTAACAGCAAGTGCAGTTTCATACTACAGTTCCCAAAATTCTGGAGGTAGCAAACTCTCATTGAGCAGCTGGGTTTTTTTCAGAAAGAGGAACTGGTGCATCTGCTCAGTGTGACATGACAAACGCAGCGTTTCAATAAAGAAGTCAGTTAATAATCTTTTTTCCATCATGTCATGAGCAACCTCGATCTGATTTCATAACACACACACACACTCCTCTTGCTGTGCCCTGCCGTTATGTGGAAAACACCTCGTGCCATGTGAGGTGTTTTCCACATAACGGCAGGGCACAGTAAGAGGAGTTGGTCACCTTGCTGAGAAGTTTGAGGAGTGCAGCCTGTTGCCTGCAGCTCTTCATCCAACACCTCACTGGCTGATCCTTCTTGTTTCCCTCCGACATTTAAAACTGATTGGCTGTCAAAAGATGCCGACAATGACTTTTGTCTTGTTTAGTAGATGCATTTTGTGCAGATGCAAGCTGAACGCTAATGTTAGGAAATGTTGGGCTTGCATTAGCAGTAACTTAATACAGCTCTGATGGTGTTTGGAGAGTGAACATTAAACAGTGAGGCCGATAGCAGTGAGATTGTGGATTACATGCTGCATCATTTCCTGTGAGTCCCTTGTTTACAGACTCTGCCACTAACTATAAAAACTACTATATAAAGAGGCAAGTACAAAATGTAAATTCATTAAAGGCCTATTGCAGAATAAATGCTGACCATAAGTATTATCATAAACTGGGTTTGATTCCATGAAAATCTTTAGCATTATAATTTTAACTCTGAGTCGCGGTGTGTCTCTCTCCTACTCTTTTCTTGTCTTCTGTTTAGTCTATGATGGTGTTGTTGCGGATGCATAGCATCATGGTAACTGCTTTCCGCTTGTAGATCTTACTTGTTGATTAAAGTGCGGCCTCTTTCCTGTGAATCAAAGAACACCTACCCAAGTGTCAGACACAATCAATGAAATAGAAATGACTGGCGCTAAAATGACAATCAACACGTGTGTCAAGAGTCGCTGGCCGTATTGAAGTGATGTTTACCCCTCTGTGCTGATGTAGGTTGTGGTTTCCATGGCTTCCTCTCCAGGAAGTGTGCAACATTTAGCACATCAACACAAAAACACAAGGCTTTCTCTGAATCATCGCGTACTATCTAGATTATAGTTGTAGCACGGAGGAGACTCGAGCATCTAGTTACATACAACCTTAGTTGTTGTTTGAACTCACAGATTTACAGCCCCTGCAAAGGTCAGATGACAGCTGATGGTGGAAAAGATGATAAATGTGATAGGGATGAATGATGTTGATATTCACTTTATATAAAATCTCTGGACTGTCATCAGATCGAGCTGCTGTTCGCTGTGGTTAAATCATTTTAAATAGTTCCATGACAACTGAATTTATTGGGACCATAATATTGTGGAAAGCCTGTGATGCACAGTGGCTGCCCGTGACATTCATGACCTGGGATAAAATGTTGTACCCTCTCAGCTCGGATAAAGCCCAGAAATTGGTTTTCCATTGATTTTTGTCCTGGACTGTAAATGTTCTGTCGAGTTGAATCAAAGTTTAAATGGATCGTGGCTTTGTTTTTCAGAACATTGATATCACAAACTTCAGCAGCAGCTGGAATGATGGCCTGGCCTTCTGCGCTGTGCTCCACACCTACCTGCCCGCACACATCCCTTACCAGGAGCTCACCAGCCAGGAGAAGGCAAGTAGAGCTCCCAGGAAAGCCGCGACCTTTAAGCCATCATGACCGTATCATTACCGCTGTTAGTCATAGTATTCCACTGTGTTTAACTTTGACTCTCTCTTCTTTTCTCAGAGGAGAAACTTCACCTTAGCCTTCCAGGCTGCAGAGAGTGTGGGCATCAAATGCACTTTGGTAAGCTTTACACCAATATGAAATGACTTTATTCAAATAAATATGAGTAAAACCAAAATAATGGAAAAACTGTACTGCTATTATTATTTTTTCTATTCTTTTCTGATATGCTCCTAACTCATAATGTACATACATGTCAACCACTGACATTGCTCATTCTAATCATTAACCAGAGATGAACTACATTATGTTGTACAATTGTGCAGTGTGGCGTCTATAGTTCTGCTTTTACCCTCATAAAGCTCACTGACCTGTCGGTGTGTCAGTCGTTAAAAACCCAAGCTGTACAGCTCGACATTGTTCAAACCCACAGAACTTTATTTTAAATTCTTGTGGAGATCCTAAAGTTTCCAAAGATCCCACATGTTGGGATAAGTGTGCATACAATTATGCTCAAAACATCGAGAATATTTTCATTTGATGGAATGGTTCAGCAAAAAAAACAAAAAAAACAAACTTGGATTTGAATACACTTTGTCACTCAATGTAAACATTATATAACTTCAATGAAGACCTGGAACAATGTGATACAGAAAATATATGATGCTGTCAGACAGTGTGGAATAAGATGATTTTACCTACCTTAAATCTACTTAGCCAGACATTTTGAGAAATGCATTTTGAGTCGAGTTAGATGAGAAGACTGATACCACTCTCATATCTGTATGCTAAGTATATAGCTGGAGCCAGGCCATGGTTACCTTAGCTTAGCATAAAGACTGTAAACAGGGGAAAAGCAAGTCTGGCTCTGTCCAACGGTAACAAAACCACAATAGCAACACAAAACCTAGCGCTGTGATTTCCTGGAGCCTCCGCTGGTTGGCTGGCAACCTCACAGCAAGACAGAACTCCAGGAAGTCACTGCATTCAGCCAAGAAACAGTCCAGCACACAACTCCCAACTAGTTTACACGAGGTTTTTGTATAGATTAAACAAATGAGATATAACATGTTAATTAGTGAGCTTTAGAGGTGCTGGTAGGCTGAGTTTGTTACCTTTGTACAGAGCCAGGCTAGCTGTTCCCCCCTGTTTCCAGTCTTTATGCTAAGCTAAGCTAACCAGCTGCTGGCTGTAGCTTTATATTTACTGTACAGACAGAGTGGTATAAATCTGCTCATCTAATTCTAGAAATAAATAAAGAGCTCTACTCTACTACCCTACTAACTCTATGTTAAAGGGTTGAATACATAAACATTATACGATAGCCTCCATTGATATCTCATAAGTATATATTCTTATCAGATTAAATAGTGAAGTAGTGTTTGTTTTTATTTAATGTGTGAGCCTTGTCAAAACACATTCCATTGCCTTGTAAAGATGATTATAAAGGTAATTTTTTAAACCTTTTTTTTTTCTTTACTCAAGGTTCACTTACTAGATTTCTTCCTGAGCTTTGAGCCACAACTTGTGTTGCTCAGTTATTAAGGACATGGTTCAGTTGTTTCCACGTACACTCACCAAATGAATTCTTTATCTAAAATATGTAGTGTTTTTGGTGAGACAGAAATCTTCAGTTTAGCAGTATTTTTTGTTTCTCCTCAAGTGTCTCTTTCTCTGTTCCAGGACATAAACGAGATGGTGCACACAGAGAGGCCGGACTGGCAAAATGTCATGACTTATGTCACAGCCATCTACAAGTACTTTGAGACCTGACTTCACCGTCTCATTCGCCCTGCTCCTGCAGCACAATCGGAGCCAGGCAAGCCCTTCTGAGCTCTCAGCAACCTTTCAACCCCATGGGTCAACTGTTATACCTCACTGACCCTCCACCCCCGCACCACAGCAACACCCTGTCACGCTGCATGTCGGGCCACAGTATTTAGCAACACTAAAGGCAGACCAGAACCTCACTGGACACGCACAGCTACTCCATCCTCCCAGTGCAGCGTCAAAGGCGCTTTGTGTAGAGCCTGTATGTCTACTGTTACACTAGTAAGCCATGTGAAGTAACTCTGGTGAAAGCCTGGTGAACCAAGTATGAACTGACCAGCAATGACATCCTGTAGATCACCTTTTCCTTAAGTTCACGTCTGAAGGAGCAGCATGAAAAAGAAACCCAAGTCTCAGTGCCTTCTACCTGGCTTTTCCTGGCAAATAATATTCCTTCACAGTTAGCCCAGTTTCCAGGGTGTTAAAGGGGAATTCCTGCAAGTCTGACTCTCACCGTGTTGCTTTGCAGGAGGAGTCATTTTCATAAACAGTCACAATGTTTTTTTTTTCTTTTGTTGGTTGTGAAGATTTTGTGGGAAACATCAGCTTTCTACAGAATAACCGTCATCATGTTGGAATTCCCCCACAACCTTGAGAATTCCCATTCAAAGGAATTCAGATAGATGCAGCCTTTTTGCACCAAGTCTTCCAGACGTTACAGTACGATACAGATGCCTCTCTTTCAGTGGATAAAGTGCCTGTGTGAGTTTTGATGCAGGAGACCAGGAGATGAGCTCTGCCTACGGGCCAATCCTCCGCAGAGGCAGTGTCTTTTCACTACAGTTTGTGAAGCTGAAGATTTGAGGAGTTGTTGCCAAATATGTTTCAGAGCCTTTTGTTTTTGAGTTCAGCAACGCGAACACACTCTTAGGATGGGTTTTCACTAAAAGATTCAGGAAGGTGGACTAATATTCATTTGATGTGTATGGAGTTGAACGCTAAACCATATAATGTGAGTGTTTGCATTTTGTAGGCCTGCATTTGCCATCTTGCACTTAGACTTCTTTCGTTAGGCACATACAGCACACCGCATCATTTCATCACAACCAAAATGTGAGTGAGTAGCATTTAGTTTCTTGATAAAAATGTGTTTTGACTGACATGCTAAGTTCCGTTTAGATCAGAGAGCCTTAAACTGTATCAGCCTGGGGCTCTAATTAGAAAAATAGTGTCCCACCAGGGACTTCCTGTTGAAAAAATGTGCTCTAGTTTTTGGAAACCAGCAGTGACGTATTCATAGGTGAAGACACGTTTATAGGTCAATGCAACATCTTATTAAAATGGAAACACACTTATTTGCTTTCTTACCGAGTTTGGTACCTCTTTTATGCCTGTACGCTAAATATGAAGCTAGAACCAGTAGCTGGTTAGCTTAGCTTAGCTTAGCATAAAGACTGGGAACAGGGGGAAACAGTTAGCTTGACTCTGTCTGCCTAGCAGGTGTACGTCCAGGAAATCGTGTATATACAAATTAACCAAGATGTAACATGTTAATTAGCTGTTTCCCCCCATTTCCAGTCATTATGCTAAGCTAAGCTGGCTGCTGGCTCTAGCTTTATATTTAGCACACAGACATGAGTGGTATCAGTCTTCTCATATAACACTCATCAAGAAAGCAAACAAGCATATTTCCCAAAATGGCAAACTATTCCTTTAACATCAGCAAATGTGGCAAAACCATTTATGCTGCACATAAATGACACAATACGAACAGGTGATTGGACAATTCATAGTGCCATTGACTTATTTTGTGTTAATACTGATGCTGTGTTAGACAGGTAGTTTTTGAAATTCCTAGTATGATTAACCGTTACTATAGAGATACTTTGTGGCACACAATGTCATTTCATTTGTCCGATTTCAGTCAGCAGCATTAATGTTGTGGGTAACACTTTAAGTCCCCCTATTTAGTATTTATAAGCAGTATACAAACATTCAATAAGTGGTTTATTACACACTATAATGTAGTTGTAAGCAGCTATAAGGACATTTTTTAAAGTGTTTATTAATGTACAGTATGTCAACAATTATAACTTCTATCAAGACATTGTATGTTATTACAACTGGGTTTTACTATATCGTCATTCATTATCTGTTTATACCGCAGCCTCCACTTATGGGTGCCACACAGGAAGAGTTACAGTTGATGACAAATACATTAATAAACACATATATCTGCTTACAACAAAATTTTAGTGTGTTATAAACTATGTGTTAAATGTTTATATACTGCTTATAAATGCTAAAATAGAGTGTTACCATGTACCCTGCTGTCTGACTGCTGTGTGTTTATCGTGCCTCAACATACCAAGTTCACTGTATTTATTTGCATGGTTTCCATTCATTGTAGTGAGGTCACTGCTTTATTTGTGTGTCTGAATTTATTACACATACAGTTAAGTAGCTGCACTGAGATAAGCTTTTTGTACTTCACACCTAATTCCCTGCCTTAACAGTTTAGCCAAGGCTTCTGCGAGGGGAAACTGTGACGTTTCAAACCAGGCAGGCGCGTGTCACAGCGTGGACGTAGTTTCTAAGACAAGGCCTGTCTTGTTTGTGCCTCATGAGGAACACTAATAGTGAGCGATTGTGGGAAGCTGCTTGAATCCCCTCATGTGTCTGGTGAATAGGTGACTATACACTGTTGGTTTGGATCAGATGAAGCTGCCAGCTGGTATCAACATCAGACGCAACATTTTTGTCTCGATTTAGAAGCACATCCTGCCGTGCCGCCCGCCAAGCCGCATCTCCACAATGTGTACAGCTGCATTAGACATTCAGTGATTTAAAGTTAGCACAAGAGCCAGCAACGATGACAGTTTCTTTTTTTTTTTTTGTGTACGAGAGAGTGCGAGTGAGTTATTTAATGACATTTGAAAGCATTGGCTCTCTGTTGATGGGGCTTTGGGATGCCATGATGCTGAGGATTATCAGCCAGCAGTTTTATTGTGGTCTGCTTGATTCCACCGCTGGCCCACGTGTTTTATTGCTCCCGACAGGAACGTCTAGAAAGATTTGAAGCCTCTCCATCCTGGAAGTGGAATGTGTTTTGATCACGCTTTAGTGATCCTGGGACTATATGAGGTCCAGCGCGTGCTGATGTGGAGTGATTGATGAACACTGAGCCCGGCCTGCTGAGGAGAGACCAGACGGCTGGCAAAAAGCACATTCCACCTCCACATGATGCAGCTGTGAGGGACATGTTACATTGTTTGGGACCTGAGATGATGCCCTTTAAGTGTATAGCTTTACCACAACGAGCAAAGCAAATGTGAACAGTGCATTATGTCTTTATTGGGTCCACTTCATCACGCTACATTTACTTTTCTTTTTGTTTACTTGAAAATGCTCTGAGAATTCCACTGAACCTGCTTTAGTTTGTCTTTTTGTTTCCATGTTGCCTTTTTTTAATATACAACCCATGCTACATTTTGTTTTTGGTGTGGAATCTTTTTTTTTTTTTTTTTCTTCTTTGTGAAAATCCTGATCACGCTACATGCAGTGCTGAAAGTGTCCCTTGGCAAAGTTAAATCTGAATGAATAAATGTGTGTGTATTTGTGTGTGTGTGTCTGTGTGTAGGGACTAAGCTACAGTATTAAGTGCACACTATGATGATAATCAGTTGTAAAAAAAAAAAAAGCTGTCTGGTTTTGTGTTGCTTTATTTTTTCTGGCAATAGTTATAAAAGACCATTGAAACAGCCATGTTTGTGTCGTCATCAATGTCGTGGTTTCAGCTTTACCTGTGGCTCAGAAATAGCCAATAAGTCAACTTACAGTGATTATTAAATAGTGCATCTCATTTAAACAGTAATTAGACTGTGACAGGGGTCTGGCACTGAGTAATAACTGCATAATGTGTCTTCCAGTTTAAGAAAATGTCGAGATAAAGTGGATTACCTGACTCATGTTTCTCAGGTTCCAACACAAATACACAAAGTGTAATGTGTGTCATCATCAACAGACTCAAATGTACAACAGGCTTTTAACTGATCCGCCCCTGCAGAGGAAACGGTGGCTCGATCAGGCTGAATATGTTATTATGAGGGAGGGGTATGTGTGAGAGAGAGAGAGAGAGAGAGATATCTCATCTGCCTGAAGTCATTCACTAAAGAAGCGGTGTTTCTGAGCAGGAGGAGTTGATTTGTTTTACCAGTTAACTGAAGAAGTTTCACACTTGTCTCTCAGTGGGAAGTGAAAGACGATCATTTGCGTGATATTTTGAGGTCGGGCGTGTTTTTATTAGCCTAACTTAAATTACAAAGTGCTGTGATAGGCCTATTTATCAGCCACATTTGACGTGAAATCTACATTCTGCCTGATGGACATCAAGAAAAAAAGGTGAGTCATTTTAATTGACACAAAGTTGAATTCTGTATAAAATCAGTAATACTTTAAGATGTTTGATTGTTGGACTTTATTATGCATTATAGTAAGTTTGCTCAGACTTTATGCATGCAATGGTAACGTGTTAAATGGTGCCTGTATACCAAAGTGCAGTGCATGCAGCGCTCAAGTGGAAGCAGCTGAAAGCATGCGGTCAATGTGTGAGGAACGCGGTAAAGTGATGTTTGGTACAAAGTGTACTACGCTGGGTGTTAGGTTTCCACACCTGTGAGAACAAAAGCAAGCAGGAGATCATCTGAAATATTTCACTACCGTGAGTGTTCCCACAGCATGCGTGAGTCCATGAAGTCCGTGTCCTGCGGTGGTGTTTCTGGGTGTAATTGTACTTTTCATCACACAATGTCACAATGTCCAAAGCTCGTCTCCTACCTGCTGTCTGCTGTTCTGGCAGACCTAAAACACATGTTAAGTTTCTTAAACTCACATTCAGATAAAAACAAACGTGTAGGTCCTGGGTTATATCGTGAACCACGTGGGCCCAGTGTTGAGCATCTAATGACATGGTCAGATCAAGCTCTTAGGGGGCCTTGGCAAAAGTTTGCTGTTGGGCCCCTACTGAACACTCCCCTAATAACTGAACCAATAAAGCTCTAAAACTGGATTTTGACATAGGGCACCTCTACAAACCAAGGACTCTATATTGCACTCAAGTAATGCAGTCTCTCTAAAAAAGTACAATTAATAAAAATACCAAAAATCAACTGACATGTAATAAACCTGGGGTTTTCCGGGCCCCTGTACTGGCCCTTGAGTCTGGGGCAGTTGGTCGCTTTGCTCGGTTGGTAATACAGTCACTGCATGTTCATGTTCAAGCAAACAGGCTTGGGGGGGGGGGGGCATATCATAGATACAAAGTGCAGATACACAGTGCAAACTGGGGTGGACTACAGCTAGACTTTCAGGGGGGCCTTAAGGCCCTATAAATGTGTCAGTTGGTTTGTGGTAATCTGAATAATTGCAAATTTGCTTTGGAATATTGATGACTAGAGTACAATATGAAATCAAATGATAATGTAAATGGTGCATATAAAATAAATGTGTGTTACACTAAATTACCACAAAGAGGGAGTCACTGGGGGCCCACGGCTACTTTTTGCCCCAGGGCCTTCTAGTGTGTTAATCTGACCATGGGTTCAAGTAGAACTATTAGGACAGAGTAATGTGGATCATGTCGCACAGAAATGACAGCTGTACTTTCATAATCAGTTGGCTCTCCTGCAGCTGGTGGTGTGGAACATGTTTAGCTCATGGACACGTCAGTAGGGCAGACTCTTGTCAACAGAGCTGCTCTTGCTAGAGGATAATCAGCCCTAATCACTCTGCCAGCAGCCATGTTGTCACTTTGAGTGTCCATTGGCACTGTACAGTGACAGTGTCTGTTATCAGGAAGCTGAGAGCTTCCTCCTGTGCTTCTCGCGTTGTTTCCTTGTTGATGTTGTAGGGTTTGGGGTGAATTCATTTGAACTCTTTTTTGTATTTTAATCCTTAATTCAGTTGTCAATTGGACCAAACATCTCAATCTTTGTGACTACAAAGATATGTTTGAATTTCAATTTCTGAGCAAAAGTCATGTCCTCAAGTGGCTAATGTGAACCCAAGCCTGTACTTAAGAATGACCTTGCTTTCCCTTGTTTTACTATAAATCCCTGGAGTTGTCTCGGGACAGCTTGTTATTGTAGGATGCCTTGCTAGCATGGGAGAATTACTGCCGTAGTTTTCAGAGATTGATTATTTCCTTTACTGTCCTCTGGGATTTTTGTTTTGGAATCACCGCTGTGGCATAAAACATTAATTCACTGAAATATAACACCAAATGTCTCTGACATCAAGTCAAATGAATACCCAGGGCTCAGAGGAAAGAGACCAACAAAAACTTTATTTGTAAGTCAAATTGAATGAACAAAAAAAAACAACCTACTGATAACCATCAACCTTGAAATAACAAGTCTTTGGTATTAATAAAAAGGTTTCATCCGACCCAAAGGGAAAACCCTGACTCAGAGAGCAAAGACCTCTGTGTTCCAGCACAGCTGTTATCTCCGAAAACTCGACGTAACCTCAAGAAACATTCCCTCTGAGGGAATTCATCACAAAAACACCAGATTTCTGTTTGTTAAGCCTTTTATGGCCGATGGCTCACGATATCAGACAATCTAACTCAGTGAGTCACTAATTGAGAATAGACGTGGTCACTTCTAAGAATTAAAGACCCAAGACCTACAGTAGCATAGGGGTCAAAAATGATTCGCTAAAAGTGAAGAATAAGTCACATTTATCAAGCGACATTTACAGCTTAGAAAACATGCACCAGCTGCAAATAGTGAGTAAAAACTACCCTATTTTGCCTTATACATTATACAGTTATTTCATGTATGAGAAGGTGTATGTTCTCCTCTGTCTCTGTACTGCCGCCATGCAATACACCAACAGGCTACTCTTAAAGACCTCTGGAGCTATCTTAAATGTAAGTTTTTATTCTATTAACAGTTTTTTGGCCACTTGGGGGCAACAGAAACAAGCTATAAACACATCATTGATATATTACCACCTCTTAGGTTGATGGCGAACTTACACATCCAGGAGACACAGAGCAACATTAGCATTTATTCAGTCATGCTTCTGGCTACCTGGCGAATGTAAGGTCAACGTTTACTTCCTTTTAGTTTAGTTTTGCTCTCCGCCAACTCCTGAGGGAAATATCTGGCTCTTTAGCGGCTAAAAGCTCACCAGCTAGTCACTAACTGGAAGTTATGTATATAACCAGTGTTCTCTGAGGGAGAGAATCGAGGTACAACAGCTGTTTTGAGAGAGGTTGATATGTTGTACAGAGTGTGCTGAGGAGGTAGTGTGGGTAGCCTGGAAAATGGTAGCGTCATTTTCTGATGAGAGCCAAAACAATAAAGTTAAGGGCTGTAAAACCAAAACAATGAGCTAAAAGATGCCACAACGCTTCGTAGACCTGAGGGGAACTTCAGAGTCGACTTTTGATTCTCTGTGGGTTGTCAAGACAAGTGACTCCTTTCACATTACACTATATCATCTTATTTATTGTTAATATAAAAATATTGATTATAGCACCTTTAAAGCCTCTGAACACTTGGTTTCACATCTAAAATATTTCACTAATACGTTAAATATTCATGACTAAACAATGAATAATCAGAGTTAAGGTTTGGGGGAAAAAAAACATCCTTAATTAATATTTGTTATTAACACTCAAAAATTCAGCTATAACCTCCTTCATCAGGACTGTGTGGGCGTAGTTTGATCAGATTTAACCGACACATTCTGATTCAATAAATGTACGTGACACCACTTTTTTCCAACTGAGCCCTGCCCACTTGAAACAGTGAGAAGAGCTCAGATTTTTAAAAAAACAGATACAGAAAGCTCTCAGGTGAAGAAACCAAAACTGTTCCAACTTTTACAGTAAAGTGTGCGCCCATGCAGGAGACCTTTGCTCACAGCGAGAGGCTGACTGAGAAAATAGGTTTTCAGGGCCTTTAAGTCAGCGAGTTTGATGGAGTCAGTGATGCTGTTGTGAGTGGAGTTGCGCTTTTGGCTGCCACTCTCAAAGCGCTCCTGCTGGCCCAGGATGTGGCGTCGGATGATCTTACGGAAGGTTTGTCGGAACTCCCGGATGCGGTAGGCGTAGATGAAGGGGTTGACCACAGAGTTGTTTGATCTTTCACATAAATCCAAAATGTAACTTTTAACAGTTTGATAATACAGGCCCAGGTAGCAGTAATTAAAAGTGACACTCCTGATGCTCCCAGAAGTGTCCTTCATGTTTCCTGCATGATCTTTACTGCGGCACCAAAACACTGGGAGCTCTGCTACGTGTACGTTCGACACTGATGAAGTCTACACAAACTGCTCTCCCACTGCTCCTCTGCAGGGTCAAGAGGGGCTGTTTATAGAAAACATCAGCAACCCAAAGTCCCAAAAAACTGAACACGCACATGACCGATATTGCAGACTCAAATGGGGTTTTCAGCTATTTTAATTTTCATATTGAAGCTGCTGAGGCTTTTGGTGATATCTTTGAATTTGATCATTTGAATGCCCAAGTATTTCCTCCACACTTGTCAGAGTGTTGAAGCCTCTGAAAAAGTGTTTAGATCTAAAGCTCTTTAAGGCAGCTTGATCTACCTACCTATTAATTTGTAGTGGGAATTTTGGGAGACATTTATGCCTTAAATGCCATAAAAGGAAAAAAAAATATTTGATTCAAAATGCTGATTGAAGCCAGCACAAGAAAGAAAATAAATATTAATTTTTAGGTTTTCAAGTGTGTTTTTGCTAACCTGCAGTCGAGGAAGAGCCTCTGTTATTTTAATCATAGATTGGTCAATATGTGAAATGTAATAATTCAGTTTCACCCTGATGTTCTGCCAAACAAATGCATTCGTCTTTTCAGAGTACTAGAAGTTACATAGGAGGAAATAATTACTTTTTTAGGAACACTACATCATGTTTGACAGTCCTGCAACACTTCTGACTGGCTCTATATCTGATGCAAGTGTATCTCGGTTGAAAGTCACTTCCTATTGTAAAAGCATTTCCTCTTTTTCACTTCTGCACCTCTATATCTCCAGCGACATTATGTTCCAGTGATGTGCGTTGTTGGCATCATCTCAGCCCCTCGAGACGTTCATGGGAAAAAGCCGCTGAGGGGAAGGACCTGAGGGGAGAGGACAGCAGAGGAGCTTTTCACCAGGAGAGGATGCAGGCGACTGTGTCCTGCGCGTGGAGGTTTAGCGATGGCAGCTCCATCTGAAGTTGAATAAAGCTTTTTTACAGCTGTGTGAGCTGAGCAGGTGTGAGGGAGTTGCCACAGCTGCTTGGGGAATCTGGTGGATGTCTCTGAAGGTGTTGGAGGCGAGGAGGCTGAGCTCAGTGGCTGCCAGGCTGCAGCTATGGTCGTTGAGGTGAGGTTTCCTCCCTCCTCATCAGTGACCCCGCCGTTTGTCTCACCATGCTGGACGACCCCGTCGCCTCCGTCCTCTACATCATCCTGGAGCTGCTGATTGCTATGTTCTCCGTGCTTGGCAATGTGCTGGTCTGCTGGGCCGTGTGCCTCAACAGCAACCTGCAGAGCATCACCAACTTCTTCGTGGTGTCGCTGGCGGTGGCCGACATCGCTGTGGGCGTCCTGGCCATTCCCTTTGCCATCGTCATCAGCACCGGCTTCTGCTCCAACTTCTACGGCTGCCTGTTCATCGCCTGCTTCGTGCTGGTCCTCACCCAGAGCTCCATCTTCAGCCTGCTGGCCATCGCTATAGACCGCTACATTGCAATCAAGATCCCGCTCAGGTCAGTGGCCCAGAGGTCTCAGTTCTGGGGAATTCTTAGTTACAAGTCTGGCTGTGACTTCTCATGTAGTTAGAGGAGCAAGATAAGTTGTAAGTAGTGGCTTTGCTAATGGTTAATAAATCATTTATTAATGCTTTATAGATCAGTTATAAGTTGAAGTACTACTTCTTGGTATCCAGGTTGAGAAAAACCCCTCACTCACTTGGTCTAAAATCCATTTATGAACAACATGTACAACTGCAGACTTGATTGAATAAAAACCCTTTATTAATGACTTATTAACATTAACAGCTGCAGAGTAGAGGGCTAATTAGAAACGCTTGAGCATTTATTTATGGTTTAGTAACATTTACAACTGCATTTAAAACCACCCAAGGGATTATTCACAACCTGGCAACCCAAAAGTTCAAATAGTTTGATTAATAACTGATTTATAAAGCATTAGTAAATGGTTCATTAACTATTAGCTACTATTACTAAGTATTTCTAACTATTAATAAAACAGACTAGTTACAACTGATTTAATATTCTTAAACAGAGAGAGTGCATTTAAAATGTGCCATAACTTTTCTTTTTCTTTCTCGTCTCAGTCTAATGTGTTTCTTAGTCCCAGGCAGTGAACTATTCCGGAGGTCTCACATTAAAACTTCATATGTCATTTCTATCTATCAGAGTTTACATGACATTTGAACCAGAACGTCTTGGCTGACTAAGTGTGTCCATAAATGGCGTCTCCCACGAGGCCATGTCCCCCCGGAGCAATCAAATAAATGTTGCTCTAATTGCTTATGCAGACTGTAGCCCCCTGTGTAATCTTACTTTATTATTTTACTGAGCTTGTCATACTGTTTATGTTGAACGTCAGCTTCGATTTAGCGTTCAAATTAGCTAAGGATGGTAAGTCTGCAGACATTGAACTTGTCACCCAATGACACGCTGACCAGCAGTGATGCTGTAGCTCAAGCTGTGACCTCATCATACTAAAACTCTGAACCTCAGAGCCGCGTCGAGCTCGGCCTTCCTGTTTTCAGGACTCCAGCCATCCGTTTTCACACAGCCTCGTCCTCCTGCTGAAGATACGTGAGGGTTTCTCTGGGTTGGGCTTTTGCATCCCCGCTGGGGGGGCTTGTTTTTGCAGCATTAACCTTTGCACTTTAACATCTCAAGAATGTGATAGAAACAAGCCAAATATCTCAGCTGCTCTCCCACACTGCACTCAAAATAGACTCTTCCTTTGAGGAGTCCTGAAAGACTTCGTTTGCTTGTCTTTTCTCTTTTAGTTCCGGGGTGAGAAGTGCTTCCACAGAGCAATCACCTGAGCAAACTATAAGTCAAGGGGAACTTCATATACTGTATACAAAAGATTATTAATTACAGTGTACGGTCTTGTATCTAACATGAGATAAGTGGAAGCTTTCTTATAATGACTATAGATGTTTTAGTACGGCCTCTAACAGAGTTTTGAGCCGACAGACTGATGTTCGTATCGTCTTCCTCTCCAGGTACAACAGCTTGGTGACGGGCCAGCGGGCACGAGGCATCATCGCCATCTGCTGGGTTTTATCCATCATCATTGGTCTGACCCCCATGATGGGCTGGCACAAGCTGTCCCAGAGCTCCAACAGCACCTGTGCACCAGGCCTGATGAAGTGCCTATTTGAGGAGGTGGTGGTCATGGAGTATATGGTCTACTTCAACTTTTTTGCTTGTGTGCTGATTCCCCTGCTGCTGATGCTGGCCATCTACCTGTGTATCTTCATGGCCGCCCGCCACCAGCTCAAGCTGATCGAGGTGAAAGCGGTTCATGGAGAGAAGTCGTGCTCCACGCTGCAGAAAGAGGTCCAGGCTGCCAAGTCTCTGGCCATCATTGTCGGGCTGTTTGCGGTCTGCTGGCTGCCTTTACACATCATCAACTGCTTCACCCTCTTCTGTCCTCAGTGCGATCGTCCTCCGCTCTGGATCATGTATGTGGCCATTATTCTCTCCCACGCCAACTCTGTGGTCAACCCCTTCATCTACGCCTACCGCATCCGGGAGTTCCGACAAACCTTCCGTAAGATCATCCGACGCCACATCCTGGGCCAGCAGGAGCGCTTTGAGAGTGGCAGCCAAAAGCGCAACTCCACTCACAACAGCATCACTGACTCCATCAGACTCAAGGCAAGCGGCCTCAGCTTTGACGTTTTCACTGAACACAGCAGCAGCAGCAGTAGCTGTGAAAGCTCCTACCCCTGCCCTACTCACATCTCTCCTGTACGAGGCGGTCTGGTGGCAGTATCCCACCCCCCTCTGTCAGTCATCATCTCCCACTGTCCTAGGATGGGCCCTTTTCCACTGCAAGCCCTCAGACAGACGCAGATCTCCATAGGTCATCAGCTATAGCATGCGGAGCAGCAGCAGGACCAACTGGACCAGAAGTCGCGGAGGATAAGGACAAACAGGACCTCGGCTCTGCTCGGCTTGCATCACTGTTCAACAAGCAGAAGAGTTGCTTTAGTGAGCTGGCAAAGGTGTCCTGGCACATGCACAGGAGGGATCATTCACTAGTATTCTGGAGCCTTGCAGTAAAACGTCAGCCCGGCATTAGCTCTCAAAGGACTTGGATAAGTCCCGATCCGCAATGGAAATGGGAGCACCGTAAACTGATAATGGACAGCGAATGTCACTGAGATAACTCTTGCCACGACAAACTGTCTCCACTATTTAAACACAGTGCCTTTTTAATTTAAACCAGACTGAAAGTCTAAAAGTGCTACCAGTGTGCCAAAGGCTGCGCTGCTTCGTAACGGCCCACATGACCAAGAGTGGTTTAAATCGACTGAGCGACTGACACTTCTTTCTGTAAGGTGCAGGCACTTGGCGCACAAAAAATGGTTCTGCATTCATTTCAACAAACAAGAGCGCTAAATCCTTTCACTTCCTATTTGCGGATAGTTAGAGTTCAATACAAATGCACTTTGAACCACTGAAACTGCTTGACCCACCAAAGCTCAGCTCAATATGGAGAGAAGGGACAGTGTGGAGCGCTCGCTCTCTTAAAATAATATAAGATAGTGTGAGAGTAAATGTTCTGGTCATTTCTGGTCTGAATAGGCCTTTGGCTTGAGACAAAATCTTATTAAATTATTGATATATTTTTCAAATTTTCAGGGATGTGGATACAAATGCACTCTGATGGATTTAACCTCAGACCACCACCATGGATCATGGGCGGAGGATTATTTCTTATGCAGTATTTCACCATCACTTGCACCATTTTTAGACTGACCCCATCCTGAGGACCTGCAAGGTGCACAGACAGCGCCACCAACCTTCTTAGCAAACCTTTTTCACATTCAGCCTATTCCTTTGTTCATTGTAGTTTAGCCTCATGGCAGACTTACATGCGTTCCAACAGAAAATGAATGGGTTCTTATTTCATTTTGCACCCAGCTGCTCCCTGTGGGCCCCATGGACTAAAAAACAAGAACAGTACTTTCACCAGTTTTCAGATTGGTTCATGTTTGTGCCAGTAGCAAAGTTGGTAATGTAATGCTGAACTGTAACCTTGTGACAATGTGACTTGACTGTGCTTATTTAAGTTTTATTCATGTAAATGTTGACTTCTGAGATAGTTTGATGAATGATGGGAACTTATTTGTGTTATTTGTGGTTTCATTTTAGACTTAAATCAAACTCATGGAAGAAGTTGTGTTTTTTATATTTCCTGGTGAATTCATCCTCAGTCCATTGCAGCTGTTGCCATCTGTGTTCTCACAAGCAGGCTAGCACAAAGTCCTGCCTTTAAATAAATCCTTTTACATTTTCAAAGTGTACTTACTGTATTTGCATTCAGCAATGGCCACAATCCTTCCAGTCATTATTCAGTAGCTGTAGGAACAGCTCCAGGCTTCCCACCAGGCAGGGTGATGTTTCATGTGGAAGTCTGTAGAACTGAGTCAGGGATCTGGTTTGTCGATTCTGGGAAATGGTTAATTAAGCTATCAAACTATCTTTGGAGTTCTTTATTTTCCCAGCTCTTATCGTAATTCCCCTGTGAGTTCAGGTTACAGGGCACAGGGCCCACTTCTTTTTGAAAGCTTCCCCAGAGGCCTTTAGTGCTCTTTTTAAAGATTCACCACAGAGACCTCCTGAGTCCTCCTGCTCTGCTGCTGTCCTGTGTGGACGCATCTTGTCTCCTCAGCTGGGTCATATCAAGGTTAGGATTCAAACTTCTAGACTATTACAGATCTATTGGAGATCTAGCGAGAAAACTTACCAGTCATTTCAAAAGAACCATAAATGTGTCTCTTTGTTAGAATTCATTTTGTTTAAAGCTGCTCTAATCAATATCTTATATTAAAGGATTTGTTTTACAGTGAAAAATGTGCTTTCATGCTGAGTATTAGATGAGACCACTCATGTGTCTGTACAGTAAATATGAAGCCAATGTACAGCCAGCAGCCAGTTAGCTTAGCTTAGCATAAAGACTGGAAACAGAGGGAAATAGCTAGCCTGGCTCTGTCCAAAGGCAAAGAAAATCTACCAGAACCTCTGAAGCTCACGAATTAAAATGTTATTTCTCATTTGTTGAATCGGTACAAAAACCAAATTGTAAAAATGACAAGTTGTAGTTTTACGACGGGTTATGTGCCGGACTATTTCTTGGCTGGTCATTTTTACGCTTTGTTTTTTTTGTACCTTCGGACCAGCCTAGCTGTTTCCACCTGTTTTCAGTCTTTATGCTAAGCTAAGCTAACCTGCTGCTTGTGGTACTTCTACTGTTTTGTTTCAGTCTTACTGACGCTCATCAGCTTATCTGTTTTTAGTCTCTACCAACTGAGGGAAATATCTGGCTTTTTAGCTGCTAGATGTTCCACTGTGTTCACCAGCTAGTTGCTAACTGTATCGGTGTTGAGCAGGTAGAGTACAGTGGGTTTTCAGAGCTTTTTCCCCCAAAACAGCGCTATGAGAGCGGTGAGAGTGAACCAAAACAGTAATGTTGTGGCCAGACAGCTAAACAATGAACTGAAACTCACTATAAAGCTCCATAAAGCTGATGGGAGCAGGTGATAGTTCTCTGTAGGTTCATCACTACGAGCAACTCCTTTCACATTGTCACATTGTTTTTACATTGTCATTTGATACATTGTTAATATAAAACTATTGATTATAGCCGCTTTAAAGATCTTGCTGGATCTGTGATGTATAACTGTACATTATGAATTGAGAGATAATAGTGATTACAGTTCTTCTTAAGTAAGCTCTGTATTGGGGATTGTTTTTCTTCCAAATTGAATTTAAACTTGGACTGTCTCCCAGCTTCAGAACTCAGAGTGAAACTCTCCTTATTACAGTAAGTAATAGTAATACAGGCTATTTCATTTCTTAGTTCCAATCTGTGGCGGGAAACAATAAAGCTTCTTTTTTCAGTCAGTCTCGACATCACTGTCCAACAACTATAAAGTCCAGAGTGCCAGTCTGTCTGTGTGTAGAGACTCCATGGATACAAGCAACAGCAGCCCCTTAACCCCTCATTTAACAGGCTTCAGCTTTGAAAAGGAGAAGAAGAGGAGGAGGATGCAACAGAGTGTGTGTGTGTGTGTGTGTGTGTATTTACCATCTCTACATTATGCAGGCCAGTTCATACAGCCTCTCCCCCCAGAGCTGAGTCTTTGTCACAAAGTGTAGACCACAACACTGATTTAACAGCCTCTATTGTTGCACTTGGTGCCCGGTCCAAACTTATTACTCCCTGGGCTCTTTGGAGTAAACAGATGCTTTGAACTACTGCTAGTGGCAGTACTGGTGGAGATTAGCTGCAGTCAGGACCAGAACATGTTTGTCACTATCCTGTTTGGAGGTTAGTAAAGTCCCTGCATATATTTATTTATCTCTGCTTTTCAAGTAGAAACTATTTAAACCAATTACGCTGTTGATGTGGAGTAGGATTAATTATTTTATTTGAGTTTACTGGAAATCTTTGCAACATATATTCAATATGGTGGTAAATGGTTGCTTTGCTGTAGAAATCAACATTTAGTATGACAGTGAACTGGTTTGTTTTACAAGAGTAAATGCCCGAGTATAGCAGGGATGAAAGAATCAAAATGCAAAGTTTCATGTGCAATTTTTTCCTTTTTAAATAGATATTTTTCTTGACAGACAGCAGGATGGAAATGTTCAACCTCAACTGTAAGCTGATAAACTTCATCCATCATTTAAAGGAGAGGTGCAGTCTGGACTTCAAAGGTACTTAACAGCAGAAGTTAGGGCTAAAACAACCATTACTGAAACTCAATGGACCATTCAGATTCCTTTAGTTCCCCTTTATCTCCCTTTTGGGAGTGTAACATAATGCACCTAAAGCACCAATTCCCATACTGTAGTTGAACTTTTGTAAACCGATGTCATCTATTCACTACTTTCATCAGGTTTGGGTTGTAAGTACAAAACATTTTATGTTAAGTGTTGTGTAGAAACAGCATAAAATTCTCCCTGTAGAGTGCGTGGACCTGATGGACAGCAGTGGTAGAGTGATGAACCTGGAGGGGAGGCAGCAAAGTGTGGCTCTGGCCAGCAGCGTGCTGGTAGAGAGACAATACTACGTCCTCCTGCGAGTGTGCAGTGAGTCCATCTAGGCTTCAAAACCTCGTCCAGTTAACTGTCTCTGACCTGAATAGTTTGATTCCAAGTTTAGATATCTAATATTTGGAAAAAGGCTAATTATAAGGCGAAACACAAGCAAATGATGGTGCCTTTTAAAGTTTCCGACAAAATGATCACAATCCTAAATATATATGATATATTAAAAGGTTTTCATATTATGTTTTGACTTTGGAGGATATATTAGTTTAAACTCTCGATTTGCTGCTCATGAAAATTTTCTACAGTAACAAAGCATTATGTTTTGTGGGTGAGGTCTGGCTAACTCTTATTTTGTCCAGCTGTTTTATTACACATTAAAGCTCCTGACTTTACTTCCCTTCAGATGATGAAACTGGAGGTCAGAGATATGTGTCTCTCCTAAACAACTTCAGCCAGAGTCATCCTGAGTTAACAGGTAACAAAAACCTGCCACAGAGGACAAAAAAAAAAAAAAAAAACATGACTGGAACTGAGCAGTGCAGACTTGAGGTGGCTCTCTGAGGCCTCCTGTTGGTCAAACCCCTGTTTACAATGTCAATTCAACTCTGTTGTAGATCTGCTGAGGAAACTGTCAAACCCCGACAAGGAGCCAGACAGAAAGATGAGAGGAGGACGGACACAGAGGAGCAGTCCTGCCAAACAAACCAGGAGCAATATCATCTCTGCAAATAACAAGAGCCACCAAATGAAATAGTTTCTATATGAGTCATGACAGACTTTTAAGTCAGATTTCTGTAGAAAACCTGAAACAACATACAACCACATGAATAGACTAAGGCCTAGCTATATCCTGTATCTACGCAAACAATCTCTTAAATGCATTAGATATAAGACTTTAGCAAATGTATGTTTTTTATTTTAGTAATCTGTACCACCAACTGAGTTGTAAGTAAGTGTATATTAGAAAATGGTTGAGATCGACTTTAATAAAAGGAATGTGTGAATGCTATGAATAAAAGACACAGTGTCATGTCATCTCTCACAGTTGCACAAAGGACCAGTGGTGGAAGAAGTATTCAGATCCTTTACTTAGGTAAAAGTACCAGTACAACAATGCAAAAGCCCTGCATTTTAAATCGTACAAATGTATCATCAGCAAAATGTAAAAGTACTCGTTCTGCAGTAAAAATGCCTTTGACTGGCAACGTATTGCATAATATATTGTTAATTCTGATGCATCAATATTAGAGCAGCATTTTACTGTTGTAGCTGCTTGAGGTGGAGCTAGTTTTAACTACTTTATATACAGTTAGCTAGTTTAGTCCAGTGGATCCAAACCTAGGGGTCAGGCCCCTCCAAAGGGTCACAAGATAAATTTGAGGGGTCATGAGATGATTAATGGGAAAGTTCAGAAGAAAAAAAAAAGTTCTGATACACATTTTGAGCTTTTATCTAACCTTTGCTTTATTGTGAAATACTGCATAATATGACCTCTTTGGACCTCAAACAGTTATTGAAATGAAACCATGTGAGAAGTTTAGAGGGGAAATGTCTCTCTGGTGGAACTGCAACAACTGATGAGGAGCAACGACTACACACTGATTTTATGTAAGAGGTCACAAGTCATAACAGTTGGGAAACACTGGTTTAATCTTTAATGATGTGTTGTTTTTAAAAAGCATTTCATGTGTTACCTGTAACATTTTAATCTGAAAAGAAACTAATAACTATAACTGTGACTATGGCTGTCAAATGAATGTAGTGGAGAAAAGTACTCCTTAAATCCAAGAAAAGTGAACCAGCCTTGTGTAGAGCACAGTGGTAGTTTAGGCAGAGCACTGAAGTTGCATGTAGCCTACATTAGCCAATTGGCATCATTTCTGTGAACTAGTTGAAGGGTTTGTTTAACTTTTAGGCTGAAGTGAGCTGTTTCTGTAATTCTAACAAGCAACATGTAAAATTGATACTGTACTCTATGGCCTTGCAGAAAAGGACCATACCTCTGTTTCTTAGCTCATTTATAATTACATATACTTTTTTCAAAGCTTGCTATCGTACTCTTAGGTTGTGATTTTTATTTGTTCCCTGAAGAAACTGGTTTACTCACCTGAATCTTGCTTGTGGTGGTAATCAGTCATTTGAACATGTGTCCCCTGTGGCCCCCATGTCACAGTAAGGAAAGCACAGGTGAGAATGATCAAATTGATGATGGCTGAATTCAGTTTAGCTGCTTCAGTTTCAGGGCCCTGGTGTTGTGCATGCTGACTCACTGCTATGTGCACTGTCATGACTTACTGGCTTCATTTTTATTAACACCTGTGCTTTTCAGTCAAAAAGTCTTGTGTGAAAACAGCCTACAGGCTACATCATAATCATGAACTCAATAGTTTTATCAAATCTTAATCTGCATATGAAATAGTTTTTGCAGCTGTCAGTAAATGTAGTAAAATGTTTCCCTGATAGAAGTAAATGTAGCACAAAGATGGAAATTGGGTAGACACATTAGACTTGTGTGTGTGTGTGTGTGTGTGTGTGTGTGTGTGTGTGTGAACAGTGAGGTGCTTGGCGTGGGGATACACAGGGTTAATTAATGACCCGGCCGCCCTGACCAGCCGCTGGATAGACTCTGTTGGCTCTTCTTCCATAAATCCTGAATTGCGTCAGACTACGTGATGATTATATAACGAGCGTGACAGATAAAACAGTCCGTTATCGGCAGACACCGAGCTGCTGCTGCTGCTGCTGCTGCTGCGAAGCTGCAAACCCGGAGAAACCGCAGAAATGTCCGCATGTGAGTTTGAATCGCTGGAGAAGTCTCTGGAGTCCCACCTGCCAGAGGCCGAGCTCACAGAGGTGAAACGCATTTTGTTCGGAAAGGACACAAAGTGAGTTGTTTAACTGTAGTGAACCAGGCCTATAGATCCTATCATTTATTTTCTTTTAACCGTGTTTTTTCTACTCAATTTGTTCTTGGTAAATGATTTTTCTGCTGAGTGGACTTTGGTCCGTTTTGTTAGAGCTGTAGGCTACAACACACAACCCTTAACCTGTCCAAAGAAAGGATTACTCAATAAAAAGTTTAAAACCTGCTACAGGAGGGGAATTAGTCCAGACTTCTATTCATTCATTAGTCACAACTCCAATTATACACAAGGGAGAATAAGGAGAACAAAAAAACTATTTAAAAAAATCTATTAAAAAACTATTGTTCTGTCCAACCAACAGTCCTAAACCCAAAGATGTTCAGTTTACTTACTAATATGACAGACAAAAGCAGAAAATCTTCACATTTGAGAAGCTGCAACCAGCACACGTTTGGCATTTTTCTTTAAAAATGACTTAATCGAAGAATCAGTTATCAAACTCATTTTCTGTTGACGGACTAAATGATTAACTCTTATCATCAGGGTCATGTTGTGTACTTAGACATACCGTGTATGAGCCAGTTTGAGTCCACTGTAAATTCTTGTCATAGACTGTAATATTCAGATCTCTGCCCTGTGGCTTTTGGACACACACTGATTTGACTGTCTGAGCAGAAAAGACAAAAACCTGGGGGGGGGGGGCAAAGGTTTTGCTCACTTCCCACTATTGACTTAAAGGCCTGAGAGACCCCTGACAGAAATCTTGTGGTAATAGACTCGTGTGTTACAGGAAGTTGGACCTCCCGGCATGTGCCATGGATGCTGCCTGCGAGCGTGACTTTGAGCTGAAGGGTTACAGGTTTGAAGCTGCACAGGAACAGCTGAGGCCGCCCAGAAGGATCCGCGTGGGACTCATTCAGCACCGCATTGTTCTGCCCACTGATGCCCCCATCCTGGACCAGGTCAGGACTCAGACACATGTTATTTACCGGACAACACATGCAAACAGACCTGTTGTGGACAGACAGGATGCTGTACATTTGATAGAATTAATTTCTATCAAATGTGACTGGTGTAACTCCTCTGGTTGTCCCCTCCACAGATCAATGCCATGCATAATCGAATTGGTGACATGGTTGAGGTAGCAGCCCTGTGCGGCGTAAACATCGTCTGCTTTCAGGAGACCTGGAGTGAGTGCTTTCATGAGCCAGAACTACACATTACATATGAGCCAGTAAAAGACACTAACCTGTCTTTTGCTGTCCACAGCCATGCCCTTTGCTTTCTGCACCCGCGAGAAAGAACCATGGACAGAGTTTGCAGAGTCTGCTGAGGAAGGAAACACCACACGCTTCTGTCAAGAGGTGAGATTACAGAGGCAGTGCAGTGACGTGCTGTACTACACAACACAAGCTGAATAATCACTGCGACTCTGTCATTAGCTGGCCAAAAAATACAACATGGTAGTTGTTTCTCCGATTCTGGAGCGAGAAGAGCAGCACAGCACTCTGTGGAACACAGCGGTGGTGATCTCCAACTCTGGAAATGTGCTGGGAAAGAGCAGGAAGAACCACATTCCCAGGATTGGAGACTTTAATGAGGTTAGTACGTGATTTCAGTTAGACTATATGATCCACTGCACCCGTATGAAATCAGGCAAACAGCTGTGTTCACTATGTATGTTTTTTTACACTCAGTCTACATATTATATGGAGGGCGACACAGGCCACACGGTGTTCCAGACACAGTTTGGGAAGATAGCTGTGAATATCTGTTACGGGCGCCATCACCCTCTCAACTGGTTCATGTACAGTATGAATGGAGCCGAGATCATCTTCAACCCCTCAGCTACTGTTGGAGCTCTCAGGTAAGGGACAACATGGAACAGTATTATATAGTATAGTATAGTAGTATATAGTATTATATAAGTATTATTTCTGGCATGGCTGTATTAGCAATTGCTAGAGGACCCTGAGGCAAAAATAAGCTGCTGGACTCCCATTAACCCTGTTTCTCCCCCTCTCTTTGCACCATGTACAGTCTTCCTATGCTTGTATACATAAACAGCAATGTTGTTAATTCTCTACAGTGAGCCCATGTGGCCTATAGAGGCCAGGAATGCAGCAATAGCTAACCACTGTTTCACTTGTGCAATCAACCGCGTTGGGACGGTAAGTCAGTCTCTATAACTGCAATCATACACGTATACGTCTGATAAACGAGCATATGAAAGCACATAGAATTGTGCCTGTGACACTCAAAGTGCAGGGCTGTAGTCAAAACTTTAGACATACTAATGTCCTGAGTCCTACATGTGATTTTGTTTGATTAAAAAGTGTTTTTTTTAAATCTGGTTTGCTTTGAAAAATGGCTATCCAGTAGCCTTTATATGTTTATACTATTTCATCATATTGAAATTTTTGGTAAATGCTACAAAAATGCAGACTATGTCCACACACCCAATTCTTCCCAAAATGTTACACATAGCAATAGGTTGTGAAACCTTCCAAACCGCTGAAACTGATGTGAGCTCAGGTGTCTCTATGATCACTGTTGGGAGCTTGTGTGACTTTATGTGCATTCTTGTATTTCACACAGGAACATTTCAAAAGTGAATTCACATCTGGTGATGGAAAAAAAGGTAAGAGTTTTTTTTTTTTTTAATTAGAATTGAGAAAGTTGGCTACATTTTCATTTAACTTCTTTAACTTGTATGGTGAACCGTGAGAAGCCGAATCTAAATGTGTAGTTTATTTTTAAGGATAACCTGAATGTTAGAAACAGAAACACAAAATCCCCTAACCATGTGTCTAGTAAACCAGACCAAACCTGCCTTATTGAAAATGAAATGCATGAATTAAAGAATTCATTAAATGGCCAAATAAACTGAGAAATATACGAGATAATTGAATAAATGATTAAAATGCTCAAATAAATAAAGAAATTTATCGTTTTTGCAGTATTTTATCTGTCAGTTCATTTGTTTTTTCCTAGTCAGTCATGTTTGGTCCAACAAGGCAAGGTGAATTATTACAGCTCTCCTGACTGTTGCAGCTCACCACAACTTTGGATTCTTCTATGGATCCAGTTATGTGGCTGCTCCTGACGGCAGCCGCACCCCGGGGCTCTCCAGGACCCGTGACGGGTTACTGGTGGTAGAAATGGATCTCAACCTGAACAGACAAATCAGCGACAAATGGAGTTTTAAGGTAAATATAAGTGGGCATAGCATAGGCAGCCTCCCTGTATGTCCCATTTAGTTCTACATTAAGAAAGGCTGGGTGTGTTTGTTCTTGCGGTGATTGGATGGTACAGTCTATTCTCCTGGACTGCAGTTAATCTACCTGTTCAATGTACCTCTCTGCAGATGACTGGGCGCTATGCTGAGTACGCAGAGGAGCTCACCAAGGCTGTCAGACATGACTTCAAACTCAACATTGTGAAGGAGTAGCTGATATTCCTCTATAGTCCATAAAAGTATGAAACACATAAAGTTCAGTTTGTTTCTTTTTATTTGACATTCTGTGTTCATATTTGTCAGTCTGTCAGATTGGTTCCATGTTGTTGTTTCACTTTATCGCAAAAAACTAAATTCAAAGTCAAACCTGTATCTGGACCTGCTGACAGAGCAACAAGTCCTTAAAGCCAGACCATGTAACTTCTGCTGAATGGCCACTGCAGCCGCAAATGACAATTATGGGATAATGCTAAATGCTAAGACTGTGTTGTGACAGTAGCGCAAGTGGAGGAGAGCCACAAAGTCAGTGAGCTGCCTTAGTAATGTCAGTTACACAGCAATATCTATCTTAAGTTTGCTAACATTAGCTACTGTAAGCTAGGGGTCAAACCAGACCAAGTAAGGCTGTAGGAGCGGAGTGTGTTGTTTTGTTTTATTGCTTACGAATTCAACTTTTCATCAGTAAGAGGAAAAAAAGGTTGTGTGTAAAAAACTAACTTAAAGCTTTAAGCTCAAACCTGCTGACGTGCAGGTTCATGGATTCAGGTTTTAAGATAGGTCTCATACATTAACTCATTTTCAGAGGTGCCAATAGAAAGATGTTGATATAATCATTCATTTATATGACAGAATTTAGGCTATTTTCTCTGATTAGACAGATGTCCTCTCAGGACTGTGTGCGCATGTACAGAACCTGGTTGATTTCCAGTCAGCTTTGATGCACCTTAGGGTGGGGGGGAAAATCACACCTTTATTGTTTTTAGCACAGAGTTTGGTGACTTAACATAATTCCTCAAATTACAAATTTACTTTGGGAAACTATGAGCAAACAAGATAAATTCAACAAAACCATTAATTTAATTTCATAAATTATAAAGTGCTTATAATCTACTGTATAGGAGATTTTAGGTAGCATTTCATAAGAATATGCTTTAGTAAAGATACAGTAGGTTCCTCAGCTTCAAACATTTTGAGTAAGATAACTTCATTCAGGATTAATAAATCCGTCCTCCAAAGAACCAAGTTAGCTAGATGAGAATTAACAGGGTCATACTAGCTGGCTAATATCATGATAGCCTACGTTAATAACTATGAAAAACAGGGCCCAGACCTGATTTTATTCCCTCAATTTCTGGCAAAACATTAGTATATAATGAGGTTTAAGGTGGAAATGCCTCATTAAATACTCACGTGCCAGAAAAGAAATGACAAGGATGGAGTGTATGTTCAAATCCTTTAATCACAACATATAATAAATGCAGCTCTATGTTTAATAAAAAATAAAGTTTGCGGTTTAAAACGTGCTGTTTGTTCTTACCAAAGAGCACGACCAGGAAGAAAGCACTTCACAGATTCAGAGAAGCGATTTCATGGTAAAATCTTTAATTTAAATAACATATAATTATGTCTGCTTTGAAAAGTGTAGTGCAAAAAACATATACATAATACCAAAATTAACAAATAACGACAATGAGGAAATTACCTAGTCATCACTGCCTTCAACAGAGAACATGATCGAGTCAAAATTACACCTTTTTTCTGCCACATGATCAAAACAACCAAACAATGCATCCATCTATCCAGCATGTTGCCACGACAACACGAACCTTTCCTCCAGTGAAGTGAATGAAGCTGGTGAGTTCACGTGCTAGTAGGACAATCCACTCTCCATGTTCTTCTGCAGGCAGGCCGAGTTCCAAAGACAGACTACTGAGTGTTGCATTGAACTAGTTTAGTCACACATTAGGGCATTAGTTACCTGAGACTCTCAAAACACGACTGCTTCCTGTTTTCCCTGTTGATAGAATCGTCAGAATAAAAAGTGACCGAGAGGTGAGTTAGGATTTTTTTTTTTTTAAAGGCAAGCGGAGGTGAGGCTTTAGACTTCAACACTGAACAGGAATAAATTGGATATACTAAATGTTATCATCATCAGCCCTGAATTATGTGCACACTATTTCCTGGTAATTCCTATTCCTATGTCATGATTCCCACATTTCATCCACTGTAGTTTCACAAGTCTGAAATACTTGAGATTTCAAGAGCTCCAATACATGAGCAACCACAGTCATTAAAATCCAACAGAGATGCAGAAAAATTCATTTCAACACATCTGCTCATCTCAAAATGGCAAATTTAAAAAAAAACAGTTCAACTTAGATTGTTGAACCTCCCAGCTGTTAATCCTTCGTGGGGCGAGCAGTGTTGACTGTATGAGAGGGAATGAGCGCGGTGATTCTGCAGCTAAGTGCTTTTCAAGTGAGCAGTTGGGCTTATTAGCACCGGAGAGGAAAGCCCAGGGGATCTGCGACGACGGGCAACAGGAGGGGGCCGCTAGTCCAAGACTGTTGACCTGCAGCGTCATGCCACTATAATGATGAGCTGAGGAAGAGTGAAATCCCAATCCACTGTCACGGTCCATCAACTCTCCTTGAAGACGAACAGGATGTCCTCATCTGTCCCATAGCTCCGCCGAGCCTCCTCAAAGTTACTGACGCTGGTGCAGCACACCCCTGATTGACACACACACACACACACACACACACACACACACACACACACACACACACACACACACACACACACACACACACACACACACACACACCTGTCAGTTCCAAACTGAAGACATAATTTGTTAGTAGCAGTCAGACTAATTTTCTTGATTGGTTTTTAGATTAATCCATTAATTGTTAAGTCTAAAAAATTAAAAATGCCTCTTTCAAATTGTCAGAGCCCAAGGGTGACGACTTCATTGTGGGCCTTTCTCAAACTGGACCCTCCGGACTCCCACTCTGTCACGGAGTGTAACTCTGCTTGTAGTACACTCACAGCTGAATGAAGCACCCTTCATTAAGGTGTAACGTAGTGGCAAGCTTTGGGATGAACTTCCTTATCTCTGGCGGAAACAGGAACTGTCGTAACATTTCGTAACCATGGTTTCGTATCAGCATCTTTCGGACGTAGCAACTGTTGCCATTATCTGTTCACTCTGATGTTTATAAGCTGCTTGGTTTTTGCAACAGCCCCTGTAAATATACAACACTTTACAATCAAATAAACACGTCTACCGATTTTCTAGACTAGTGAGGGGTATATTTGATCCTAAACTCAATGTAAGTTGTTAACATCTGTATGACAATATAAAATGTCTCTTAGTTTGAGCAGTTTACATTTGTATGGGTAGTCGCACGGAACTTATATTGCTACGGCGCGTCTTCAATGACAAACACAACACGCCGCTGCATGTGGTCAGTAAGTCAGCATCAATGTGGACTCGCTGTTGGATCCAGCCCATACCTCGTGTTATGAATACAATACGTTATGAAGTGTAACGTTTTCTATTTTGAAATACATGCATACAATATTGATCAATAAATTGCTAGTATCGTTGAATATACAGCGTAGCTGGAGATCATTCACAGCGATCATCCAGATGAATGTGGTTTTAATGTGGCTTATTTCCCTATCATTGACATCATTGTCATGGCGACGTTAACTGCAGGAAAGAGTGCTGTGTGTTGCTGCTGCAGAGTTCACACATTAACGTTATACCGGAGAATTTGCTATCAGCTCCTAAATCAGATACAGAATGTTTCTCGTTTTCTGTAGTACACATTAGTAGTACACATCTACAACTAGTGTAAATGTAGCTGTAAGAATATGCCTGAGTCAGAAATAAATATGGACTGTCTGTGTCTGTGTCTGTGTCTGTGTGTGTGTGTGTGTGCGTGTGTGTGTGTGTGTGTGGTGGTGGTGGTGGTGGGGTCGTTCTGGACCTCTGATCTTGAATAAAAAGCAGATACGGACCTTTGAGTAATAAGTCTGAGAAGCCCTGGTATAGGGGGTGGTTTGAGAAAGGCCCATTGTTTGTTTTGTCTGACCAACAGTCCAAAAGCCAAATTGTTATGTAAGTTACAAACATATAAAAGAGAGAAAAGCAGAAAATCCTTACATTTGAGAAACTAGATGGTGCAAATGTTCGACATTTTTTCTTGATCAATGACTTACACAATTAAACGAGTATCAAAAGCATTGCCGATTACTTTTCTGTTGATTAACTTATCGATTAATCCAGTAATTGTTTCAGCACTACTTTAATCTAAAAAGAAAACTAAAATCTCTTCACAGGTCTAATAAGGCAACAGGCTTCCAAGTCCTGAAGTCACTGTCTCTTGGCATTATACTTTAAAAATTGTGACATTAAATCTATTTTAGCCTGTTTTTCAGTAAGTTTTCCTCCGCAGCCCATTGACTGTTTTTTCATTCACATACTGTTTTGCCACATTCTGCTTGTGCTTTGGACATATGAGGTTACTCACGGTCAGAATACGCAGGGTTGTTGTAGAAAATACAGCCAGTGGTCCTGTTGAAGCCGCACACTACCACAAAGTGACCCTGGTACTCTGGCTTCCTGCAGAAACACTTCTGGCCCACAGGCAGGAAGCAGCAGTATTTGACGGGTGATGAGCAGAGTTCACATGTCAAGACGACAGCGTTGACCAGCACTATGGCAACGTGGCCCTGCTCCAGGTGAGACTGGATTTCCTGAACCGTCACAGAACTATGGAAAGATAACCACAGATACATTTCAGGTGTTAGGTTTACTTTGTCTAAGGCAAAAGCAGGTGGCTTGTCCGAGTGAATAAGAAGTTACAGAAAACTCACCATTTCCTCACCACCACACCTTTGCTATTTGCTTTAAGGAAGAGCTCGTTCACTCTGTCTTCTTCTGTATCAAAGTGTTTCTTATAAAAGGACTGCAAACCATACAGAAAGACAACAAAAGACACTATCACACACACAGAACAATTCAAATCTGGTCATGACAGTTCTGATGGCTTACTCAGCAAAGTACCTGATTCCTAAAGCCCTTATCAACGCCCAGAGTCTGCGTGCAAAAGCAGTGTTTGATTCCTATATGGCACATGAGGTAGGCCAGGTCAATAGTCCACACACTCTCGGTCAGCTTCAGCTCCCAGCATGCTCTCTGAAACTCCTCATCACTGACTGGATGGAGGTACCTGCAAGAATGGACAGTTAGAGGCTGTGACTCCCTGTAGGTTAACTGTAGTGCACCCGTGTTACACTATACATGTCAAGCAGGTCCTTGTCATTGGGTCGTACAATTACAAAATGCTGATGACTGTAGTTATTAAGAACACCTTTAGCCATGTATGATTGTACCGTGCACTTACTTCAGGACCATCCTGGAGCAGGCCAACCCACAGTCCCAGTGGTACAGCTGCCGAATGACAGGCACATTCAGCAGGACAGCATCCTCTGAGGAAACCCGTGGTGTCATTATTACACTTTAAAAGCCGTACACTGACGCTGCTACCAAAAAAAACAACGTTAGCTAGCTCAATTCGTATGTATGAAGTTCTTGACATCAGCTCGTGTCACTCACCTGTCATTCTGTGTTGTATTCTTTCTCAGACAAGCTGGCCAGTCTTATTTACAGCATTTAAGCCGGGGTTGGGTTTCCTCATCGATGCTAACTAGAAGAAACCAGCTGCCCTACTGCAAGTTTAGCTGTCAGGCTAACAGTATGAACTAGTCTGTTCGCAGGTTTGCTGCTTTTACAGCGAGGCTAGCTCCTCGACGCACACCACTGCTAGACATACATTATTAGTTAACTAAACAAATAAGGGATAAAAGTTGAAAAAAAATCTATTTTAGCAAGTTTCTGTTACGATGCCTCAATCTAAAAGGCTCTTCTGCTCCACTTCTCTGTTGTTTGCTAGCATACTGAGAAGCTTCTTGTGTTTGGCTATGTTGTCAAGTTACGCTGCCCCCGTGCGGTGCGGGGGAGTCATCTTCATCTTTCTTTCCTTCTTTCTTTCTTTCTTTCTTTTTATTTAAAACCTCGGAAAACACATTTAATCTTTAATCTGTGACTGTGACTAGAAGGTAATTTTGTAAGGTAATTTCTTACATGCATTCTTCACATTTACACATTTAACCAGTTTTATTGATGAATTCAAATGATGTTGAAAATCTCTGTTTTCATGTCAGTTTGTTTTAGAGCAGGTTCAGATCCCTCTGCAGAAAAATGTTCCCATGTTGATGTGACCATGCTACTGGGTTCCGTAGGTGGTGCCCATTGACATCTGTATTATAAAAATAGAAAGAAACAGATTAATTGTGGAGTAATGCTTGACCCCCCCAAAATAAATCTTTTATTCAATACTAATTACTGCCAGCAGTGAGGCCTGTAAAATGTGAAAGTGATATATCAGTCACTTACTGATTCAGTGTCAGCATCTTCATTTAGATATGTGACTTTATGTTTTTTGTAAAGATCTCTTTTTCTCATGCATGTCAACATAAACCAGTCGGTAACCAAGGGGACCTGTGGGAAAACACTCAAATTCTGTGTATCGTTGCTTTTTCTAGAAAAATGCATTTTTATCATGTTTCAAGTGCAGGGCTGAGCATGTCTACTCACCAAAGTGAGGAATGCTAATGTTGCGCCCAAGTTCACTATGGTTGGTACAATTCCAAATTTTCCTGCCTGCAGGATAAAAGAAACCCACAGGTATTGTCAAAGCAAAGACAACACACACATTTTGCTGATGAAGTCATTGCAATTTCAAGATTTATTCAGGCCTCACAGTTCCAAATACAATGACGTCAAACCGGATCCCGTATGCTTTGATTAAGGTTCTAGTTTCCTCTCCATCTGGGGTCTTGTAGTATTTTGCAAACCTAAAAGCAGGGTTTTTAAAAAAATCAAAAATCAATTTTGTTTCAGCTTAATCCATTTATTAATTAATAAGCTTTTGTTAGAAATGGTTTCACCTGAAGTTGTATCCAGGGGCCACATTATTGTCAGGATTCTTGCTGTCCAGCCTGCGGAAGCTGTACTTTGGGTAACACTTCCCTGCCCACCAGTCCAGGTCACAGGTCCAGTCAATAATAATACCAAGAACACCACCCTTTATAAACATAAAATAAAACTTAATTTCACTATCCAACTTTGTACAAGTGTAGACAAATTCGACACTTTAATCCCTTGTGAAAGACCTGACAACTGAACTTCAAGGGAGATAAGAGATAAGGAAGTGTGGAGGGATAAATGATACATTAATGAATATATATACAGTATATAATATATTTTAAAAGATTCTGGGTGTACCTTCACAGCCATGTCTTGAAATTTCTCTCCAGCCTCTGAAACGATGTGTTTGAGGCGGAATATTGGGCAGTCAGGGTCTGTTGAACGACTGAACTCACACCTCTTCAGGTATGAGGAGTTAATATGTGGCAGTATGTTTCTTCTGGGGGAGCGAAGACGACATGCATTTGAAATTACAGTGGCACAAAATAAAACAGTATGTTTGCATATACTGTACTGATAAGAACCTATACCTCTCCACACATCTTTCTGTTACATTCAGAAGCACTGACCTGTGAAAGCTGAACTTCGGGTATGTTACGCTGTTTTTGATCAGCACAGTGAAGTTCTCTGCTGCAGCCAGCAGTGCACGTCTGCGGGGCAGGGACAAAACTTGTCAAGCCATATCTACATTATACTCTAATTACTTCTGAATACTACAACACTGCATGTATTCTTACTCAGGCAGCTTAGTGTCTATTTCAAGAGGGCACCATGAGATCACTTCACAGGTCTGGACAGTCATGGAGTAGTTCTCACACAGCCCTGTCTGTATACCTGAGTGGAAAATGAATGTCAGGTGGTGTTTGCTGTGTGGTTGGTATCACATCATTTACAGCTGATGTATTAACACATATCAATCTGATGCCACCCTGTGAGGAAGGCCTACCATTGCCTCGAGGATCATTGTGTCCCTTGATACAGTCACAGTCATCCACACAAGTAGTTGATGGGCTTGGAAGCTGGAGGAGAAATCACCTGTGTTAATCTGTCAACTGATGTGACCCCGTTAGCATGAGGCAATGTGTACATCCATATCAGAATGCCTTTTTTAGTAAAGTGATTGGCCTGAGCAGGCTGGTGTTTATCCCTTTGTAACATTCTGTGATTTACCAGCAGCCTACTGGCGCTGAAATATTTAGATTAATTGATTTGCAATTGACTGGCACTAGAGGAAAAGTCAGGAGGTCACCAAAGTCATTAATATTCCTCATCTAGGCACCATGAGTTTTTACGGAAATCCCTCCAATAGTTGTTTGATTTAATTTGATTTATGGATTATCAGACACAGAAAAAAAATAAATCCAAAGGATAAAATGTTAAAGTGAAAACACTTATTTCCAGCATGATCCCAAGATGTTAAAAGACAAAAGAAAACATAAAGAAGCAACAGGCATTCAACATAAAAACTAAACACAATCCCGAGATCCAAAAAACATCACTACAATTTAAGAAATAAAAAATAATTCCCACATCAAAAAACAAATCAGCTAAAGTAACAATGTCATTATAAATCTGTTACCCTGTTCCATAAAAAAGTCTTAATCTGACTTGTATAAGCCCCTCTCATATTTTATATCTTGATGTGTAGCGGAGGGCTGTTCCACAACATGGCACCATTGTTAAAAAAGGAACTACTGGCTACATTATTCACTTGAAGCACTTTACAGATGAGATATTTCAGTTTGGACCAAGCTTTCCAAAAGTGAGGATTACATCATCCTAGTTAGGACATGTTTGGATTTTGTGTTATTGGTTGGACAAAACATGCAATTTAAAGATGTGGCCTTGGGCTCTGGAAACTTGTGAATGTGACATTTTTAAAATGAGCTTCTGACATATTACACAAAATGATTAGACTAGATTCGTTGGGACACTAAATGAAAAATTAATTAACAATGAAAACAGTCATTAGTTGCAACTCTAAAAGACTCATTAGAAATGAGCCTAAACTCTAATGACATGCTGTGAATCAACAAACCATCTTCACCCTAAAACTTGTCTAAGCAGGAATATCACAGGATGTCATATCAGGTAGTGACTCACCTCAGGACAACGCGACTGAGTTTGATGGGGGGTAACAACCATATTTGTTAACACAAAGAATGAATTATCACCCTGTTAGACAGAAGAGAAGCACAGATGTCACAAGGCAGTGGAAACGTCTTACTCACAGCCATATAGTAGAACAAACAGTGTAGATCAGTTTAGCACAATTTCCATGTCATATACCATGGAAGATAAGTTAAAGTGGAGAGGGGTCATTAAGTTTGTGTGTGTGTTTTTTTAATAAAGATAAAATGTATGTTTAAAAACCTGAGGTGGGATAACATAATCAGCCACATCCCAAAATTGAGGCTCCATGTCAGATGTGTTAGTGTAGGCAAAACCTTTCACTTTGGTGGTGACGGTGCTGATGACAGAGTCTGTCTCCTGGTAGGCCTTCTGCACCACACACACATACCTGCAGGTTTACAGCAGTATGATACTTTACCAAAGCAATCAAGCCATAACAAATCACCAGGCAGCTCATTATAACAGTACATCCACATTTTACCAAATCCCAACCCAGTACAGTGGTAACACCATGTTCCCCCATCAAAGCTTTTTGTCACTTACCCCACCACATACAGCACCACCAGAAGCTGGGCGAACCTGAAGACACATCCTACCCCTATGCTTGGAATAACCAGTGTTTTTGATGTTTCATAATCAAACACATAATGCAGACATCTCTGGCAGCAGCCTGTAGTCTTGCTCATCGCTGCACCACACACCAGTGACGGACAGTTCAGTAATGATGAGTGGACACAGCTGCGCTTATTCAAATCATTGTATTCAAATCATATCCACTGCATGGACACATCTCTGGGCTCGGCATGTTTTACATATAGTAGGTTAAAACAAACCATATACGGTATAGGCTGGACAACAGCACTTTCTACATTTTCTGACCGTACTAAAAGTGGTGAGTCAGGGATGATTCAGTGCAAAAATATGTTTGCATAGAGCTGATCGCACGTTGAAAAGAGAAAGTGAATTTTCTTCTTTTGATCTTTGCAGCACTCTTACACAGATCCAGAGAACCTAAAATACATAAATGATAAACATACATGTAATAAAAAGAAGGCAGAGTGGAATTGGCAAGGACATTATTATTATTATTATCATGCTTCAGAAAAAATCATCTGTAAATATTTCTAATGGGAGTCCTTGTCCTTTCACCAGTGTTGGACCATAGTACTAACTGTTATGTAAATGTTTATCTATAAGTGTTATCACCTTGATATTACAGTATTAAGACATGTCTAGGTATATTCCTGTGGCTTGTATTTGAACACTGACATTCGCATCTTGTACCTGTGACATGTGCAATGACATTAAAGTTGAATCTAATCTAATCTAATACTGTATTTTGGTATTGTAGCCAAGTAGCAGTTAATTTAGACTGGCCTGAGACTACAAATGAACACATGAAACATTTTGCTAATTTCAGCACATTTGAAGAGATATTCATTAAAATATTATTATTAAAATAAACACTAAGCTTCACTTTACATTTTGTATATTTGAAGGTTTTGATTGGTATGTGGTGTGTAATAGTAAAGCATACATTCTGGTGTAATGAATCATAAAGACCTGATCTGACTGCAGTATTATACTACTGTACATGTGGAGTAAATCTGAATACTTCAGCTGCTACATTATCAGGACACAGTACGTGACAGTATACAGTATATCCATACGGATGTAAACATGCCAAACACACTGCACTCACCACAGACTGTTGATACCTCTTATCACTGTATATTTAACTAAAATACATACGTAAATCTTTCTACAGTATGTAATGAATTAATTCATAGTATTCAACACAGGACTGCATGTCCTGTCCATTCCTTAGCTAACTGAGTCATTGGAGCCTCTGTTGTGTATAACCAGGGGTCCAATTCTTGTCTCCAAAGTAACGGCAGTTTCTAAGAGGCACTGACACAGGAGGAGGAGGAGGAAGAGGAGGAGGAAGAGGAGATGGTGACACAGTGAACCAGCTCTGCCTGCATGTCAGCTGTTACAGGCACTGATGTCAGGCTGTTGTCTTGCACTGTGGATGACTGGTGCTGTTGCTCCCATGTTCATACTTCAGTGTAACTCACCACAGCAGCATAACACACCCACAACTTCGATATAATTTAATGATTTAATTTTGTGAAAAGTGCATGACAGGAGGGTGAAACTGTCTCTTTAGTAATCTATTGACTGGGATGTAGATACTCAGACAATAAACTTCAGCAGACACAATGACACTTTGTTAAAACAACTCACCACACATTTACATGCCACTTTCAGATGCTCACACTGCAAACTGTAACTGATCAAAAAGCTTGTTAAACTGAGCCTTCACACCGAGGAAAGGCATTAGCTGAAACATCTTCTGCATCGTAAATAATGATTTTCACTACATTGGAATTTTGTTTTTAACATTTTTCCACACAATTTAACATCAGGAAAGCAGTATTTACATGTTGGATACACTATATTTCCATAAATATTGAATTCTGATGTGCATGACTGGTGGAGAGAAGTGTGTCACAATAAGAACACCTCAAAGCAACATTGATTAAGAGTCAGTTTTTTATTTCCTAACACAAATTGACTTCCATGAACACAGGACAGATACAATGTCACTTTGGTCCAATAGTACCTCAGATACAGTGGGGCAAAAAAGTATTTAGTCAGCCACCAATTGTGCAAGTTATCCCACTTAAAAGATGAGAGAGGTCTCCAATTTTCATCATAGGTACACTTCAACTATGAGAGACAGAATAGGGGGAAAGAATCCAGGAAATCACATTGTAGGATTTTTAATGAATTAATTGGTAAATTCCTCGGTAAAATAAGTATTTGGTCACCTACAAACAAGCAAGATTTCTGGCTCTCACAGACCTGTAACTTCTTCTTTAAGAGGCTCCTCTGTCCTCCACTCGTTACCTGTATTTATGGCACCAGACGTGTCCCCCTGCTTAAGCCAGTACATGTCCAGGCCCGTCTGAAGTTTGCTAGAGAGCATTTGGATGATCCAGAAGAGGATTGGGAGAATGTCATATGGTCAGATGAAACCAAAATAGAACTTTTTGGTTAAAAACTCAACTTGTCGTGTTTGGAGGAGAAAGAATGCTGAGTTGTATCCAAAGAACACCATACCTACTGTGAAGCATGGGGGTGGAAACATCATGCTTTGGGGCTGTTTTTCTGCAAAGGGACCAGGACGACTGATCCGTGTAAAGGAAAGAATGAATGGGGCCATGTATTGTGAGATTTTGAGTGAAAACCTCCTTCCATCAGCAAGGGCATTGAAGATGAAACGTGGCTGGGTCTTTCAGCATGACAATGATCCCAAACACACTGCCCGGGCAACGAAGGAGTGGCTTCGTAAGAAGCATTTCAAGGTCCTGGAGTGGCCTAGCCAGTCTCCAGATCTCAACCCCATAGAAAATCTTTGGAGGGAGTTGAAAGTCTGTGTTGCCCAGCGACAGCCCCAAAACATCACTGCTCTAGAGGGGATCTGCATGGAGGAATGGGCCAAAATACCAGCAACAGTGTGTGAAAACCTTGTGAAGACTTACAGAAAACGTTTGACCTCTGTCATTGCCAACAAAGGGTATATAACAAAGTATTGAGATGAACTTATGTTATTGACCAAATACTTATTTTACACCATAAGTTGCAAATAAATTCTTTAAAAATCAGACAATGTGATTTTCTGGATTTCTTTTCTCATTTTGTCTCTCATAATTGAGGTATACCTATGATGAAAATTGGAGAGCTCTCTCATCTTTTAAGTGGGAGAACTTGCACAATTGGTGGCTGACTAAATACTTTTTTGCCCCACTGTATAAAGTCTGTATAAAAGAACCATTTCAGTTCACATAGACACTTTGGCATCCCATTTCCCACAGGTGTAGCTTACCTTCAATAAAATAGCTTCACCCCTCCCTCTTTCAAGTTTCTTTTAGTTATGAAGTTCATGTTGTCATATTCACACAGGTAAGAAAGAAAGGCTACAGTAGACTGTATACACAATATACATATGGATATTTTTCATTGGACAACTTAGACACAAAGACATGTTAATCATCATCAATAAAACTAATGAAGTACAGTCATTATGTTTTGTGTTTCAGTGCTGCATTTTCAAGTACGATATGAAGGCATCTACAATGTATTGTAGGAAAAACAATAGTCCACAGTAATGAAGCTACAGTGAAATGTAGTCCAGCTAAACCCATGAGAGTGATGCTGACACTTTGGGAAACCAGCCATCATGTTCGCTCATCTGCCCATCTTTGATAATGCAATCGTTGGCTTCTCACACAAAGAATAACTCTACGTTCCAGCTTCATGTAAACTGTGTCAGTTTCTTGAACTGCTGAATTTCGGATGACTCATTAGAGTAATGTCCCATCTGAGGGAAAGTCTGCATCATGCCCATTTAAATGACTGATGGCCTCCAACAAACAAATCTTATAAAAAAGAGTCAAGCCCCCCGTCGTGCAGGCTGCCTTCGTTTGCGTTATCAAAGCTGTTCTTCCCGTGGATCTGTTTGAGGTGCTTGCGGAGAACTGGCTTGTGAGCGAAAACCATGTCACAGTAGTTGCAGCGGTGTGGCTTATCCCCACTGTGCAGGTTTAGGTGATCCAGCAAAGAACACTTTTGGGTGAAAGTCTTGCCACAGATTTTACACTGGAAGGGCTTGATGCCAGCATGGACACGCATGTGTCGGTGCAGGTTGCCCTTCTGCGTGAAGGTCTTGCCGCACAGGAGGCACATGAACAGCTTGTGCATCTTGAGGTGGTTGGCGTAGTTCTCCAGCTGGCGGAAGACCCGGGCGCACTTGGGGCACTGGTGGTACCACTGGAGAGGTTTGTCGTAGTTCCTCTGGTGGCCACTGTGTTTCTCTGCCGGAGGAGATGGAGGAGGGGGACTGAGCGGGTATCCCTCCACGCTAGGCCGAACCGCCATCTCACTGCCACGACTGTCCACGGTGGAGTTGATGAGGGAGTGCTGGGGCTCAGGAGAGTGGAGGGCAGCAGGTGGGCTGGTGGGGAAGTGACCAGTGATGGAGTTTTCTGCTACATCAGACACAGACTCCACTTTTACTATAGTAATGTCACTCTCCACCATACCCTGCCTTGGACGTCTGCCTAAGATCTGGAGAGGGGACTTAGGCTGTATGATCACATCATCATCGTCGTCGTCATCCGCGTCTCCATCGTTGTCGTCCTCAACCTGCTCCACCTCCTCCTCCTGATGGACAGTCCGAATCTGAGAGCGCTCTTGCTCTCTCTGGGCCTGGGAGGATAAACCCTCCTCCCTCTTCTCCCTCCTCATATCCACGTCCACCTCCAGCTGGCGTGCAGGCTGAGGTTTGATGAACTTACTGAGAGCCTGAGTGCACTGCTCCACAATGTGGCCCATTTGGAGGAAGCTGGCCACTGTCAGGTAATGCACCAGCTCCAGCTCAGGAAACTCCAGCTGACCTGTGTAGCAGGACAGCAGCAGCTGCCGGCCCACCTCCGCCTCCTGGATCATGGAGATCTGGACCTCCCTGGAGTCCTGCTGAAGGATGAACTGGTCCCTCAAGAAAGAGGAGCCGGCAGCAAACACTACCTTGTGACCAGGTACTTCCAGCTGGTTGATGCGCACGGTGACATCACAGAAGCGTCTCTGGTGTCGTAGGAGGTTCATCTTCTGCAGCATGGAGTCCCCAAATGTGGCGAAGCGGAACTGCAGGATCACCTGGTTCTGGGCCATAGTGAACCGAGGGCCAGCAGCAGCAACAGTGCACCTGTTTAGTTCAAATACAGAGACTGTAACATCTCTCCTGAACAGTCGCCCACTATAAAGTGTGTGAATTTGATATTTAGTCTTTAACTATTGTACTTTAGAAGTCAGCAGGATTTTGCCAAAGAATACACAACTCACATTAAACTCTGCATCATAGGCATGGCCATTAATCATATCACGTTAAGAGAGACACAGCCCACATTTTAATTAAAGATAAAGAGCTGATTTATGTAACTACCACCACCTGCATCAATCAGTCATCATCACCATATCATCATGAGTTTCATCAAACGTGGCGCGTGCTGCTCTCATGGATAGGTTGAGACTGAGAACATAGAAGCAAACTCGGTTCGAAAACCTGCCGATTTAACACGAACAAGCGTGTCTGTTTCATAAGCCAGTTAGTTAATTAAATACCGTTGTCGGAAACAATTTCCACTCTTCAGTTGGCGTTCGTCCACTCAAACAAATGGTAACAACACATATTTAATTGTAGCATCTTCTATAGCTAGCTTACGTTACAGCTAACTGGTTTTCTTTGTGGTCACAGAGGTGAGCAACGTGTAAGCGAAAATGATTAAATATTGTTGAATAATGCTTACAGCTGAAAGCCGAATTACATTAAATGGTAAAAAAACGCTTAAAACGCTGTATTAGTTAGTTATAGTGTTGCTAAGGTTTGCCGATAAACAAGACATGAATGTAAAACTGTCTCTCTAAAATTCTAAGCGGAGATTGGCACTTGGTTTTCGCTGTCCGAGTTGACTGAACCTATGGCCGCATCAATGTTAGCTTAGCGCCACCGGTAACGTAATGCTAAAGTATTGGCTTTCTTTTGAGGAAAGCCTGGGTATTACTCTTTGGGTTACAGCAAGACAAAAAAGTAATCTTGTATAAGCTGACACTCCATGCCTAACGTTAGCCGCCCAACGTTATATGTAAACAATCAATCACAAGTCGCCTCCATATTTCCCTTTGGCCTACTCCTCCACTCTTCAGCTGATATCTCAGTCCGTCTGATAACATGCAACACTGTAGCTAACTAACTATATTTCTATGTTTTACTTTAGTTGACAGGATAATAAGTGTTGTGTACCTGTTAACCCCTTGTAAACAAACCCGTCAAATGTGGGCTGTCATCGGAAGGACACTGGCCTGTGTCTGTCTGGAATATAAAGGAGCTGCTCCGGATGCAAAACCAATTTAAAGGCCCAGTACAATTTCTGGGATCGCCTCTCATCCTGTCTCTTCAAATACTTCCTAAATTTAAATAAGCAAAAATGACTTTTATAGCATCTAAACATAAACAATCATATTAAGATGCATACAATAAATCATGATTTCAGTCTCATCATTAACCCCTATGTTTTTCTAATTAAAATATTCTGTTTATTAATAATAATAATCCCTGAAGGTATCCTTATACATGTAACATATAGGGGATTTCTAGGGAAGTCTGTATAAAAGAAAAAGGTGGCAAATCCAGTTATTACAGTCGACTATGATGAGTATCACCAAAATTAGGGTATATTCCCAGGGGCGTCCCAAGATAAATGTGAGGAATGCGATGAGGGGTTACACATAGGCATTACTTAATTTTAAGGGGTCACAAATCAAAAAGGTAGGGAACCAGCTTAATACATAATTAAGACGAATCATCATGTTTGAATGCATGCATTTATGTATTTATTGATAGGGGGTCTGCATCTTAATGATTTAAGGGGTTGTGTTCAGTAGCCTTGGAACCTGTAGGTTTTTGGAACTCAGATTTAGTATCATGACAAGTCAAGACAATCTGAGAACCAACCAACCATACCATCCCATTTAGAAACGGGAAATGTGGTGAGTTCCAAGTACCAAGTTCACTTCCAATAATCATTCAAGCATTCATTTAGTACACATCTAATAATTACTGAAAAAGATGTATTATAATTATTTACAAAAAGTACAAAACAAAATGTACAGGTAGGAAGTCAAGACTGATCAGTATCAGCACTGAGGAGTGTCATGTCCTCTTGAAAAACCTGGAAAAGAAGACAGAGGGAAACCAGGTCATTAAATTACAATAAGTCCTGTGCAGTGGTTTACCTGAACTTGTGCAAAACATCTGCGTATACAGTACAGTCATTTGTTAGTGAAATGTAACAGGCCCCTTTTTACTATATACAGGATTACTCTATGTTGTCACCTAAAATAAAATAAAAGTGAATACTTTCTTTGCAGGCAGTCATTACCATCCCTAACTATTATGACCAGGAATGGTTTTAATAAAACCTAATATTTATATTAAAACTGAAATATCCAGTATGTATTGCATCTTTCTGGAATTCTGGAAACACTAGAATGACTTAAGACTTGAACATTTGAATGAATTAATACAGTGATAGATCAATGTTGTTTCATAAATAAAATGACATTAACAGGGTGCACTGTACTGTATTGTCTTCCATACCAGGTGAAACTGTATCCACCCAAAATAACCAAGGCAACCAGCCCTATTGATGCAGCAGCAGACAGAGATGAAACCCTCAGAACGTAGGATGTACCTGGAACAAGCAAATGCTGTGTGTGAGTAACTAGTACTTTCTACATTTGCTTGTTTTCTGTATTAGACATTGCATTTTAAAATACTTTCTGTTGCCTTCTGCTGTAATGAATGAATGTTGTAACAAGATAAAATGACATTTCCAAAAGAAATCTCAATCCAAAAGTCATAATTTCAAAAATGACACTATAGGATTTGGGTATTCTGGCCAGTGAATTACCTCTTACTTTAGCCCATAGGACACAGGAACTTTTTAAAGCCTAGGAGAGAAAACATTCGGGTGATTTAACAAGTAAAGTCTGATGCAGTTTCTAAGTCAATACATTTTTATACCATACTGTACAGTAGTTGCACCCACCGTTTTCCACTGACTGACAGCTCGTAAAATGATATAATAGTTCCTGCCATTCTCCAGAGGGACGTTAAAGAAGCCTCCATAGTAGAGTTCATCCCCTACAGTGAAGTTCATCTCTGTCCCGATATGTCCGACATCAATCTGAGCAGTAATGTACTCTGTTGAGGACTTTATTTGGCTTGAGGGGTCTGAGCTCGCAGGAGAGGAACAGTCAAACATCATAATCCCCTCTACAGGAAGCACAAACACTTGGTACAAACTGCCAAATGAAGAACAAAAGAATCAGTTATTTTGAAGGTGCAACATTTTAATTTGAATATATAATGGCCATATTCATTTGAGGGTTTTTTGTGAATGTGGTCTTTTTTAGACACACTATGATCTTTACGTAATTAAACCAGTATACACACAATTGATTATTGGAAATTATATATTTAGGTTTATTAGTATGATATGGTCTCTTGTCAAAGACTTTATATTCATTTACAAATGAATAGGCTACTATCCATATGGCATGAAAGATTTGTAACACCTGAACATAACATAAAGGTAACATGGGACATGCATGAATGTGATTCAGCCAGTATTATACCCCGACCGATACTGGATTTTTGTGGCTAACACTGTTACAGATATTGGGGGGGGGTTAAAAAATCTGATAACTATATATAACAAAAACAAACAATCTTGATAGGGCTCCCTTAAGGGCCCCACACATGATCAGCAGTAAAACCGCTCTGCGCTGGCTGTGCCATTGTTTTCCTATGGGGAGAGTGGTGGTGCCCAACTAGGCGTGGCACACCGTTTGAAATTGCCACCAAGCACTGCGCTCAAAGTTCAGATAGTATGAATACTTTGACCTTGGTTGCTGCTGACTTTCAAAGCGCAACCAATGAGATAACACCTGTATGTGAAGTAGCCAGAAGCAACACATGCAAGCAGGGGAGGTAGAGAGTGATAAAAACTCATACTCTGTGTTTCAGAATTCCCTGAAGTCATGACATACTAGGAAAAGTAATGCATGGTGGAACGTCAGCAGTCAGATGGGCCTACCAGGTTAGGCATATAGTTTACGTACTTAGCTAAATCCAATGCTAAAGTTGGCACTCTTTGATGGCGTATACCTGCGCTGCGCTTTGCCTCTGCAAGTGTCTGCACTATGCTCTACACCCTACCAAAAGCAAATTTCTAATCATCTAAAGGCAGCTTCAGATTTGTTTGTAATGAATTGTGACCAAGGTTCATACTAAAACTGGACATTTTACAGTGTAAAAATCAGTGCTCTCTAGTGGACAAACATATGTAATGGTGACACTGTCTCTAAATTACCTCAAACCTAGTTTGGCATTTGGAGATTTGATATTCATGCATGTTCAATGTAGCAGTTAAAGGGTTATGTCGAGGAGTCATGAATGTGTTATGAACTAGATTTACTATGATTTTTATACATGCTTCAATTTATTTTTTAAAGTTGATGTTTTTTAAGTACAGTGAATTCTATGCATTCATGGGCCAATCTGAATCAAGTATTGAACAGAGCTGCAAGTATTGTACTGAATCATAAAGATTCAACCAGCATTATAAATTGGGGACATTAGTAAGTCGTTTGAAGGATGACTGTGCATGAGTGTTTTATCTTAAGAGGTTTTAATGAGGTATTTGAGAAATATTTCACAAAATATCATGTACATAAACCTCCCAGTTCACATCCCCAATCCATATGTTCCATTGACTGCCATCATATGAGTCCAATACTGTATCTCACCTCATCTTAGTTGTTACCTTATTGGGTCCAGTGTGTTGGGTGATCTGCGTAGCCTCAAAGTTGGTACAGGAGTCTCAAATTCTCTGTAGTAGACAACTGGTGCTGGAGGCACTGTCAAATGTTATAATATTTGATGTGCAATGCTCAGTATAAAGCAGACTGCATCAAAGGCAATATCATTATTATTATTATTATTATTATTATTGTATTTCCAGAAAGCTGATAACTCCAGGAAAACATTCTGTCAGAGTAGAGTAAATTTAAGGCTGTGCAGTGATACCTGGTAAACTGGTGTTAGTGGTGATGGTGGCCGTGAATCTGGAAGACACTGCAGTGACTGAGATGCTGTAGTTTGTGACTGGAAGCAGGTTCAGACAGAGTTCCAGCCGGTCAGCCTTGGAGCTCAGAAAGCGCTTCCTTTTATCATGAAAGGACCTCTGGTAGTCTCTGGATCCTATATATGTCACCTGGAATGGTTACATTGGATGTGTCATCAGTCAGGGTCACAAAACCCTCCCCAGATAAAGGTAAAAAACCCCAACAAAAAACAGTATGGTAATTACATGGCAAATGCTAAACTGTCCATACACATTTACATATAACCAGAGAATAAGAAATGACTGAAAGCACCTATTTCCTATGCTGGCAAATAAGTAGCCTACAAATAATGGTCAAAGATGAACAGCAACTACAGTGAAAGTAGGATCATGAAATCTCCTGTTACCTTGTAAACTTCTGTATCCTCCTCATACTTCTCTGCTTTCCAATGCAGACATTTTTCATTGAGCACAAATAGGTGATTGATAGGTGGCTTTATTTCTGTAAGAGATGTGGGAACGAAAAGAGAGTGATGGTACACCAAATCTTCACCTTTTATTTGTCTTTACAAAATATTACAAATCAATACCATCACACAGGCAGCATACCTATTCAGATGCTTTTATTTTCTGAACATCCCAACTTACAGATGTTCCCAGTAGAGTTAGGTTCACTTGCTATGTTCTTACTCACCTATGCATCTGAGTGTAGCTTTCTGCCACACCCCTGAGCTGCCACACACAGAGACGTTGCTGCCCCTCCAGCTGTGATATCCATCCACACAGCGGTGGATCACAACACTTGTGTTATGCCACACCACCTCTGAGTTGTCAAGGAAGGGAACCGGGCCACATTTAGCTAGGAAAACAATGGCACTGATTGTTAACTAATTGATTTGCAAGTATTGTGGGGCTTTATAAGCATGGTTATGCACATTATATTCCACACATATCTATGTCTATCTTTGTTTGGCTTCCCAATGTCTTCCACTGGAGGAGTCGTCAGGTGGTGAAAGCCATTGCTGAGTGAAGTCAAATAAATCACATGCAGCATTTGTTGTTTCCTCAACATTCATTCAGCAGTGGATGGACCCATAGAAATAAATTTAAAAGCACAACACTGGATAACATGAAAGTTACAAAACATTATTATTCACTTAAGTTTACCTCAAAACCTACAACAAGCACAGAACATGGAGCCCAAACAGAAATATACAAGTGAGCCTCTAACCACAACTGCAACAATATAGAACTCTGTTTCCATCAGATAAATCAAAGCATCAACAAAAACATATCAATAACATGTTAATGTTATCTATGTGTAGAGATTATCACTGTACCTTTGCACTTTACAGATACTTTCCCCCACTCTCCTGACAGTAAACATGTTGAAATATTATTTCCACTCTCCTGGTAAAATCCATCCATACACTCATACAGCGCCACACTGCCCGGTCTACTGGTGCGATCCCACAGGAGGTTAGTATGGGGGAGGTTTAGTGGGGGACCACAGCTTATTTCTGCATACAGACATGAATTAGCACAGACTGTGCATATAGTACATCATGAAGAAAAACACAAATAGCACAGTCCAGTCCTCCAAGACAGCTGCAGGAGATGCAACATAAAGAGAACTAGTAGCAAATTCTCTTTATATATTCTGTGTACATATTACACTTATGTGTGCCTCATATGCAAAGAATAAATCCTCAAATGAATATGCAAGGTTATACAGTACAGTACTACACTCTGCACACTGCACTGTACTACATTTCCATACCTCAACCAGGCATTTACAAAGCATAGCAATATACTAATACTTAAATTTTAAAGCAAGAGTTTGACATTTTGGGAGATATGCTTATTCAATTTCATACAGAGAGCTATATGAAAAGATCAATATCACTCTGATGTCTCTTCAGTAAATATACTGTAAAGCTACAGCTAGCAGTCAGTAGCTTATCTTAGCACAAAGACTGGAAATGGGGAAACAGCTAGCGTGGCTCTGTCCAAAGGTAACACATGTAATATTTGGCCAAATGCAGTGGCTGGAGTTTTATTGTCAACTTGAGGTTGCCTGGCAACCAGCGTAGACTCCAGGAAGTCACTGCGCCAGGCCAAGAAATAGTCCAGCACATAATCCCCTGTAAAACCACAATGTGTCATTTTTACACTTTGTTTTTTGTGTGGATTAAATGAACAAGATATAACATGTTAATCTGTGAGCTTTTAAGGTACTGTTGGATTTTGTTGAACAGAGCCAGGCTAGCTGTTTCCCCCTGTTTCCTTTCTTTATGCTAAGCTAAGCTAACCGGCTGATGGCTGTAGCCTTGAGTGGTATCGATCTTCTCATCTAACATTCAGCAAAAAAAAAAGCAAATTAGAGTATTTTTTTTAAATAATTTGTGCAAATTGCTACAAATATTCTGAAATTAAAACTATAGTTTATCAATATATCAGTCATCAAAGGTTGCACCTTCACACCATGGATCAATATCTTCCCACAGTCCATTCTCTCCACATACTGAGTAGTTTTTCAGGCTCCTGGTGTAATATCCTTCCTCACAATGGTAATACGCCACACTGCCAATGTGTGATGTGCCGTCCCACAACATTTTAGCATGAGGTTTAAAAACAGGCTCTTGACAATTGATTTCTACAACAAAAAGACAGCAATTCATTGTAGCTCACAGGTTGATGGATAGATATTGTAATGTTAAAATCAATGAGACAAGTTTCTGGATACATTTTACGTCTTGAAACAATGGTTAAACAATTACAGCATGCAAATGATGATGTATTGTCAACATTTGAGAGGATTACATCATTACTTTTATTTGAGGCAGGAAACCCAATACTCTGTTGTGTAGACTAAAGTCATTATCACCTTGACAGAGAGGAGAGGCTCCATCCCATTCTCCGCTGGCAGTACAAACTGATACATTTCCCCCTCCAACATTGTAATATCCGGAGTTACACTGATAAACAACCTGAGAGCCCACAGTGGAGATATCATCCCACAGCATGACTGAATGAGGGATGGGTGGGGGCACACCACAGTTAACTTCTACAAGGATGGAAATGGCATTATTTAATTGAGGGGAAACAGTTATTATTTGACTCTGGACAACAGCAATGGAAACAAAACCGACCACAGCATTAACAACATTTTGGAGCAAGTTGTTACCTTTGCATGAGATGTTTGGTTTTGTCCAGTAACCATTAATTGTGCACAATGATATGTTATGCCCTCCATTGTGATAAAATCCTATTTTACAGTAGTAAGACACTGTGCTTCCAGGGGTGGAGCTGCCATTCCACACTTGCCCAGTGTGAGGTAGTATAGGAGGATCCCCACATAATATCTCTGGGACAGGAAATGATACACACAGGGAGGTTATACAGATTTTCAAAAAAAACCAAACCAAAACAAAAAACATTTTGAGTACATAAAATAAAAGTTTTATTCTCTTGAATTCTTATAAAAGTGGTAGTAATGTTTACATAAGGATCTCCAGCCACTCCATGCTACAGTCACACAGGTGATTTCACTTGTGTTGATTGGCTCTTCTCAGGACTGTGTGGGCATGCACAGACTAATAAGCCAGGATAAGTGAAAACACCTGTGTGGGTGTGCAGGCCAGTGCCATTTTCTAAAACTAGCTACACAATAAGACATGACAGAAAACACTACAAATATTTTCCTTCCTTTTAATATTTGAAAACAAAACAGTTTCATTCATTGTTTAAATTACCTTGGCACGACAGAGTTGGGGGCGTCCACTGACCGTTTTCATTACAGATCGATACATTATGTCCTCCTTTGTTATGAAAGCCCTCTTTACAAAAATAAAGCACAGTGCTGCCAGGGGTTGAATTACTGTTCCACACCTGCTCAGTGGATTCAATTATAGGAGGACTTCCACACAAGGTCTCTACAAGGAATAACAGGCACCACAACCATTTAACATGAACACCAGGATTCAGATTAATTTCCTGCCAGTTTACTCTATTCTGGTATTTAAACGTGCAAAGAAAAAACGGAAGATACTGTATCTCTAAAATGATGTGATAAAACAGTGACTGTACCTTGACAGAGCATGGACGGTCTCTCCCACTGTCCAGCAGCAGTACAGATGGATACATTGCCCTTTCCAGCATTATGATATCCAGGATTACACTGATAAAGCACCTCAGTGCCCATCCTTGACCTCTTATTCCACAGCATATGAGAGTGAGGGAGGGCAGGGGGAGAGCCACAGTCAACATCTGAGAGCCAAAGCAGTGACATGCTGCATGAAACCATATTCACTGGAAAATCTCCAGGAACTCGGTTTCATGATCTCTGTGCTCCTGAAACTGGTTAAAAACTCCTGCAGTTATCCGTGGGAGATTCATTACATTATCATGCCTTTAAGTCTTAAAACAATAGTCAGGTGCACTTATGAACACTGAAACAGGTTTTTCTTGCTGCAGTCATTCATCCTGTGCATACTGGCTGTGAAGAGATCTCTTCCTAATGTGATTGCAGTGGAGGTGATGGAGGACAAAATCCACAGTCCTGTTGTTTTTAAACAGAAAATTGTGAACCTATCCTTGATCATGCTCGCTCTGTTTTTCTAAGCACTAATAACTGCTTACATGGTATTGTTGTAACTGCGTGGCTCTGTGAGACTGCACCTAGGCACAGCGGTGCTTTAAGCTAATTGCTAACGAATGCATGCTAACATGCTCACAATGACAATGCTAACATGCTGATGTTTAGCAGGTACAATGCTTACCATGTTCACCATCTTAGTTTATTGTGTTAGCATGCTAACATTTGCTAATTAGCGCTAAACACAAAGTACAGCTGAGGCTGATGGGAATGCCGTTAGTTTTGCAGGGATTTGGTCATAAACCAAAGTCTTGGACAAATTTTGAGCTGATGATGGCGCTGGATGAAAAGTTAATTCTCTCACTAAAATCATTGCAATTGGTCCTAAGTGTAAAGTTTATGTCTGTACAAAATTCATGGCAATCCATCCAACACTTGTTGAGATATTGATGCAGCTAGCGTGACTAAAAATACTTTATTATTTATTTTATTATGATACAATTTATCAAGATAAATGTGACAATTTATTGAGTTATAGATTTGAGATCATATCAACCAGCCCTATTATGTGTTTCACATTTAATAAATAAATTTATAAAATTTATAAATTTATAAACATTTGGCTGACACTGTTAAGAACTCCTGAAAAGACAAACAATCAAATAAACAAGAACCCAAGAGCAGAGAAAGCAACGTACAGAGTCGCAATGTGCTGATGAATGATCATGAATATTTATGCTAGAAGAGAAAAATACAAGCTGTGGAGAGAGGCAGACTACTTTTTTTTGCTAGTGTTTTGTTACCTTCACAGACCATGGTGGGTCCTCTCCACAGTCCATCAGCTCCACACACGGAGCTGTTGTCTCCGCTCCTCCACACAAAGCCTTCATCACAGACAAACATGGCCACACTGCCGTATGTGGTCCCTGTGACTGACAGCAGCGCTGTGTCCTCCACTGAAGCCGGCCGGCCACAGTCAACCACTGATTGGGACAAGAACGTACAAGACTCACTCAAAAGGCAAAAGTGACAGAATTGAATAGACTCAAAACTGTCAGTATGCTTATCCACATCCCATTAATGCAGTTTTACCTTTGCAGGAAGCTTTGTCTCTGTGAGGGTCGAATGGCTCTGTTCCATTGTGGACTTGGTATCCCAGCTGGCAGCTGCATTCAAAACTGCCCTCAAGATTCCTACATAGACCTCCCTCTCCACACAGGCCTTCGATCCTGCACTCGTCAATGTCTGCACGACCAATGGTAAATGAGCATGTATATTAAAAACCATAATGTCACCCACTTTGTAAGGCTTGTTTTACAGGTAAAGGTCCAAACTGTAGTCCAGTTTCAGTCCTGTCTTCACTCTGCACTGATTTTATTTGGTTTATGAGATTTGATTACTTCTCTGAAATGAATAGTTAAGCTTTTAATATAAGATGCCTCTGTATGTACTTTTCTATAGTCTAAAATATATTACTAAATTGAAACCCAATTATTTACAAAGGACTGTAGTGAAATAGTAACAAAATATATAACATTATATACAGAATTACATGGTTGAAAACTTTCCATATTGTCTGTATGACTATTTCATTTATATTGCCATTTCTCATTTTTTTAATCTCATGTGTGACTATAAATGTAATTATGTTTTACATACCTACCTTTTACACTTTACAGGTTGTGGCCTATTCCCTTTTGTGTAGTTTTATTAACAGCCCTGTAAAAAAGACCCAGGTCCAGCCTAAACTCACCCTGGCAGTGGGTTCCATCATTTGGGATGAAGATGGCCATGTTGTTAGAAGGACTGTAGCCAGCCAGGCAGGTACAGTAGTAGCTTCCATATGTGTTGTGGCAGGTGGTGTGCTGCCCACAGATCTTACTGGCTCCTATCTGACACTCATCTTTATCTGGAAGAAAAACATATTTATTACACTTCCCCATAGAAGAGAAGGAGTTGAAATTGTTAATGTTAATTCCACTTGTGTTTTTCCTGCTATGACTAGTCAAAATGTCTTATGTGAAAAGGTGTATAGGATGGATTGCCATGACATTTAGTACAGGCATTCATGGTCCCCAGAGGATGCATCCTACTAACTTTAGTGATCCCCTGACATTTCATCTAGCGCCACCATCAGGTCAAAATATTAATTTGTCCAATACTTTTATGATTAAAAAACTTAAACTAATGGCATCACCTCAGCTATATTAGCATGCTGACATTAGCATTTAGCTCAAACCACAGGCCATAGAGACACTAGTAGGGCTGTAGGAACAAACTATAAACACAACACTGACATATTACCACCTTATAATGTTGATAAGACAAATGTGTTAGCAAACAGTGGGTTATTCAAGGACACGGAGCAACATTAGCATTCATTTGGAGTTGTGTTTGTTGTAATTGAGTCCAACTGACAAATGTAAGTCCATTATTCACCTTTTAGCTTAGTTTTGCTGTGCACCAACTCCTGAGGGAAATATCTGGCTCTTTAGCTGCTAAATGCCCCACAATGCCCACTAGCTAGTTGCTAACTTTGTCTGTCGCCTGTTTGGTGCTGAGCAGGTGGCGTACTGCAGATCTTTAGAGCATTTTGCTAAAAAAAAAGCGGCCTGCTGCTAGAAACGATGCTGATGAGAGCGGTGACATTTAACTAAAACAGTAAAGTTGCAAGTGGTCAAACCAAAACAAAGAGTTGAAAGACACTAAAATGCTCCGTAGAACTGAGGGAACTGTGCAGAGTGATCACTCTCTGTGGGTTTGTCACTACGAGCGACACCTTTCACATTACACATACAGTAGTCATTTGATTAATTGTTAATATAAAAATATTAATTAGAGCATTATATTAATTCCCTTTTTAAACTTTGAATTCAATATTTAAACTCAGACTGCAGTTCTCATTGCTAAATGTTTTTTCTCATTATAAAAAGCATAGAGCTTGAGATGAAGAGACTTCATTTAACTTCACATGATAAATAAACACACCCACAAAAAAACTTTTTTCCTACCTTGACAGAAGGTTCTCCCATTTCCAACAAACCCGTACTTGCAGTTACAAACTTTGCCAGAGCCGTCTGACTTGTTGTCACATGTGGCGTTAGTGTGGCAGGTGGCACACACATCCAGAGTGTGACCTTCTGCTAGCATATCTGAGAGGATAGAAAGAACATCCATCAATATCGTTCACCCCTTCTCCAATTGTCAGTGATACATAAAGACTTTACAAATATAAATTATATCGATTAATCACCAAATGTGAATGATGGGACAAACGATTGTCACCAGTATTCTCACCTGCAATGACACAGAGCAGAAAAACCACGATCATTGTTCTATTTCTCTCGTCCATCCTCTCCCCACCAAGTCTCTCTGTCGTTCTCTTCACTTCACCAGACACTCAACCTCCTCATACTCATCTTCTTTTTTCCGTTTTTTACTTCCGTCTTGCAGACCATGATGACACTGAGCGGGTTTGATAACCAGGACTGAGAGGACGCTGTGAGTGGGTGAGCTGAGGTCACTGACAAATAGCTCCTTTTCTCAATGGGCTTCTTGCAACTGGTGGTTTTGTGGCTTTGTCTGTCATTCTCTGACACATTCAGTTACACTTCACGTGTTGTTAATACCCTCAGTGCTGAACTGCACATTCATCCTGCACTGACTGATAACGGCTATATTTGGCCTAACGAACCTGCTGCGTGCCTTCTTACAAATATTATGACATTTTGTAACAGTGTCCTTTAGAAGCACATTAACTGCATCATAACTATGTGTGTCTTTAATTAAATGACTTAGACACAACATCAAGTACAAGCTAATATTAATGACTGGCACTGCTATTGTAGACCATTTTATGAATATCACGGAGCAGCTTACCCTTTGTCCAATGTATTCAAAGTAGTTTGTAACCCATATTAAATTAAAGGTGGCTCAATTGATCGTTTATTATAATCCATCAATGTATAAGTGGTGTTTTAAGTCAATGGAACCAACACCCCTCCTGGTCCTACCACAGGGTCTATAGTGGGTGCTGAGGGGGTGTCAGTTGGCCTGATGTGGTAGGGGAAGATAAGTCTAGTGAGCTGCTATCTTTCTGCCCAGCAGGGCCCTTAGTCGGGTCTCTCTGTCACTCAAACCAACAAGCTACTGCCTCACACCAGTGCCTGGACTGGACTGATTAACCCTAGTCAGTAGGAAACTATGGTTATTCAACAAGCTTCTTTTTTATCTTGTTGTCATCTTTGAGCTAAACACTCATGGCGGTGGTATTTCTACACTGCATGTCCATGAGATCCCTGATTAGTGACACAGTGTGGCAGTAGTTCACTTCTTTTCTACTGGATTTTCTTTGTCACTTGGTGTCTATCACCATTATTGCTAATAACCCACTAGTTCAGTCAGAAACACTTATGTCAAGGAATTGACCATTTATAGCAAATGGTTATCAAGTCCGATCTATGGGAAAGGCTCTGCTCTTTGAGGGAGCTCTCAAATACGCATCAACATGGATTCTGTTGGAAGAACTGATGAATACATGAACATTATTTTTACTGGGTGAATATAATTGGATGTTACTAATAGGCTGGTCACCACATAGCTGTGAATGAGCCAATGATTGTGAAGCATGAATGAAACAGCTGATGCCAATTAGCTAATGCAAGCAAGACTCAGTTCAGTGCTCTGCCTGAAGTAACGCTGTACTTCATAGTCCTAAAATGCATTACTGTCACATACTATGATTTGAAAGTGTGGTGTTTAGTGATGTCACACACACACACACACACACACACACACACACACACACACACACACACACACACAGTACAACAGAATCACATGGCAGATGGACATTTCAGTCCTGCCTTCACCAGCAGATGTCAGCCTTGAGACAGATTTGGGTTTGGGGTTTACTTAAAGGTGTCCTGTGGAGTTCTCTAGTAAACAAACAAAGGTTATATTGACATTCAGTGTTACTCACCTGAACACATTGTGCCTATTCTTGAGGTGTTCCATGCATTTTCTTCCACTTGCAAAGCCGATTTTTATTTATATATTTATATTCAACGTCCAACATCCATGTGTGCTAGCTAGCAGTCTTCTTCACTGCCTTTGCAGGTGCATTGCTACGCTTGTTTGCACCGTACCACCACTGTCAATCCGTGGAACAGTGTGAAAACATCAGCAGGACTTTGTATTACGTCGCCGGTGCATGATGCAAAACGGGGACCCACTTGTAAAAGCTTTGCTCCACAGGATCCAGTGCAACCTGAGCCAAAATTGCTGGGTCCACTCATTGCATAATGATGCAATCATTGTGCATTCTTATCATTGTCGTATTTCTTTGCAGTAAAGTTGTTGTTGGTGTTATCCCACGTCCCATGTCCAAACAAGGTATGTACTGTACATAGAGAAAGTAATTGGATGTTAATTGGTTATTGAAGATATCTTTATTTGTTGTGAGCACCTGATCTTTCTAGACCTTCTGCGTAGTTATCACAAAGTCTGTCATTCAGATCAAATATTACAGGAACATGCATTTCTTAGTATCAAAATGTTATAATAGACTTGAGATATGTTTGTTGAACTTGAAAATGATTATCTTAACCCGCATGATCAAATTCTTGTAGTGTAAATCAAAATCAAGTGTAAATCAAACAGAAAGCATACACCTCTCAGCATACATACGTCATAATTACGTAAATAAGGAGTCTTACAAAAACACATTAGTGGCTGACGTATGAGACAAACAAAGATATTTTTGCTGGTTGAGTGCTTTTATTGTCCAATAATGGCTCTGTAAAATCAGTGCCTGAACATTTCAATAAAAGAAAAGTTGAATAAGCAAACAAAATTACACTGCGTATTTCAGCATACCTAGAAATGTGCTCTGTTTCAACAGGAACACACATATATAAGCCCAGTATGTAGCAGTGTTTTGGACACACAAACTGCTGCAAGGTTCAAAACTACGATCCTTCACATCCTGCTTGGTCATAAAACAGTGCAGAAACAGCAGCGTTTCTTTTCATGTGCAGGCTCAGCTTCCTCAGGTGGAGGTGCTTCAGGAGCCGGAGATTCCCTCTTACATTCTGACAATGAGCCACTGGAGGTGGACAACAGCCTCCCGCACACCAGGTCAGCAGCTCTCCCATCCATGACAGACAAGTCTGTCACCATTTTCTCTCTTAGGGACATGTCTCCATCATCATCATCATCTATCAGCACAAACTCCTTGAGGTAAACCATCCCCACCCCATGGAGGCTGTGGTTCTCTGCTGATTCCTCCATAGTGTGGGCATCCACAAAGGTCAGAGTTGAAGTCTCTGTCAGTGTCTCGTGTGGGTCTGTGGAGTTGTCCTCCGGCCCAGAATAGGCCTGGCTGCTCGAATCCATCATGCACGTGGAGTTCCTTTCAACGCTCTCGTCTTTCATGCTGTACCTCTGGTCCTGGCTGTTAGAGATGATGTCTGGAACAGAGGACATCTTGCCTGTACCATCTCGGCTAGTGACCTGGTCTCTCCTGGTGTGAGAACCGTTTTCTGTAGCATGACCATTCCCAGGATACATCTTAAAAGCCACCTTCTGGTAGTCATGGTAGACCTGCACACTGCTGCTCCCTGTTGGGGAAGAGAGGGGAATGCTGGCAGTGTTTCCTTTTCCTTGCTTCTTCATGTATTTTCCCTTGTCGCACTGAGACAAAACAGAAAATTGGAGGTTAATTCTTGACCTTTGAAATAGTAGTTTGAAAAAAACTTAAATCAAGCTCTATTTACTATCTAACTATATTCAATTCAATTCAGTTTTATTTATATAGCGCCATATCATGACAAAGTTATTTCAGGGCACTTTTTCATATAGAGCAGGTCTAGACTGACTCTTTATATTTACAGAGACCCAACAGTTCCACCACAAGCAAGCACTAGGCAACAGTGGCAAAACTCCCTATATCAAAGATGACCGTAAGATATAGTTGAAAGCTCCAGAAAAAGCTAGTAAGCAGACCTTGAGTTAAGATTTTGTTTTTCAACAATAGAAAATTACAGACTTACTGTCTCTACCGTGGCACACTAATTACACCTTTTGGACCTGACACAATCCTTAATGTAAGATTATTACTATGTAAGATAGTACCAGACTATTAGAAGTGAATAGAAAATAGGGGTTTATAGTGGAAATAATTACGACTGAATATATACTATTTAATTTACCAGTTACTTCTATTGGGCTGATTTAAATTTATTACTAACAAACTATGCAGGACACCTGGCAGTTTTGATGTAACAAAAGCTGCCATAACAACACTATGAATAAGCTTTTGAATACAATAAGTGATCTTTTCTTTCAAAAACAACACAATTACTGTTGAGGAAAACTGTCAAAATGATTGGCAGAAACATAGCAAAGCACATATCTCTACATCCAGTGTTTCTGAACTTTACAATTTACATGATTTTTGGATCAGTCTGAAATACCTTGATATTTAGCTAACATTAGCATGCTAACATGCTGTTGAGCAGATAGTGTTTACCATGGTCACCTTGGTTTGGCATGTTAGCATGCTAACATTTGGTAATTCGCTAAACCCAAAGTACAGCTGAAATTGATGGGAATGAGTTTTGCAGGTATTATGGTATACGGTCATAAACCAAAGTATTGGACAAATCAAAATGTATACCTGATTATGGCGCTAGATAAAAAGTTAAGGGATCACAGTTGCAATTTATCCTGAGGGGAACATGAATGCCTGTACCAAATTTCATGGCAATCGATCCACTAGTTGTCAAGACATTTCACTCAAAACCATAAATGTGAACCTCATGGTGGGACTAGAGGAAAAGTCAGGGGATCACCAAAGGCAGTGGGATTCATCCTATGGGGACCATGAATATCTCCACCAAATTTCATGGAAATCCTTTTGACAATTGTTGAGATATTTTAGTGTGGACCAAAGTGGTGGACCAACCAACCAGCCAACATGACCATCCATAAAGCCATGCTGCCCGTGTGGCTGAAAAACAGACATTTCCATCTGATTATTTTCTCAATTGAATTTTCAGAAAATTTACCATATCAGGATAGGTGACAAACTGAAGGCCATCACTTACCCAACACATTACTACGTGTCTTAGTAAAGTGTAGGGCCATCATGAACCTCCAGAACAGCTTCAATGCTCCTTGGCATTGTTTCCACTGGAGCGCTACTGGAGGGATGAACACCATCCTTCCAAAAGATGTTTCCTCATTTGTTATTTTAATGATGGTGGTGGTCTAACAAGTTGCTCCAAAATCTCCCATAGGTGTTCATTTGGGTTGAGATCTGGTGACTGTTAGAGCACATGATTCACATCATTTTCATACTAATCAAACCATTCATTGAGCCTTGTGGGGACACATCTATATTTGGTATCATTTTGCACTAATTTACCCAGATGTTTCCTTTCATTTTTCACCATTACAAATAACATACACTGTGACAGAGACTCATCCCTCATAAACATGCTACTATTGTGCAGTTGCAGTATTAGTATTATTCACATATTTCACTAACACAGCAACTGGAGCAGGTAATAAGTGCAGTGGACTTTTTTTTATGAACAACAGTAAGAGAGAACAAGCTGTCATTTAGTATAGGCCTCTCTGAATAAATAAATGAAGCTGGTACTTTTAAAAGAAGCAAAAAATAACTTAAATTCCCTGAGGATCAGCTCTTTGAAGGAGACAGATGAACTCCTCTAAAGTGCTCTAACCAAGGAAGGAGTGTGTGTGTGTGTTTCATCTCTCTAAAACACACACCCTCCCCTTCTCCACACAGAAACAACATTTCAGATGAAGTGATGTATGCATCACTACGACTTCAGAACACACGGCAAACAATAGGCAGAATGTCAGGTGTTTTAAAGGTACATACCGTAGAAATCAGCCAAAGCTACAGTAGCAGAAAATAGTATAGCTGAAAAGTTAATTTAAATTTTGTTTTGTGAGATAAAATTTAAATAAGAAGACACTAAATTACACTAAATAAAAGATTAAAAGGCAAGAGGAGCGTTTCCACTTTACCTCTCGACATGCTAAATGCAATACACTCCGTACAGGAGCTTAACAGACTGACCCTCTTACACTTGACTGACTCATGCATGACAGAATCAGGACTCTATAAATGAATAATAACAGCAATGTACATGTTCAAGCTAGCGTCAGCGTGCTCCACTCCTTGTGTGGCTTGTGGTGGTGACGGAGCAACAAGAGATGAAAAATAGATTTGATTTAAACACACTCAGTGCATTACCGCTTTAGTTTGTACTTGGTTGGTGGCTGTTTTTGTCTCAGCTGTGGCTATGAAAATGTTGGCAACAGCTTATCTGTGGCAGAGGGAACCTATACTAGCAGGACAAGAGATTAGACAATTTCATCTCAAGTATTTATAGTTGACCTCAAAACAGTGTTTCTTTACATCTGTCATCCAACTCTAATTCTTGAATTAACCCTGTCTTAAAAACCCAAGATTCACCCTAGTATGAATGACTTCATTGCCAGCCATGAGTTGAAGCATTTCATGGACATGTTCCTTTTGTAGAGTGACAGAAAATTTCTAGAGCACTATTTAACTAGCCTTTTTCAGCAAGAAATACTGTTTAATCAGTGTCACTGCTAACAACATACTCAACACTGTCCTATACATGAAAATAAAACAAGATACAGGATCATACATACAGAAATCTACATTTTCTCAGAAATCCACTTAAATTCAAATATTTAAAAAATGCTTTTACCTTAAGCCCTCTGCGGTTGAACTCTTCCCCAAGTCGCTGTAATGAAAATCACATGGCAGAGGTGGGATGACCCAGCCTGTGTCCCTCTGATCTGTAGTACAGCTGGTGAAACAGATTTCTCCTCCGTCTGGACGTCTACAAACAAAGACTCACACATGCCCTCCCCTCAATTATACACTACAACTGCTCACAGTGTGTGCAGGGAGGCAGTCACAGGATGCTCCACTGATTGCAATCACACTGGCAATACTGCTTTTTTTTTTGTTTTGTTTTTTTTGGTTATTTGGGCTTTTGCTGACCCTGTGTTTTTTTCCCCAAGTAGAATGATCTTCACATTCATGCAGCTGCACATATTTACACCTGGAAACAGTCAGTGTCTACAGAACATAAAATGAGACATTCACTTCTGGGACAACTGTTAAGGCAATACAACAAAAACCTGCTTTAGCTCATTAAACAAATATTTCAACATTTTGGAAAATATTCTTATAATATGCTTACTTGCCGAGAGTTAGATGAGAATATTGACACCACTTTAATATTTGTACAGTAAATATGAAGCTAATGCCAGCAGCCAGTTAGCTTAGCTTAGCATAGAAACGGGGGAGAAACAGCTAGCCCTGACAAAATCTGCCTACCAGCACCTCTAAAGCTCACACATTAACATGTTATTTCTCCTTTGTTTAATCCATACATTGTGAGATTTAGAGGAGCTGGTAAGTGTTTTATTTAGTGTACAGACATGAGAGTGGTATCAATCCTCTCATCTAACTCTCAGCAAGAAAGCAAATTTGTGTAAATGTCAAACTATTTCTTCAGTACAGTATATTGTTAAAAATCCCAACCTGAATGTTTAACCCTATTTTCTATCATTTTAAAATAAAGGGAATGAACTAGTGGAGTGGTAATCTTGACTAAACCTGACTAAACCTTTAATCCTTTTCTGATAAATGTGGAAAAAGTCCATTGTTTTCTCTTCAAATCATCTCAGAAAACCACAGATTAAACCCCCTCTTGCACTTGAGAGATCATGCTAGAAACCATCTCCCTTATTCCTTTATGAAATGTCGCGGCTGTGCAGGGGTGCATGAAAAGCCACTTCTCTCAGTCCCATGCAGTGAATGTGTTCCTATAAATAATACAGGAGGACAGACCTTCACATACATGAAAGCTGCAAACAGGAATATTGGAGGGATCAAATATTGAAAAGCCTTTATTCCCTGTAGGGATGATGTCTGCATTAGCCTAGTATAGTCAACCAGCAGACATGACATCTGACAAAGTGCTCATGTACAGCTGATCTATGAAACCTACAGCAAAAAGTCCTGCTCATTAAACTAATCAGAAATTTTTAAATTCTTTCCCAGTTATTATGATCCTTTTAGGTGCAAAAGAATATCTGACACAATAACCTCTGTAAGATGACTGTGGTACAATTCACTGATGCACCTGAATGGAATGAAGCCATAATTTAAGGAATGGTTCGACATTTTGAGAAATAAACGTATTCGCTTGTTGAGAGTTGAAAAGTTCATTGCCACTCTCATGTCTGTACGGTAACTATGGAGCAATAGCCTGCAGCAGGCGATTAGCTTACTTAGGCAATTAGCTTAGCATATAGACTGGTAGCAGGGGGAAACAGCTAGCCTGGCTCTGTCCAAAGTTCAAAAATATATCTACCAACACAACTAAAGCTCAAAATTAACAGGTTGTATCTCATTTGTTTATTATGAACACAAACAGAAATGTAAAAAAGGACAAGTTGTGGTTTTACGGGGTGCAACTATTTCTTGCCGAGCAACGGCCATGAGCAGGTGTTGGTAGGCGTTTTATTTTTTTAACTTTGGACAGAGCCAGTCTAGCTGTTTCCCTCTTCTACCAGTCTTTATGCTAAGCTAAGCTTAGTCCAAAGTTAAAAAAATAAATAACCTCCTGGCTACAACTCAATACTTAGCGCACAGACATTAAAGTGGCGTTGAACTTCTCATCTACAAAACAATAACAGAGATGGCCCAGAGGCAGATACATCTATTAATACATATACTTATGAAAATATATTTAACTCAAATTTACAATAAATGGACATTATTTTATGATCATGAGAAAATACTTGAATGTTGAATGTCGATTAGCTGATTGTCTGGACCAACTTTGTTGCATTTAATTGATTATACACTGTGTTGTCCAAATTGAAACAGAGCAAAACAGAAAAACTACAAAAATCTGCATTTGATTTAGTGTTGACAAAACTATAAATATCAACCTTCTATGTCAATCAATCACCTAGAAATCAATCCAGTCATGTGAGATATGCTGCTTCCATGTTGCTGCATAAGGAAGCTGAGGACTTGTGAAGAAGAGTGACCTCCGTTTTTGGTCGTCTCCCAAAACTTGACAGTCACTTTGCCTGGTACCAACAGAGGCTCCTTAAACTGGGCTACGACGTTGATAGGAGCTGTGATGACTCCAACCCCTGATGACACAACAGAGCAATGAGAAGGTCTGACCACCACTGCTGAAAACACTCCACACAATAAATATATGACTATAGACCTTTTTCACAGCAGAGAATTTTACTTGCCAAAGCAAGAAAATGAATAAACAAGAAAATGTCTGCTGTGAAAAAGGCACGTTCCCTTTTTTTTAATCCCTTTAATAGCAAATATAAAAAAAGCTTTCATGAACTGGCTGCAGGTTTAATTTCTATAATGTCACAAACTTTTCAATCAGTTTTGTCTTCCCATAAAATCTAATACCTTTGTGCTTTTCTATTTCAGCCAAGCAGACAGACAGCATCCAGAGACTTGGGTTCTGCAATCTGGACCCAAAGAGTCTGGCCTGTAGAGACAGGAGCCGGTAGGGGGAGTAGTCAGAAAAGGACCATACACACTGCAGGCTGGAAGTCCTGGGAACTCTGAGCTCTACCTGCTTCACATTTTCTGGCACAGGCTCATCTGGTTGGCCTGTCAGAACAGGGAAACATAACCAGAAAGAATTTGAGTCTGCACCCATGTATATTATGGTGATTAGGTGAGCCTTATCTCTAAGCAAAGAGTGCTACATTAAAAAAACATTAAATACAAAGCTGCCAAGGTAAGAGGAAGACATTCATTTATGTTCCTGGTTTACATTCTTAGCAGAAATCACCATAACACTGCTCACTCTTGTTTTCATTCTTGGGTGAGCATCTGCCAGCTTTGTGGAGCTTGTTTTTGGAGAGAAGTGTCAGGAAGCTCTCCCACACTGGGCATCCGGAGCGAGAGGTGGCAGACAGACGGATGTCCACCTCCACTCCTGCATCAATTTGCCGGTACTCCAGGACTTGAACCTGCAGCATGAACGGACCCTTCTTCAGTTCATCAACTGGCTGAAGGGTTTTCAAACTCTGCTGCACACGAACCAGACCTGCAAAAGTAATTCAAACTCATATATCACCACCATTTTCTAACCTTTTATTCTAAGCACCAGTGGTGTATAAAGTACCTGAAAGCCACACTTGAGTAAAAGTACAAGTATCTCATCAGAAAATGACTTTGGTAGAAGTTAAAGTCACCTGTTGTAATATTACTTGAGTAAAAGTTTTAAAGTATCTGATATTTACTGTACTTAAGTATCAAAAGTAATTTTCTGATATTAAATGTACTTAAGTATTGAAAGTAAAAATACAGGTAAATGCTGTTAATAAAAAAAGCAAGCAGTCAGAATTTTGTTTTTTGAATTATGACGTTTATTCTTTTAAGTACACCATCTTAAAAATGGAGCATACATTACACTTGAACCTCACTGTACCTGAACTTGCACTTCACTTGAAATTCACAACTTAAAGAATTTAAAGAACAAAATCCTCTGTTTTTCCTTCCCTCCCATTCCTTTATTCGTCCGAAATTGAAGCTTAACCACGCTTTGAGAGCACTTGTTTGCACTTGCGCATTAACGTGATTAACCAGCGATATAACTTGCAAGCTAGCTTGCCAAACCTGCTTACTTGCAGTCTGTGTTCCAACATCATTAGGCTACCAAATTTCTTCCGATTTTATTTTGTAGTAACGAAGATGCTTACGGGAAATGCATCGGAGTAAAAGTACACATTTTATTTAGAAAATGTAGTGGAGTAAAAGTGAAAGTTGATAGAAATATAAAAACTCAAGTAAAGTACTGATACTTCCAAAAAATACTTAAGTACTGTAACGAAGTATTATTACTTCATTACATTACACCACTGCTAAGCACACCAATAAAACATGAGACTGAGCAGTGGGAATGAACTAAATATAGGCCTAATGTACTCAACATGTTTGTACTGGGTGTATGAGCAAAAACATCTGTTTACAGAGACGTGCTGATGTCATATGTCTTACCTGCTGGGCTGAGCCTGAAGTTTTCATCAGTTAGCACCATAAGCAGCAGTCTGCGACAGAGAAACTCTGGGAAGCACAGTGGGATGTCTCTGTATTCGGTGTCTGGATAATCCCAACCATAACCTGCAGCACTGCAGAACCTCCTCAACAGGAGAGTCTCCAGCCTTGGAAAGACAAAATACACTGACTCATCATGTGGATGACCAGCAGTCAACTCCTTCAGACAGTTTAAATGGAAGTGGACCATGCTTACCTGCAGTTGAGGACCGTGTAAACGACCTCACACTTCTTTGCAGTTGCTGTGTACAAGTAGCCCGTCCTCCGAGTCAGAGCTTTGGCCAAATATTTGATGTAAAGATACACGAAATTTGGAAGTCTCTCGTTGTTGAGTACGTTTGTTTTCAACAGCTTATGAGAACAGTAAATGTAAACATAAACTAAATACACGGGACATACAGTGAGCGAGACAACAATGCAACTCTGCGTATACCCCATTACTGCTCAAAACAAATAATCACAACGCAACACAGCGAGTTTAACAAAGGCATTAGTAATCCTCCGTATCACTCCATATTAATTCACTTTGGAAGTCAGGACCATAGTGACACTGGTTACGCGTAGCTACGGCGTGCGAGCTGGGACAAACAACACACCTTCGAATATTATTTCAGGAAATGAAACGCATGAGCACACTTAGTAAAAATGTAAAAAACTCTTATTTTTCGAGCATTTTAATAACCACAGCACGTATTCAAGCGTTCATTTACATGTTTTCAGTGTATAAATCACAAACATTTCACAGGCAGCTTCTTTGTGAGTTATGTTTTTTTTCTTCAGAAAAGTGTAAAAACATGTTTTTAATTTCAATGTTTTAATCAAATGCAAATGAAGTGTTCACGCTTCAGCATTTTATTGTACTATTCAAAAGAAGAGGGAGGTTAACCATTCTAAACATAGCTGTATTTTGAATTACTGTGCTGTATAAAACAGGCCTTACAAATATCCCATGTATTGATGTGGATCAAGTGACAACATTCATATTCAGGCTGACAAGAGACATTCTGTGTTTTACAGAGATAAAATGTTTCTGCAGAAGGGTTCCTGAGGTGATGGAGATGTTCTCCTGACAGCACACTGGTGGTTAGTCCCATCTTCACTCACTCCTCTTCATCCAAACAGAAGCAGCAGCACAATGCAGACTGAATTCACTGCAATCAACGGCACTGCGGAGCAACAGAGATAGTACATAACATGATCAGAGCCGAGAGGAGTCTCACTAGGTTTGTTTGTAACTCACCCTTAATCAACCTGTGTGTGTACATTGGAGTGGACACCCACCTCTCATCACTGTCCTCACAGAGCGGATAAGGTTCATTAGCTGCACTTTGATGCCTGGTTCATCACCAAAACCTCCGACACTTTGGTCTACTCCCCAGCCAACTAAAGGTGGTTAAAATGCACAGACACACACAGATAGATAGATAGATAGATAGACATGTAGGTTCATTATTAAAAGAAATATAAAACATGCTTTGTCTAAGTACTGTTTTCTTTACATAAAAACACATTTTAGAAATGCTTGTTAGATACCGTTATATTTGTAGTTATACCAGTATTTTAATTCCCCACCTTTTGTTAAGTCTATAATGCCTGATTGTTGTACATTGTTAATGTTTTGTGGCTTTCAAAAGTAGGAAATTGTAACTAATATTCATTAGATTTAAAGGGTGAACAACCTCTCTGTCACACAATTATAGCCGTTTATTAGAAGCTGGTACAGTATCGTCACCGATAAAACCTAAAAGTTTTTATGTTCTTACAACTAGCTAGTTAGCATTAGCCTTTAGCTAACATATTTTGAATTTCACATGATATAATATGGGCGCATACAATTCCAACTACAGCCACTTACTTTTACTCAGAAATCTTTCTTCATGCAATACAGCGACAGCATTGACGCACAGGATTGCTGCTTGAATGAGAGAGTACAAAGTAAAAGCCATGTTGTCTTAACAAGTAGCTAGCTGTAGCTTAGCTCACAGTATTTACTTCTGACGTAGCCTACGGTGGCTGAGGAAGGACAAACCTGTGACAGCTAGACAGCGAGACCGCTTGTTGGGCATAATTGACACACAGGAAAGGTGCAGTTATCTTGTGCAATGTGCTGTTACCTTATGAACAGTAGCAGTGGTGGAGGAAGTATTCAGATCAATAAATTAAGTAAAAGTAGAATTACCACCCTATAAAAATACCGTATTACAAGTCAAAGTATACTTATACATTGACAATTTTACTTAAGTACGAGTACAGAAGTGTTATCAGAAAATGTACTTAAGGTATCAAAAGTAAAAGCATTCATTAGGCAGAATGGGCCCTGTCAGTGTTATTGTATTATTGGACCATTATTATTGATGTAAACAGTAATTTAATGTTGTAGTTGGTTGATGTGGAGCAAATTTTATCTGCTTTATATGCTTCTGGATCATTTAATCTATAACTGATCACATGTTTTGCATGTAAAATCTTAATCTGAAAGGTAAATAGTACAAGTACTTCAAATTTGTACTGAAGACAGTATGTCAGACTGTACAGTTTAAAATGATATTAAAGTATCAAGTAAATCAATAAGCATAACCTGCAAAATATACAATAAGTATGCAGATTATCATTATTGATGCCATTCAGTGTAAGTATTTCAATGTTGAGTAGTTTAATGTGTAAGAAATGCATCATATTTGGTACATAAAATCTGAATCTGCAAACTATAGCTGTCAGATAAATGTACTGGAGTAAAAAGTAAAATGTTTGCCTCTGAAATGTAGTTAAGAACAATTATGAAGTAAATACAATAAAAACATTTAGAAACTGAAATTTTTACTTCAGTACTTGAGTAAATGTACTTAGTTACTATCCTCCAATGCTTAAAAAGTGTAGAAAGTCAGATAATATTAGTACCTGTACTACTCAGCAAACATTAAAACACTTTATAAAGAGGGTAATGGTGCAAGGTCTGATAAGTTAAACCAAGATAAACTTGTGCAACAGAAGCACGCTGCGTTTACCTGTGAAATAATATTAATGAGAAATTACTGTAGACTAAATGCATGTCTACCTACCAGTCCTCAATTATGTTTTCAGTGACAAATATTCCTAATATCCAGAAACACACACAACAAACAGAATCATGAGAATAAAAATCTTTATTAGTGTTTTATGAAGTCTGCATAATATGCCACACGCCTGAGAAGCTTATGGTCAGAAAAAAAAACGAAAAAAAAAAACAAAAAACTGCTCTATCAATACCGCCCTCTACTGGTAAAACAACTGCGACATCTACTGTACTGACTGCTTTGCAAAAAGATTACTGTTAAATACACACATACTGTACTACTGTTATGTATATGTACGTCTGGTCCACATCAGTTTTTGTAATGTATTTTTTCACATTCATATGTTGTAGGCCAAAGATAAAAACAATGTAACACTGGACCCTGAACACATGGTTCAGTTCCCCAAATCCAAACTTCACTAGGTGCACTTAAAGTACAATCACTAGTGCCATAAGGTAAACACATTTACATCAAATAGAAGGGAGGAGGGAAAACGTGTTAAACTCGCAACAGCCACGTAATGACAATAATGGCAGAGTTTAAGCTAATAAGTCTTGTTGTACATACTGTATTTTATAGACAGAACAAATACAATACACACATTAACACAGAATGTCCCAGTGTGCAGGCACATTCGCTCTTCTTTTCTTACGGGAGAAAACGGCTCTCCTCCCATGTTTCTGTAACATTTCAAAAGCCAATTATATCTGGTTGACCTTAACCCGCTTGACTAAGCACCAAAAGGCTACAAGAGGTCACGTGTGTTTTTCAAAAAAAGTGAAGAGATGAATGAATGAATGGCCATTACAAAGTTTTACATGCCTCTGGAATCATTAAAACCATCACAGGAAAGTAGATTTTGGGTTTCAGGCAAATCTGTTGTTTTGTGTACTTTAAATGCACCAGATTTCTTTGGAAAAACAAAGGATAGAAACAGGCTACACATCATGTGGGGCAGTGGATTTTTTTTCTTTACCAAGACAAAGAGCTGCAATTGGAAATGAATTCAAACAGAACCTTTTGGGTAAAACGAAGGAATGATCCATGCCCTCCATGTCACTTTAGAAACAGCTGTGGTCTTGAAAACATTACTTTAATAAAAAGTGAACGACAGAAAATTTTAAGTATATTTATATATAAAAATACATGAGAATACAAAAAAGTAGCAAAACAATGGGGATATAGGCTAAAAACAGAATTAATTCATTGATACCTTCAATTTCTCCTGGTGAGACGTTTAATGCTTCACCTTGGAGAGCCCCAGGACTCCCAGTGTTGTGTCAAAAAGAGAAAAAAAAAGCTTTTGATAACAGCTGATATTCTCTGGTCCCTGCCCAGTGCACCTTGCAAACCCTGGCCAACATCTCATTAGCTTTCATACCAGGCTGTTCAGTGGGGATGTACATCAACTAAACCAAGGACACGTAGAGTGCCATATAATGACAAAGAAATAAACTGCAGCCAGATCCAGCTTGCAGTTTGTTTGGGGTTTTTGAATTATCTTTTTTAACTAACATTCCTATTTGTCCATTAAGAAGCATGTCTTATAACGACACGCGTCGAGAGTTACAAAAAAGGGCCATTCTGGCAAAGTCAATTCAATCAAATTTCATAAACACATTGTGGCGTTTCCTTCAGAGGACAACAGCCACCAAGGCCATCGTTTCTTCACCAAGCCACCTCCCCCTGACAAAAGATGGGGCCAAGTTTCCCAGAGAAAAGTAAACTTAGGTTCAGAACAATGGTTGGGGTGGGCTGGAACAGAAATCATTTTAGCATTCAAGCTCGTGTTACTCATACAAGCAATCTTCAATACTGAGAAACTATTCACAGATATTTTTGGTATTTCCCCTACTTCCTGGACTAAAAACCAATATACATTTTATTTGTACCACAAATAGATCTAATATTAAGGATTTGGGGAAAAGCAATTTAACAAGGTGCATGACATAGATGGGTAACAAAGTGCCAAATTTTTTACTGAAAAGTCTGCATGTGTATGTGTGTGTGTGAGTGCGACAGTGTAGGTGTGTGTGTTCTTGTGTGTGTAAAGTTAAAAGAGGGATGTGGAACTGGGCCACAAATACTATGAAGAATGGTACAGAAAATTCATTCTGTGGAGTTTCCTTTTTTTTTTCTTTCATGAAAGGACTCACAAGTTTAGAATTTAATGATCATGTAATGGGCTGCGTTTTTTGGGGGGGCATTTCCTTAGCTGTTTAGGACATACTGGAGCAGCGTGCAGACGGGGAACCCATCTGGGTCAGAACCTTGTCCAGCCACTGCAGGGGACCGTTCAAATGCAGCTCGATCCAGCAAGGAGTGCTTGTGACAGTCTGCCGCCTGCAAAACAAAGATGCTGACTTTTAATGTCTGTGCTGACGCAGCTTTTTCACTCCTTACAACACGTGACTTATGATGCTTCATGCTGTGCTTTATTATGTACAGCATGCATCACTGCTGCCAGGAAGTGGGTGTTGTGGTTTGTAGGCCTCTACTTGAAATGTATGTGAAAATAAATCTGCGATGATGACTCCCACTCTCGAAAACCAAGACCATAATGTACAACCAAGTTTGTTTAAGTTGAGTTTGTGAAACTCGAATAGATGTGTAGCATGTTTGAATTAAACTGTTCAAATATCATATTGCAGTGCTCACCTGTACTCGGCTCCCCAGCCTTTGACAAAGCTCATGCGGATGGTACACATCCTGGTGAGCTGGTAGACCGCCTCAAAGCCCTGGTTGACTGACTGAGCCAGCAGGGCTGCAAACTCCTGGTTGTTGAAGATTTTTAGATTACAACCTTAAAAAGAACAGAGAGGTAAACAGTTAATGAGGGTTTTCCCAGTGATAAAAAATAAAAATTAAAATCTTAGGGCCTTGACATACCAAGCCCACATTTAGCCTTTGGTTGGCAGTGGTCTGTCATTGTGTGCTTGTGGCTCTAGTTGGCCTAAATTGGTGGCAGTTGGGCTGCATGAACATGCTGAATCAGAACCAGTAGGTGAGAACGTCAGCTGTGATTGGCTGTTCACCCAAGCCAATCAGTGATTCCACTCATTTAGCATGGTTTTTATTTCCTTTTCACCTTTAAGCAAAACTTTACAGCATGTCTTTTTTTTTTTTTTTTTTTAAAAATCAGACATACAGTAAATGAGTTTTCCAGGCATGTGATAACAGTTTGACTGACAGAGCACTGATCAGTGGTGAGAAATGGATTATAGAGCAGAATTGGTTGGAGAGGTTTCTATGGACACTGTGATACGTTTGATAAAGTTTTTTGCCGTGACTCTGGGTCCCCATTGGGGATCCTTTGCAACTGATATGAATCCAAGCTGACTACAGCCGCAATCCACCACAAAGGAGTAAACTACAAACCTTTCAGAGAAATACTTTTTTGGTGGCGTATACACTTCAAAAACCTTCATTCAGGGTACAGTATGGTGGGTCTGCAGGGTATGTATGGTCTTCTTTAGCATCATCTTCATTTACATGGAAAGAGCTCCACATATTCACGCCCAGAAGCTATCCAGTCTATAACACTCCACTACACAAGTGCCACCTTCAGCATCTTACCTGGAGGAATTTTACACACTGTTGCTGGATGCCAGCCATACCGCTGGTTGCAGTTTGGACTCTGGACAAAGATGGCGCTATCACTCAGGCACTCAGCAAATACCTCCCCTCCAATGTAGTAGAGTCTAACTCCTCTTCCTGTAAACACAGACAGAACCTTTTTGTACAATAAACACGAGATTTGACTTGAACAACATGTGTTCATGTGCAAGACTAGACCAAACTTTAAACGTTAATAGGCTAAAAGCTCGTCTACAGGTCATTGATTACTGTAAAGCTACCTAAAGCTGTGCCATACCTATGTGCCTCCGGGTCATCTCCACAGTGGCGTTCCTGTTGACATTAGAAAGCAAGCCCAGGCAGAAACGCTCAGAGTTTGATGGATCTGTGAATCCGTCCACTGTCAGCGAGGGCTGTGAGGCGTGGAACGTCTCGCCCACACGCTGGTTCAGCTCGTAGTAGGCTATAGAGCACCAGAAGGCTGGCTCTGAGTAAGTCACCGGCTGCAGGTCTACAGTAGAGGATCAGAGGTCAGTATAGTTTGTCCCAGTAGTCTCCTTTTGACACAACACTGTTCATACGCTGATGAAAAGACACAGGCACTGCACATGTCTGTGTATATAATCCTAATCTAACTCCGTGCTTGTTAGTTCTGTATTGTTTTAGTCTTCGTATTGTTTCAGATGGGAAGGATTTGCATCTTACCCATGCTGTGATTGACAGGAGAGAGAGTGCTGGGGGAAAGCTCTGCTGGAGAACCTGACAAAGAAAACAGGAAGTCATCGATATGGATGGGTTCACAGGAGACCATAACATGGGGAACAGGTGGATCAGATCAAAGACTTAAAATAAAACTGGCTGCCTTGCAAAGGAATGCCACTAACTGATCTGTCTGCATTAGAGTGATGAAGAGATGCTGTTCACTCTTACCATAACAAAAGCCTCATCTCTACATCTTGCTTGTTGGTGGTTTGTTGAGATGACACAGTTTGAACTATAACTTACTTGATTGCACAAAGAACAAAATGGGTGATATAAAAAACTAAAGTAGCTTGCTGCTGCTGCTGTTATGGTTATCATTAACAGCCCATTGAAGATGCAAACACAATCTGGAGGCTGAGAATTTGGAGCCGGCCAGGAGTGTTACAACAGGACAGACAGGGTACATCCTGTATGTAAGTGTACTCCATGAACTGGAGACAAAGGATGTGCCATCCTTCCTAAATTTAAAGTTGCTAGAGAAACTCAAGAGTCTAACATCTATTTGCCCTAATGTAATTCACAGAGCTGCAACCTCTCTAGGCAACGTTCTCAAACTAAACTTGTCATCAATAGTTGATCCAAGATTGGCTTCTAATATAGGGTAGATCCGGTCCTAATTAGTACAAATGCACTGGGAAACATCTAAATATAACTAATATGAACACCAGGTCAAAATCGATATCTGCAGTTCATCATTCCAAACTTGATAACATAAAACACGTTTGTTGCAGCAAAGGAGGCTGTTAAGGATTAAGCTTTACAGTGATTCTACTCCTCTCTAAAGGAACTAGCAAGTAAACTGTTGTGTTGCTGACTGTTTATCAGTATGCATCTTTAACTGTTTTACTCCACGAAAACATTTGATTTGACTTTGACCTGGCTGGGGAGGTGAGGCAGACTCACGAGGAAAGGAGAAGGAGTTGCTAGTCTAGGGTACCTGTGTCCATACTTTGATTCATCTGTTGATCGCTGGCCTCCCCATCCTCACTGATGTAGCCCGGTGGAGGCGTTTCTGTTGGAATGATGCAGGGATGCAAAAATTAGCTGCGACGTTATCATAATTTAAATATGGCGGTTTAACCTGCTGAAATAAAGGAAACATATTTTTACTAATATCACACACATCACATTTTATATATAGATAGACAGTCGCATGTTCCTCTTTGATTAAGCTAATATCAGTGTGAGAAAAAAACCCAACAACTTTGCATATACAAACTAGATACCATGTAATAAAGGGGAAACAGAAACCTAGAATAACAGTTTCTTTACTTTCAGATTTCAGTAAGCCAGTGAATTAGTCAGATAAGCTCACCTGGTATATAGTTGTTTGGAGGTTCGATTCCTGCAGGAAAGTTTGTGTTCTCAGGTATGGAATGAGTGTAGTCATCGAGAGGTGGCAGCTCTGGCAGGATATCTGAGTGTCTTGGCACAAGAACAGGAGGCAGCACTACAGCGTTGGGGAAAGTGTCAGAAGGGATGAGTTAGACTGCTATCAACTTATATGCTTTTAATGCAAAAAAGTTTCGTTATTGTGGGAAAATACTTTGCAACAGCAATAAGACAATGATGAAACACTAGATCTCCCCAGTGAAACTTAAACTGAAATCTTAAACTGATAATGGCTCGTTAAGGCAGGATGAATCAGGTTTCACTGCAGAGTTTAACATTGTCCACCTCGGAAACCCCTTAAAGGAATAGTTTGACATTTTGGGAGAACTTATTTGTTTTCTTGCGAGTTTGGTTTGAAGATTGACACCGCTCTCATATCTGTTTGTTAAAACACTGTACGCTACAGCCATCAAGCTTAGCATAAAGACTGCACACGGGGGGAATGGTGAGTGTTTACAGGGGCCAGTAGGCCTATTTTGTTACCGTTGGACAGAACCAGGCTAGCTGTTTCCTCTGTTTCCAGTCTTTATGCTAAGCTAATCTAATCATCCACTGGCTGTAGCTTCATTTTTAACATACAGACATGAGAATGCTATTGATCTTCTCATGTAACTCTCAGCAAGAAAGCAAATGAGTGTATTTCCCAAATGTCGAATTATTCCTTTAAGTAAACAAAAAGGAGGATGTTTCATCAAATAAAAAAAAAGTACAAATTGTCCCCATAAGTATCAGACTAACACTTCAGTTACTGGGAAGTTAAACAAAGTTCTACACAAGCGCATGGCAAATGTCTTTAAAATTTTGCTACTTAGCGTTCAGCTTTTCAAGTCTTCAGCTGATTTAAAAAATGTATTTCATTGTCTACTACATGATTGTTGCATCAAAGACGTGCATGTTTTAGGTAACAAATCACAGTCATCTCACCTGGGGTCTCCACCCTCTGGTAGTGGTAGGGGTTGATGCAGACCTCATCCTTCTTTAGGTGGAAGGCATACTCACAGGCCTCAATGGCGCGCAGTTCGTGGTGGCTGTGAAGGTCCGGCCATCGCCACAAGCGGCAGTAGATAACATGGGGAAGCCCCTTCCTGTGGGAGACCTGCAGACGGCCATCCAGTGATCTGATTGAACAGCAAACAGGAGATGGTGGTGAGATGGGTAGAAGATACACAGGGGTGAGGGGGTGACACATAATATGGCCAGGTAGGGGAGGGAAATGGAGATGGATTGAATTGAGTGGTGATGAGAAACAAAGATGTTCTCAATGTCCGTCACCTCCAACATTGAAATGACAACTCTCCCACATCAAAGTTGTATGCAACACCATACAATAGTTAAGGATAGTCACCTGGTTTGGTCAGGATAGCTGTATAGGCCTGATGTATCCCACTGTTCTATCGTATTTGGTGTACTCAGTCCCCATATTTCAGAGCAATTGCTGTGCACAGAGAAAACAACAAAACAAAAACAAAAAACAAATGATAAACATGGGACATGGCTCATTCAGAAATATCAGTATGGGTAATGTAAACATTAAAAGGCCTCTTTTATTAGAGTCTTATGGCAAAATAAAGACATCAAATTCATTTTCAGCTGTGGAAATGAAAGATGGGACCTTCAAATAAGAGAAGCCTTTTTTGACAGAATTAAGGAAAAAAAGACAACATGGAATCTGCTAACACACACAATGAGTGAGACAAAGAGCATTCTTCAACAGTGTGGCGGCATTGTATCAAACACTGAAAATAACTCTGAACTTATCTGGAGACATTCAAACAAACACTGAAGACACACAATGGTACAAAAGAGGGGGGAAAAACGGAGGAGGCAACCTTGGAAAAAAAAAAATCAATTTTCAGACAGACATTCTCAAAACATTCACAAAAAAATGGCAAAAACTAAGAAATTAAAAGCTTGGAATGAGGACAAATGAGAGTAGTTGCTTCTGAATAACAGGACAATAACAAATTCTACATGTTAAATGCTACAAAAGACACAACAATATGTACTAGACTGAATTACTTTAGTGGGATCTCAACTACCATTCAAAATTGCAATTGTCTGGTTCACAACAGGGCAGGAAACCAACTTCTGTCCACCAGCCATAGCAGCTTGTAGATGCTAAAATTCAACAGCTATTTTTACTGCAGGAAACTAGGTGTTTAGAATCAATCCAAATGCTGAATGGGTACCTGCCAAAGTGGCAAGCAGGGTAGACAAGCCCCCCAATCACAATCAAAATGTCCCAACATAAGTATGGCTGGTGGCAATGCCCCAATCTGGCATTATTTTGGGTTTGTAACCCACCCTCTCTCTCATGTAGACATCCTCTACTAGTCCAGTCCTCTACAAGGAATAATTTCATTCACATCGAGCCAGCCACTGCATCTCTACAAACATAACATAACATTGCGGTGGCCTAGAACAATTCTCAGGCGATAACAACCAGCCTGCTATCTATAGACATACAAACATCTGATGTGGTACTTGGCGGCACATCAGTGAGGAGTGAATCTGTTAACACAGTGTTCCTGCTGAACGTGAGTCTGGGCCACCAAGGCTGGCTGGCTGATAAAGAGAACATCTTCTCTCACCCTTTTAATGTCTCTCTCCCCATGAGACTAATACAAATGGTCTAACTGTAAGTACAGTTGTAAACAAACAGTGATTTCATAAATGTTCAGCTCATCTTTAATGAGCAATTTATGTTCTACTATTTTGCATCCCTAAACAAACCTTTCCACATTTCCAACAGTTTTACATGTTCGGTAATGATCGCAGGAAATTACGAAAACAGAATTAAGAAAAGAGATGTGCAAGATCAGCATCTGCCAACAGCTCAAGGTTTCCTGGTTTTATATGAGGTCTCAACTAAGCACACTTGCAGAAACATGTGTAACAGCAGCAGCTTTTTCTCTGGCCCTAGTCTGAACAGTAATCAAGCATTGGGGCAGTATACCTGGGGATGGTGACACACTTGGTGTTGCAGTTCTGTGTGGTGATAGCTTTCTCCAGCTCATCGAGCTGGCCTGTCTTCTTTAGCTTCTTCACTAAGCTCTTCACAGCCTTCTCACACCATTTCTCCTCTTGCCCGTTCTGCTCTCCACCGCCTGCTCCACCCGGGCCGCTGGTCGACTTCTTCCAACCCAACAGCCTCTTCACCACAGGAGGGGTGAACGGCAAGATGGAGGACATCTTAGCTGGACAAGCTGGGAGTCTCCAGAAGACTCAACACAAGCTCTCACACACACACAGACAGAGGGGACCTAGAGCTACAGTTTGGGCCCTTGCTCTGATGGGGGCCCCTCTAGTGACCAGTGAGTCACAGGATGGAAGCCAGTGCTAGCAGGGTATACTCAAAAGAGATGGATACCTTGGGAGAAAGTCACACACAAAGTACATCATTACAAACAAAATATGGTACAGAAAAGTAACCATCTAGTCTCATCAACACAATAAAAGGGACGTATTACTCAATGAAACTTCGAATAGTTATTAAAATAGTAAGGTTGTTTTGGCAGCAGTATTGCTAACGTTACATAACTGCATCTTGTGTGAAGTTAAGCATTCAGTGAGTTGAACAAGCAGAGATGTCCACTTGACGTTAGCTTGTCACAAACCCTGCTCGACATCCAAGCTAGCTAGCTTGCAAACTTATAAAGTTAACACACGGGATGGGCCTCATACTGTCGCATTCCGTGTACAGCAGTAATCACGACCAGCTTTAAATGAACATTAAATAACACACTGAACGCTATCAAATGGATGTGAGCAAGGAGAGTATTTTGTGACAGCCCCCCCCCCCCCAAGTGCTAACACCAACTGGCTTGGGAAGGCCGGCTGCTAGCTACCTGGTGGGGGGCCTGCTTGACTCAAATCACAACAATAAGTTCACTAGCGTTAGCTTACTGAGTGTTCAACAGCAAAATGCTGAAATAGTCTTAGCTAAAAACGAAAAGCGAATAACTGTAGTTGACGTAACTAAGCAGATCGGAGGCAATTCATGGAGAAGTCCTCATCTAGCTAGGTCAGCTAACGTTAGCTTAACTAAGCTAGCTAGCTGCCAGCTTGTTATCAAAAATCCTTTTGTTGTGATCCACGAAAAAACCTCCTATGCGCAACAGTCAAGTCGCGCTACTTTGCTACCTAACGTCAGCTTGTCAAATAAAACCAGGCTACAATGAATCTAATAACATAATGTCATTTTATGAATTTAAACGTTGTAGTGTTTTATTTCAACGTAGCTACTGAACGTTTGTGACTTTTACTAAAATATAGACACAGCACCAAAATGAGTTAGCATCTTGGACGAACTCTTCCAAACTGAGCCCTGGCTCCCGCTGGCTAACGGACCTACATCTCTCACACAAAACAACATGCTTCAAAGTCGAGAAAACAGCTAAAAGCATTTCAATAGTTACCCCAGATTTAAAGTCCAAAGCTCCGCTTTTTGAGGAAAAGATGTGCACAGCCCTCTAAACGCCTTGTTGACATAAAAATGCCTGAACTGTATTGTGCTGCTGCTAATTTTGACAAGGCTTGTGGGCTCTTCTCAAGTTGCTACCAGTGCTACTGGAGCTAGTTTGGTAGGTTAGCTAGACCGGAACAACAAAACAAACCTGATGGCTACGTACTAGCTCTTAATCCCTCCTATTCAAAAACTGATTGGAGGATTATAAGAAGACATACTCTGAATACTGGTTGATGTCTTTGATCGTCCTTATTGTTTATTTGACAGCATGGGTTTATATCTGTCATTCAGAGAGGTTTGGAGGCAAAAGCTTTTATTATTCAGCATTTTCACAGGGCATTAACTAATTAGTTACAGTTTCAACAAAATACAACAGTAGATTAAAAGCACAAAAAAAAAAAAAATACAAAATGACACAATCAGTTATAGCTATTCTTATTTGAGGGGGTCCAGACTGAGTTTTAAAGTTTTTACTCCCGTTTCTGTATGGCATAACAACTACAACTGCTCATGATAATATATATGGCCAGAAGCAGTAGCTCCTCCCCTCACTCAGGTGTTCAGTTAGGTTGGATTGGCCTCACCTGGCATCATTATAAAATGCTACACTTTAACACTTGGCACCTTTTGGGCTGATTTAATTTAACTGTGGTGATGGGTGGACGTTTGTTTCTTTGTGCAGTTTTATTGCAGTTGTCAGGGCACTTGCAAGGTGAGCCAGGTGTACCAAAACTGCTTTTACACCATCTACAATAATATCCTGATTAGACTTTATGTATTATAATTCATTCAAAGTTATGTTTCTCAGTTCAGACACAGAATGAGGGATGCATTATCAGCTATAATTTTTACTTTACCAGTGACATTTTGTCCTTTTCTGCTCACTTGGTCCAAACAGTTGTTCCAGCTGGAAGTGGTCCTTTAAAGTGTGCCCTGGGCTCTAAACTGTGCAAGGATGGCTCAGAGTGTGTCTCCTACAGCCATGTGTGTGATGGAGAGCCTGACTGCAGGGATGGTTCAGATGAAAAGGACTGTGCATCAGGATGCAATGAAGGTATTGGAGGGTCTCCACAGATAATGCATGGTGAAGTCAAATACTACTGCCATTACTTTCTGAGGTTTATTTTGACCTCCTCAGTCAGATGGATAGTGTTTGCCACATTTGGCAGTTCTGTGATTGAATAAATGTTATGACTATCAATGAAAACAGTTTGGAAGTCAAATTATTTTATTTGGCACAGTAAATCAAATGCATTTTATGATTTTTCACATGAACTCTGGTTCACACTACTGCCAGTAGAATCAAATGCAATGCAACACAATCTCCTTAAATGTACTTAAAAAACCCTGTTTCTGACAGATTAAATGGGGCAAAATACACTCAGTTGTCAGTTTATAATGTACACCAAGCTAAAACTAATGCAGTCAGACAGTTTTTGAAAACTGTTAGAAAGGTGTTGCTTCAACTGTGTGGTTGTGGTAGAAATTTAATGGACATAAATAAATGTTTAATTTGGAGGATGCAGTTTGTGGTGGTGTTGAATTGTATTGTTATACGGACAAGTGTTTGTATTATTTTGCCCACCCTGTTTACATTATTGAGGCTAAGCTAAATAACAAACACCTCTCTGTGCAATGCAACACAGTTCAACAGAACCATAAATGACATTCTTCAAAACATCCTTTAATCACAACTGAACATTACAACCTTCATGAAGGGAGGATTTATTGTAGGACTGTTGTATTAGACTGCATCAGTTTAAGCTAGGTGTACCTAATAATAAAGCGGCAACTGAGGGTCTATCATATTGTATCATTAAGTCACTGCCACAGTTTCAATATTCTCTTTGGCATCCAATCAAACATAAGTGATTAAATGCAAACATAAATGGCTTGTAATTAAGTTTGTTTAGGTCAAAACCATAACTTGTGTTATAATGTAGAATGCCTGCATACCAACAGGTCAGTTCCAGTGTGCCCATGGGAAGAAATGTATAAACAAGGACCTGGTGTGTGATGGCACACCTCAGTGTCAGGACCATTCTGATGAACTGCACTGTACGAAGCAAACTGTGGGCTGTGTTCACCACTGTGACAAGAGTCGCTGCTTGCCTGCAAACTTCCTGTGTGATGGAGAGAGGGACTGTTCAGATGGCACAGATGAGGCCAACTGTGGTATGTTGAAATGATTTGAGAACATGGATCTCTTAGAAGATAATCACATCCATATTTCATACTTGCAGTCTTGGAATCATATTGTTTTCCCATTTTATATTTGGCATCTGCATCAGAGCATCAAGAGGAAGGCCAGTCTGTAAAGGAAGAAGGGACCAGTGCAACCTCTGTGCCTGCTCCATCGACCACCATCAAGTGTCATTTGGGCTCTATCCCCTGCAAGGACAACGCAGAGTGTGTCATCTACAACCATGTCTGTGATGGAGAAGAAGACTGCAGAGATGGCTCAGATGAGGAAGAATGCTCATCGACATGTGAAACAGGTAATCTGGTAGCTGGTGTGTGTGTGTGTGTGTGTGTTCCTGTACATGGGTTAAGAATGACTTTATTGCCCTCTAGTGGGTAGCATCCATTCTAAGTCAAATACCTTTCTTCCAACATTAAATGGATGGATTAAAAGGATGTTGCTTCAGTGATGTTGGTGACATTAAGTAAGGACTGACCTGAATGTAGTCAAAACGCATAGATCTGAACTGACATTGGATTATATTGTCACTACAAAGTACGTAATTGCACAAATCATTCACGGGTAGTGAACATAAACAAACAAATAGCATTTTGTATAACAACATAGAGTACTGTATAGAGGAAGAGCCCACATTTGGGGTATGTTCACAGGATCATTTATGGAGGACATGCTACACAATTTGAAGCCCAGTTATAAGCCCAGTCCTGCCAGCAGTCCCGATCATGCCATGTGTCCTCTTCAGACCAGTTCCAGTGCGCCCATGGAAAGAAGTGCATAGAGCAGAGCCAGGTGTGTGATGGTGTGCCTCAGTGTCAGGACCGCTCGGATGAACTGGGATGTGCCAAGCACATCGAGGGCTGCGCTCACCAATGTGATGACAAGAGCCGCTGCATTCCTAACAGCTTCCTCTGTGACGGGGAGAGGGACTGTTGGGACGGCAGTGACGAGGCAAACTGTGGTATGTTGTCACTGAACCAGAATATTAAAGTGCTCACTGTATTAATCAGCTCTGCTTGATTAGGACACCTTTGTGATCTATGTGCCCCCTTTCTGTAGCTGATGAGGCCTGCAGTACCACTGAGTTTAAGTGTACCAGTGGCCAGTGTGTGTCGACCACAATGCGTTGTGACGGTCACCCAGACTGCTGGGACCGCACGGATGAGGAGAGCTGCACCAACGCACTGGCCTGTACCACCAAACACCACTGCCCCCAGAGCAAGGAGTGTCTGGTGCAGGAGTGGATCTGTGACGGAGATCAGGACTGCAAAGATGGCACAGATGAGAAGGTGGATGTTGAAGGCAACACCACAAGTTTGATGGACAGAAGCAGACACACAGCACTAAGATTTCAGGAGCAAGATAATACAATCCTAAAATGAGTTTTGTGGGTTGGACCCTATTTATAGGACCATATTTACTGTTTTATGTAAGGTATGTGGGAAACTGGGGTTGAAACAACAGCTGTAAATCAACACTAAAAACTGATTTTGAGCTAACATAACATCTTGAAGAATTCCCCTCTGCCACATGAAGGTCAAAGGTCAGGGTCAGAACAGCACTCATGGAGCTGGCAGGGTTTCTGTGTGTTGCTTAGGAGTACTTCAGTTAGGCAAATGCTTGATGTATGTACTGATTTAAAGCCAGGTACTCTAATGGTCAAATTGTGAAGTACCAGTTTGGATAACGGTAAACTAATCTATTGGTTCTTCTTTAGGATTGTCCTGTGGTTCCACTGAACTGTGGTGACTTCCAGTGGTCGTGTAAATCCAAGACCGAGTGCATCCCTACAGCCTGGAGGTGTGACGGCATGGAGGACTGTGATGATGGCAGTGACGAGACTGAATGTAAGTAGCAATGCATTATAAAACATGGAAAGAAGTGGAGTTGTCTAACAATTGTGAAAAGAAATTAAACAACGCTTGAATTTAAGTGAAATCAGGGCGTCATCGTAGCCTAATAACTGCAACGTCTCTGGTGTTACAGGTTAGGGTTATAATGCAATAACCAAATGGATATTGGCTAAAACAAGGAACATAAGAGAGAAAGACACACTATTTCACAGGCTTTTTTTTTTTTAAGATGACTGAGAACAGGATACATTCTGAAATTCAGAATACAAAACTTTCAGCAAACTGACATTCAGCAACATGTGAAAACAGAAAAAGGCAAACCAAAATGAAACCTATAAGAGCTTTAACATGTTAACTTTCAGTTTTCCTTTATTTCAAAATATAGCTGAATATCTCAGAAATCCTGCATTAAACATGAAAGTGTGTGTGTGTGTGTGTGTGTGTGTGTGTGTCAGGTGGGGTGGTGACATGCCTCCCTCAACAGTTCCAGTGTGGCAGCCAGGGGTGCCTGGATCCAGTCCTGGTGTGTAACGACATTACCAACTGCGCAGACGGCTCAGACGAGGGAGGCAGCTGCCAGATAAACTGTGCAGAGGCAGATCACAGCCGCTGCTCTCAGAGCTGCTACAGCACGCCACAAGGAGTGGTGAGGACCCTGTATCTCCAACTTTGTGTGTGCTTGAAGTAAACTAATTAAGTCAAAGTCTGTCCTGCAAGTCAGTGGCTTAAAATGAGAGAAATGCAGTAGAAACAGAACAGTGGATGTAACGGTACAATGTGACATTTCGTTAATTCTGGATTAACAAGCATTTGATCAAGTAAATGTGTAGAGTGTCATGACTACTGTATATGATGGGTAACCCTCTGATAAGTGCGTAATGTAAATGTTGCAGCTCCTCTGACTAACTCTTGGCTCTTGCTGTGTAGCGCTGCCGCTGTTCAGCAGGGTTCAGGCTCATGGAGGACGGGCTGACCTGTGCTGATATTGATGAGTGTGAAGGCCGGAGCCCAGGTGTGTGCAGTCAGCTGTGCATCAACACTCCAGGCTCATACCAATGTGACTGTCACCAAGGCTACATAATGGAGGCAGGTGGACACCACTGCAAGATCACTGGTAAAGCCCTTTTGGTAGACAATATCCTTCAGTAAGCCACAGAACAGCATTATGAGAACAAAGTTGGGTACAAATATTGACACTTAAAGGAATAGTTTGTGATTTTGGGAAATACAATTTTCATACTTTCTTGCTGAGAGTTGGATGAGAAGATCAATACCACTCATGTCTGTTTTTAAATATGAAGCTAAAGCCAGGAGATGGTTAGCTTCCCTTAGCATAAAGACTGGAAGCAGGGGTACGGCTAGCATGGCTCAGTCAGAAGATGAAAAAATCAACTTACAAAAACTCTATAAAAAACTCTATAAAACTCTGTTATATCTTGTTCCGTAGTTGTGAAATTGTTGCAATTTATGTGCCGGACTATTTCTTGGCCCAGCACAGTGACTTGAGTCCTGTGTATTTGAGGACAGAGCCAGTCTTGTAAGCTTGACCCCATTTCCAGTCTTTATGTTAAGCTAGGCTAATGGCTTCATTCTGGCTGTAGCTTCATATTTAGCTAACAGAGTGGTATCGATCTGATCTTTTGCCAAGAAAGCAAATAAGTGTATGTTGAACGTTCCTTTTAATGTTACGAAATTTGTATGAACATTTGTTGTGTATCTGCACGGTAACACTGCCTAAAAAGAAATGTCACTACAAAAATGTTAAAATTAGACTTATATCCAATACATTTTGTTGAGTAATATTTTTGGACTAAAATTAATACATCTACTCATCCACTTAGACCATACATATTTTAACCTATTAACTATCATAAGGGGGCAAAAACAACTATACCACTATAATGATTCTCATTTCCCATCCCTCAGGTGAACCCTTCCTGTTGTCGTCGGTCCAAACGGACCTCTTCTTGCTTGGCCTGCGCAGTGGCAGTCTAGATGTGTTGTCCTCCTCTGCCACGTGGGCCATCCTCTCCCTGGACTACGACTGGAGGGAACAGAGGGTCTTCTGGGTCAGTCTGGACACTGACGGCATCAGGTGGTCCTCACTGGCCCAAAAGACCACAGGAACTCTGATTGAAGGTTGGTGCAACACAAATGTGGTTGGAGCATTGAGGTGACTGACATCTACATGTAATAATACTGATGCAGAGGGGTAGGTACTCACTTTCATGCATAATAAGGATACCTCAAGACACATGATGCCATTTTGTTTCCACAGGCGTCCGGGCTGATTCTGTAGCTGTGGACTGGCTCGGGAGGAACCTGTACTGGATCGATGGAGTGAACAGTCAGATTGTTGCCATCAGCCTGGCCACCACCGCTGTGAAGTCACTGGACTACAGCTTCATCCTGGATGAAGACCTGGATCAACCTCGCTCTCTGGCACTGCTGCCACAAAAAGGGTCAGCATGACTTTATTTCGCTCTCCAAATGATCCTGCAATGCTAATAAAACCTTTATTCAGAGTCTTTAAATTTTCTACAAGGCTGATGTTCTGGACAGAGATTGGTAATGTAGTGAAGATAGAGCGTGCTGGGATGGATGGGTCAGAGAGGATGGCAGTGGTGAACTCCAGTCTGGGCTGGCCGGGCGGTGTGGCTGTGGACACCATCTCTGACAGAGTCTACTGGACAGATGAAAGGCTGAGGTCGATTGGATCCGCAACACTGGATGGAGATGACATTCGGGTGAACTATTTGGGAGGGGGAGGTTTTTATTTTCCATAATGGCCCGAGCATAGTTGGATGAAATTACATGTATTCATGTAAAAATGGCAAGACATTCTAAAGCCTAACAAACCAAAGTTACAGAGTCACATGCCTAAATAATAAATGTGCTATGTCTAAATGTCATTTTCAGATTCTACAGATGAAAGAGACCAACAACCCATTCTCCCTGGCCGTGTTTAATGACATGCTCTACTGGTCTGATGCCAAGAAGCGAGTGGTGCAGGCTGCTCATAAAATCTCTGGCAAAAAACGTCAAGTTCTCCTGAAAAGACCCCAACAACCTTTTGGTGTGAAGGTGAGTAAAATGTGAATGAAGGATGTTTAGGCACAGGTGGAAATGGGGCTGGTATTGGATAATGGAGACACTGTATCTAAATGTGGATCACTTCACGTGTGTGAAGTGCTCACAGCAGCTTGCTGAATTGCCCACGCACAGTTGTATGTTTGAAGCTTTCCACTTTGGAACAGTTTTGGGAAATTATAAAAATCCTGGTGCCACTGATGGGGGAAAAATTGCAGAACTGGTATCTTTACCACATAGCGCTTGGTACATTTATATTTTTAATTTAGTTTGTTATCAGCATGAATTGTAAGGCGCAAAAAAACAAAACACTGTCCTGTTCCCTGCTTGGTTTGCAGATCATCCACCCATTGCTTCAGACAGGCATTGAGAGCCCCTGTGAGAAGATGTACTGTTCCCACATGTGTGTGTTGGCCCCGGGACCCAAGGCTGTGTGCAAGTGTCCCTTTGGTCTCTTACTTGCTGAGGATGGTCTGACCTGCTCCAGCCTGGTCAATTCAGCGTTCCTGCTGATGCTGTCTCCCTCCACCGTCACCCAGGTTTGCTTTTAATGCATAGTTAACACTAGGTCTAATTTGCTTTAATAGAATATACTTTTAAGGAGAAGTTGGACCTTTTGGGACATGCGTTATTTGTTTTTTCTGAGAAGACTGATACCATTCTCATGTATGGTAAATATGAAGCTGTGGCTGGTTAGCTTAGGTTGGCACAAACACTGGAAACTGGGGGAAATGGCTAGCTTACTCTGTTCAAAGGAAACTAAATCTGCTTACCAGCACCTAAATCTCTAAAGCCAACCATCTACAACTTACTAATTAACAAGTTATGTTTGTTTAATCTGCACAAAAAACAGTGTTAAAACAAATTCCCTGGTTTAATGGCAGGTTATGTGCCAGACATTTCCCAGGCCAGGAGCAGTTGGTATTGGCAATGAAATGGTCATAACCTCAGGGAAAATGGCAAATTTTTACACTTCTGTGTATGTACAGATAAAAAAAAAACCCCAAAATATAACGTTGTCAGTATGTGAGCTTTAGAAGTGCTGGCAGATGATTTTTTTTTATTTGGCTCCAGCTACATATTTAAGGGTATTTACCAAATTAAGCCTAAGATGCAGTAACATGGAGGTCCCAAGTGCCAAAGGCATCTCACAATGTAATTTGTTTCTCTAAATGTTTGGTCGTCAACACCACCCACCATCTGTTGCATAACACAATCACAAAACATGACATCAACTTTACATCTGGTGGCCATAACTTTATCATACATCAGTGTATGAAAATATATACATTTTGTATACATATTTATTATTATTTTTTTTTTTTTTGTCTGTAGATCTACTTGCAGTCCCGACACACAGCAGCAGAGCTGAAGGGCTGGCCTGAACACCTGGCCCTGCAGGTGCCCGGCGTCAATGAGGCAACCATCATGGACTACAGCCTACGTGACCACACCCTGTTCTTGACAGACGACGGCACAACTTCACTCAGCTCCTTCAAGCTGAAGGACTCGTACTTGTCCTCTCAAGGCCAGCTTCTAAAACTCTTGGGCGACACCATCACCGCCATGGCCCTGGACTGGGCAACACTTAACGTCTACTGGAGCAGCAACAAACAGCCACGCCTGCAGATCACCTCCATCAAGGTTGCACACACTGCAGTTCTCATAAAGGAAGGTATCGGTAGAGTGGAGTCCATCGCCCTCCACCCTCCCAGTGGAAGAGTTTGTTTCACCAACCTGGGCCTGGAGGTTACAGGTACTGTTGCTACTGTAGAGTGTGCCAACATGGATGGTGCTGAGCGGAGTGTGGTGTGGAAGGATGGTGTTCAGCCCACATCTCTGGACTTCTCCAGTAATGGAGATACAATTTACTGGGCTGACACAGGTAAGAAGTTTCACAAATTTTCAGAATGGTTGAGAGGTTTTCATGCACTGAAAGTCAAAAATGCTGTGGAATAAATATGTAATTTTGTTGTTTAGAAAAGCGGTAACGTAGCTTGGATTCTTTCCCAGGGTTAGGGACCATCAGCTCTGTCCAGCTTGATGGATATGGATACAGAGAGTTGAAGACTGGTGATGGCCTGGCTGCAGTGGCTCTGAGTGGTGACATGCTGCTCTGGATGACTGTCACTGGTAAGTCTGAAATACAACCATCAGTGTGACAGAATGTTGTTGCTAAAAGGTCAAGCTTATGAGTTACCAGTTGCAAACATCTTACAACTGTTTCCTTACATTTCTAATGTAGCTACATTACTTTGTGTTGGTCCTTTCCTTCAGACAAGACCAGGCTCTGGTACAGAGATGAGCAGCAAAACAAGTTGTGGTTTGAGGTCGGCACAGAAGTGGTCAACTTAAAGGCGTTCAGCAAGTCCAGTCAGACTGGTATGTAAGGAAACCGCACTTGTATCAGTTTTGATGTCTGAGGGTCTACAAAATGTGAGCGTACTGAAGTGGTAAATGTCATCTAGTGCCAAACCTCACCCTATACATCACAAACTCCAGTTGACTGACAATATTCCAACCTGTTTTTCACAGGTTCAAACCACTGCACAGAAAACAACGGCAACTGCCAGCACTTATGCCTCGCCACTCCAGGAGGTCGAACATGCAAGTGTGCCCATGATCACATCCTTGTGAATGCCACCCACTGCAGCCCGGAGCAGCGCTGCCCAGGTGGCAGCAGGCCCTGTCTGGATCAACTCTCATGCCAGCCTGTTGAGAAGTTCTGTAACGGGCATGTTGACTGCAATGACCACTCGGACGAGAACTGTGAGTCTTTTTATGCCTCCTTTGAAAAGCAGTAAGAACTGAAAATATCATAATACACTAAGTAGATGTAATGACCTCTTAATCTAAAACAACCTAAAAATGACATGGGTTTTTGTCTGAGACTGTCCTCTTTTCTTAGGTGTCAGTCTGAAGCAGTGGTCAGGAGCCAAGGTCCCTGCTCCCACCCCGCCCCACAGCTCCCCTCCTCCCTCACTTCTCCCTCCTCTCTTTAAAGTCATTAGTATGAACACCACCCTGAATGTAAGCGGTCAGCTCAGGAACCTGGACGCCCAGCAGTGCAGCCAGAGACTCTGCAGCGGCAACGGACGCTGTGTGGACAACAATGGAGACACTGAGTGTGTGTGTTCACTGGGCTACAGCGGTGATTCTTGTCAAGACTATCTCCTGAAGACCATGCAGGGTCCCATTGTCTACGGCGCTGCGGGGCTCTGTACAGGAGTAGTGGTCATTGCTGTGATGGCAGGGGTGGTTAAGAGGAGGAAGAGTACCAACACAAGGTTTGTCTGATTACTAATTAAGAAGAAATCTTCCTGTCACAACATTAAACATATAGACTTTACCTGTAGCTTGAAATTTTAAATTTCCTTGCAAGACATCAACTTTTTTTAAGACTCTAAAGTATTAGGTCTTTAACCAAAGTATTAAATTAAATAATACTAAATTAATAGTTAAGGAACCACCAAAACTTCTACAACTTATCCTGATGGGACCTTGAATCTCTGAATCAAATTTCGCTAAAAAACATTTCAACCTCATGGTGGTACTAGAGGAAAAGTCAGAAGATCACTAAAGTCAATAAGTCTCATCCTCTGAGGACCACAAATATCTGTACAAAATTCCATGGCAGTCCATTCAATAGTTGTGATATTTCAGTCTGGACCAAAGCGGTGGACCGACCAACATTGCCATCCCAAGAGCTACACTGCTAGTGTAGCTAAAAAAACTGAGGGGAGATGCATAGATTGCATGAAATGTCCCTTTTCCTAATCTGCATAGTGTCAAGATAGACTGCCAGCAACCAGTTTTTGGAAGATTTATATGAACATTCAGTGTATCTCTAAATTTGATTTCTGTGCGGACATGGTTGAATATCTTTACCACATACACAACAGTTGACTATATTGATGTAGCACAGGACCACATTTTGTATTTCCTTCTGCAGGAGAGCTAGCCCAGCAGCAGTGAAGGAAACGAGTATGATTGACCTGGAGAACAAAGATGAGACCACCCCCAGTACACAAACTGCCCCAGCAGACACTGACAAACCAGAGGTGGACCTCCCAAAAGCTCCATAAATTAGCAGGTTTCCTTTTTATCTTGCTGTGTTTGTGGGATGACACTCTGACTTTTCTTTTTTCTTTGCAGGAAGTGGTGTCTTCTGTGGACTGAGGCAGATTTATGGGCAAGCAATGTTTTAAATAAACAGTCTGCATTTTCCACTGTTTCCTGTGAAGTTATTTCAGCACTGTTTACTGTCAGTTAGACCACCACTGTTAAACTGTTGAAATGGACTGTAACAGATGGTCGCCAGTGTAGTGTAGGCACTAGGTAGTACCAGGACTTCAGTGGGTAACATCAGAGAGAGGTTGGTGACCACCAGGTGGACCCTCCTTTTTGTAAATCATCCTGAAGTTGCCAAGAGGTTCAGCACTGACACTGAAGGAAGCAAAGAAAATAGGAACTCTGACCTGGGAGGAGAGACCTCATGTTCAGAAAATGCCATCCAGTTTGTGTATTCTCTGGTCTGGAGAATGGGGAGACTTGCTGCAGATGCTCACAGGTCCTTGATCTAAAACCCATTTCCTTATTCTTTTTCCTTGTGCAACCAAATGTGCCCCCCAGAAGTTGTATATGTGTCAGTTGCAGGCTTAGTTTTTTATAATTTTCATTATCGATTCATCTGCTGATAATTTTCTTGATTAATCATTTGGTCTATGAAATTTCAAACAATAGTTTGAAATGCACATACCAGTTTAGACCAGAGTCTAACATGACATCTTCAAATGTCTCGTTTGTCTGACCAACAGTCCGAAACACACTAATTCAGTTTACAGTGATTTACAATGAAGAAAAGCAGCAGGTTTCCAGAGAATGAAATTTTTGCTTAAAAAAAAAAAAAAGATTATTCGATTATCAAAATAGTTGCAGATTAATTTCAACTAAATGTTGCAGCTCTACAAAAGACCAGGCCTTTTTAGCTATGCTAGCGACATGGCTCTAGAGATGTATCGGTCAGTCCACCACTTTGCTTCTGTCTGAAGTATCTCAAGTATTGGATTGATTGGCATTTGTACAGGCATTCATGTCCTCCTCAGGCCATCAAATTTTTGTTCAATACCTTGGTTTATGACTCCCATCAGCTGTACTTTGTGTTTAGTACTTAGAAGCTAATGTTAGAATGATAAGCTAAACTAAAGCGAACATTGTAAACATACTTGCTAAACATCAGCTTGTAAGCATTGTCATTGTGAACATGTTAGCATTTAGCTCAAAGCATTGCTGTGTCTACGTACAGCCGCACATACAGTAGCTGCTATTGTAGCTGTAGACGCTTGTGGCTTGTTTTACTACAGCTATTGCTAAAGTGCAGTGGTGGAGTGTAATCAAGTACATTTAGTCAAGCCCTTAAGTACAGTTTTGAGGTACATGAGTATAATCATTTTGTTCACCTTTATGCTTCTTCAGTACTAGATTTCAGAGGGAAAAACGATTTTTACGCCACTACATTGATTTGACAGCTAGTTAACTTTGCAGATGAACATCTTACATATAAAACATGTGATCAGCATATATAATATGATGCATTGTTATAGATGAAACAATCCACTCCACCTAGAACCAACTTCAATATTAAAATACTGCTTACATGTTAATTCATTGATAATTATCCAGTGATAAGGGAGTGTAATTACTTTTACTTTTGATACTTTTGAGTACATTTTGCTGGTAATGCTACTGTTCTTCTACTTGGGTAAAAATGCTGGACTTTCACTTGTAACAGTATTGCTACATTGTGATATTAGTACTTTAACTTAAAGGCCTGCACACCCATATAAATCCACACAGGTGATAATTATTTTGGCTGATTAGAGCACTGTGGGCTTTATAGACTGTGCTTGATTGACATCTCCCTCACCTCCTCTGTTGCACGGTGGGACAAATTAATGACACATTTATCGTTCTTATCAGTACGTGGACATGGAGCCAAGCAGAGGTCTAATCAGCCACTGTACTTGAAAACACCTGTGTTGGTGTGTAGGGCCTTTAAGTAATGAGTAGTAAGAGTGCACTGCTTTGATGCTCACACTCCTGACCTGTAAATTTGGTGAAGAAATATCTTCTTAATTGCCTTCTGCTTTCATTGTAAATTATGAGAATTAATGTAGATATGGGGACATGTAACTGGAGTGAATTCAGGAGGGTGTGTTGTTTTAGCGGACACCATTTTAATTGTTTAATTGATTGCTGGAAGAAAAGCTACAGAATTAGTGGATACTGTATCAGACTGAGGATATTGAAGAAAAGTAAACCTTCATTTCTTTCAAATTATGTGGCTTTTGTTGCAGTCAGTGTAATGAGTATGCATGATGAGACATGTATTTAAAGTCTAAACCGGATTCTTCCGGTCCTATTGGGTTCTTGTTTACACCCAAACCACAAAACACATGTTTGCTTATGAATAGGCACTTCTGGTGCACTTGTTCTCTTATTACCCTCTAAGAATTTTTAGCACTCTCTAATTTCACTGTGTCTGGGGTGTTTGATGATTTAGTTTGAATTGTTCGTGTGTCCGGGCTGAAGTGAAGAGTGAACCAGATGATGAATTACTGGTTTATTGTACCCACACATATCAACAGCCATATATAAAGATGTCCAATGCAAGACTAAGAAGAAATGAGCATTTATTGTATTGCTTTTGTCAGAGTTAGTCTGCTGTAGCCATATGGTGTGCAGGGATAAGAGGATACTCAACATATCAAGGTAAGCAGGAAAGATGTATTATCCAAAATAATACAGCTTAAGTACTCTACCATCTAATACTTCACTTTTGTTGATACTGTTTTGTAGCTCATTTTCATGCCAAAGTTACAGTATATTGTAAGAGATGTCTTCATTTCTTTGACTTTATTTTGGAATTAAACAACATTTCAATTGAACTGAGTGGTGGAACTCAGATCCCTACTAAAAAGTAGTGTTACAGCAATGTCAAGATTCAGTGACAAGTCCTGCATTCAAAATGTTACTTAAAATAAAAAGGTATTATCAGCTAAATGTACTTAAAGTATTAAAAGTATATATTATAGGATATTTAAAACTGATGCATTAATATGTGAGCAGCATTTTTGTTGTAGCTGCTCGAGGTGGAGTTGATTTTAAGTGCTTTATAAAATATCGGGAAATTTAATATGGAAAACCCTCAATCTTATAAAGACATTTCTGTCTATAATTGAGTCCTAAAAACTTTATTTTGCAGAGTAGTTAGAATATTTGAACCTGTTTTTAATGTAAATCAACTTGTTTAAAAAATGTTATAGAAATGAGTGTCTGTCTTTAAACACGAAAGAAAACAGCAGTTTGTGGCAATAGAATTGTGAAAAAGTTGATTTTATAAAATTCTTGAAACAAGTTAATTTGCATTGAAAACGTGTTGAAAGATTCCATCTACACTTTTTATAGGAAAATAACATTTTAAGGACTCAGATTAAAATGTCTTCAATGCATCATGTTTTAGAGGCTGATCAAATGTTTTGTATGAAGAAAAAAAAAAACAACCTGCAAAATATGTAAAATAACTATTAACTGTAAATACAGTGGAGATAAAAGTACAATATTTTCCTCTGAAATGCACCACCAATTTTTACATTCCACCAATTTACCAATATAGTGCGTATGGTTTATTTGTTTCAGCAAATACAGGAAAGACAGCAATGGCAGTTCTGAGGACAACACTTTGTGCTGTTGTCATGGTGACTGTAGCGTTGTCTAAACCAGTGAGTAGCTCCACTATTCTGCTACTACCGCTATAATCTAAGAGGACTTGTAACAAATGTTAAGAACATTATCCTTATTATAAAAACAGGTCTGTGTGAGTGAGGGTGAGGATTCATCCAAGTCGTCAGAGTCCAGTGATTCAAACTCATCAGAGGAGACTGCCACTCATGTCGGGCCTTCACAGGAACCCCTGCAGCCAGCGTTTACAGAGACAGACACGCCCAATGCTATGGAGGAGACTGACCCCCCAGCCCTACTTCCTGCTGCAGACGCAGGGCCTTCTACAGCCACGCTCGACACTTCAGTCCTGCCAGATGCTGCTGAGGACCCGCAAACCTCCACGGATGCGGACGCTTTACAACTCATGCCAGATGATCCTTCACAAACTGCTCTGGGCGTAAATGTTTCTCAGGATATGCCTGATTCTGATCCTGCACAGGACCCAATTAACGCTGACACTGTGAAAGTTCTTCCAGATACAGAGGTCTCACTACACCCAGGGCTTACAGAAACTGATATAATCGCAAGTATTGGTGGCACAAACCAACCACAAGTCACCACCACTACATACCAAGGATTCCCTCAGGATGCCACTCCACCCTTTCCTCCACACATTAAAACAACACCTCCACCATTCTCCACAGCCCCACCCCTGCCAATCACCATTGAAACCGCCCTGACTGGTGTTCCTGTTTGTTTCACTTTCCAGTTTGCGACCCGTGAGCCGGATCCACCTAGAGGAGATAGCATTTGACCCTCCATTTCAGTTTTAGTTCCACTTCAGGTTATGTTATTGTTGTACATATAGGTAGTGTTGCCTTGATACTTCATTGCTGTAATATCAACTCTAAATATCCAGACTTAACTTTTCCTTTAATTTTACATTTCCTTCATCAGTTGTAATTTTGTTATAATGGCGCTAGTGTACATGACTGCCATATAAATACAATGGAAATGTTTGAGCTCTTACAACAGTAAAACTGAAGCGCTGCTGATTTGTAGAATCATATGACCAGCTGAAAATGAACATGTGATGTGATTAAATGTTCTTATCTCAAATTCAATTACGAAGACGACTCGATACAATGATTAGAAAAATTCTGTTGTTTATTCAGAGTTTGTATTACTGTCATTGTAAAGGTGACCAACTTTACACCTGCAAGTAGCGACGACACAAACAGCAAATGGTACCGGAAATAAGGGCCTTCTGTCACAGCAGCCATACTGTACTGTAGGTATGTTATGTGAAGGAAATACTCAATAGGTGCATGTGTTGCAGTTGTAATTATGTTACATTAGTTTATCATAACAAATAGCAAGACTCAGCATATTTCCAATACCACATTACAGACCATAGAAAATGAGCAGGTTCATACTTACAGGTACATTTACATACATAACTGAATAGTTTGACTTGTCAATGAAAAATAACTATTTTAACTATTTATCAGCTTATCATAACTCTAGTATGATAGTACTGGCCTGATATACTCAGGGTTTTATACACATAACCTATGTTAACAATTACATAACATGACAGGTTTAAAAATGAATAAGACCTGTCAGTCATTTTGGGCGTGACAGCAGGCCCCAAGCCTGTGTTCAGAACTAGTTTTGTTTATATTTGGATCACAGCGTGTGCCTTTAAACTAGGATTTGATAGGCAATATGACAGGGATTTTACAATGTCATCAATTGTAGCATTGATTATTAATAGAAAAATGATCGGGATCCACACTCAGTAATTAAAATACGGACTAAGAAGTCAAATAAAAGTCTGTTTAATCTGTGACTCACAGGGCATCTATGCAAAAAAACAAACAAACAGCAAAATTGACAAGTGTGTATTGATAGTCCACACATGGATAGAAACATCTGCACCCCTTGGACCTTTTGGAATTTTCTCCTGCACAAATGCCCTGCGACTCTTTCTAAACATTTGTAGGATTCCTCAGTCCACCTTTAATTGTAACACCATGTGCCATGCTCAGTTAATGTGCAGACTTACTACTTTGTTAATCATGTTGACTTCTTCCTGAGGCTAGTTTTAATTTTTATTTGTGGCTGACATATTTACAAAACAGGTGGTGTGGTAAGTATAGTCACCTGGGCGGATACAGTACTGTAAATATGACAAGCTGACACACCTTTGTTCACACAATGTCCTACTGAGAGCATTTAATTAGGACATTTGGCCCAGTCCACGAACTTCACAGAAAAAAAACGATAATTGGTCTGATACTGTACAACCTCCACCAGCACTTGAAGTAGTTAACCTGCTCATTTTTTGGTCATGGTGCCACACGGTGGCTCAGTGCTTAGACTGTCACCCCCCCAGGCAGCAAGACCGTCCTGGGTGGTCAGATGAACTATGACTCTAAATTGCCTGTAGGTGTAAATGTGTGTTAGTCCTGTGATAGACTGGCAACCTGTCCAGGGTGTATTCTTCATCTCACCCGCTGCATGCTGGGATATGTTCCAGCCCTGAAGAGGATGAGCAGAAAATAGATGGATTTTTGTGTACAATCTAGGAACATTGGCTCAGTCTGCTGCTACACTCAATGTAAGTTACTACATGTAAGTGCACCAGCCAAGCGTCTAAATATAAATGTCACCCATAGTGGTTGGCTGTCATTTTAATGTGGCGTGGGTGACTGAGGTTAATTTTGCTGCTCTGGCTCTGTGTGTGTTTCTGCTTCATTCCCTGTGTCCTGCTCTGGCGGCTGCTGTTGCTGGGGCTGCTGGATGAGTCCCCCGTCCTGGGCTGTGTTGTAGGAGCCACAGCCGCTGCACTTCATCCCCAGCACGTGGAAAGGCACCGTGCAGTGAGCTTGGCAGTCGTTACATATAATCTGTAGTGAGGAATAACAAAAGTAATGGATTACCATTCACCAAGGTCCATTTTTATTGAGAAAAAATTAGATTCAGATCAATCAGTAATTCAACCCCACTTTTAACTAAACTAAAATATTACATGTGCATTTCATTGTATTTTTAAGGTCTTACTTTGACAGTAGCACCCTGGTATTCAGTGGGCATCGGTGACTGAGTAATCTCTTTGTCTATCTGATCCCAGTGGTCCTCCATGTTCCAGGCAGAGTGCATACACAGAGGGCAGCGATACGCTCTAAAAACAAACAAGGAAAAAAAAAAAAAAAATCACATTTAGTGGAAGGCCTCACTCAGTGCCTTGCCATGCACTTAAGTAACCACTTTACTCAGAGAAACCAGGTTACGTGGGTAATCGGAGAACGTGTTTACATGCACTGTAGTGCCTGGTTGCTGTAAATCCACATATACATGCTTCAGTAATCAGATTTATCACCTACCACAGATCTTATCTTGAAACCATGCCTTACTTATTTGATAGAAGACGCTGCAATGTTGCTTCCTGACTTTGTGTGTGTGTGCGTGTTGGAGCAGACTAAAAGACAGAGCAGAGCTTTTCCTCACAGTGTCAGTGTTTCTGAATTTAACAAAATAGTAAAATGCTCAGCAGTGGAAACAAACTTTGTAGAGTCAGTTTCAGTCAGAGTTTGGATGGACTCTTTTTAAATAAGAGGACGCATCACTGTGTATAATGATCTCTCCTTTCATCCACCGCTCAGCTGTTACTTTCCCTGTCTGCAGTCTTTTGTCACGCACATGCCTACTTGAAAAAAGTCGATAAGGGACCTGGTTTCCCGTTTACATGGCTGAGAAATTGGCGTTCTCCAGGAGGAAATCAGGTTTCCCTAATCTCCCACCCTGATTACAGAAACCAGGTTTCTCATTTACATGAAGTTTAAGACATCAGCTTACTGGAGAAAGCCTGAGACTGTAACCTGGTTACTTAATTGCATGTAACGCACTGACTGAAGCAGGACTCAATTGTTCCAGCAACACCTGAAACAAACAAATAAATAACACATTAACCTGGAACAAGACCATATTTTACTCAACTATACAATTACATACCCCGTTCTGACCATGTCATCAAAGCAGGTCCTGCAGAGAATGTGAACAAACATGTAAATTGTTACCCTTATGTCATAAAAAATCTTGAACTATGATTACTAAATGAAGATTAAAAGATATTTAATGACAATGTGGGGCTTGAAAATATACCATTTTGATTTATTAGTCTACATCATCAACAATATTGTAATGTCTTTTCAATGCTCTACTCTTTATCTTTGTAATTAGATCATATTTGTATTCTTATTTTACAGATACTATGATTATTTTTTTAAACATAGTATATAGAGTCATCAATCTGTACATAAATCTGTCAGGCCAATGTCCCAGATTCATGTATTTTTTTCCTGCAGTGTAATGAAAGTTGGGATACATACAAACAGCTGAATATGCACAATTCAATCCCACAGCCCTGAACTACTTGTATAAAGTTGATTTTTTTGGGCATGTTTTGCCTTTATTTGGCAGTGACAGGTGAAGAGGTAGATAGGAAATGAGGAGAGAGGTATGACATGCAACAAAGGCCGCTGGCTGGAATCAAACCGGTGACCATGTGGCATGCCCTGTAACCACTCGTATTTAGAAAATAATGAGTCATACTTGTGTAAAAGATGGCCGCATGGAAGAACGTGAGCTGCAATTCTGGACGTGTGAATATCCTGTACATACAAAAGAAAATCACATCAAAATGGAGAGAAAGTAAAGGACTGGATAAAAGTCCAACATCCCTCTCCACACTGGTCCCTAAGGTATTACATGTTTTATTACCTCCATACACACTGGACAGTTCTGCCTTGAAACATTTTCAACACACTGAAACGTAAAAAGATAATTGTAAATTAGAGCAGTGAGGATACTCACTCACTTATCAAACACGATACATATGATGTGTGTGGGTCAGGAACAGGTGCCGCTTAGTAATCACCTTGTGGTTTCCCCGCAGATCCTGGGCTAAACACAGATTGCACTTTTCACAATGGAAATACTTCTCCCTGGGTCCAATCCTGTAGAGGTTATCACACAGGTATATTGCAACATTACTAACCATAGTTTTTTTTTTTGCTCTGTCAACATGAAATATCAACATATAGTAGTATGGCAGCTTCAAAAACCCACTAAATTATTGTGTTAGCTGATTTAGATAAACACTGAAAATCAGTTCAATAGTCTTTGACAGTTAACTCGAATTACTGTATCAATAAAATGACCAATTTCTCACCTGCATATTCCACAGGCCTGACAGTGGTACTGCTTCTTATCCTTGTCGAACAAGTGGCAAATGTCACAGTAATACTCTGCAAACTGCACATCACACTGCTGGCAAGTCTGCTGTGCCTATAAGAGTAATATCTTACATTTAGTACCGTTCTTTTTCTTGACATGAGCTAACCACTACATACACAAATACAACATAGAAGCCAAAGGGAAACAAGAGACATGTAAGATCACTGAGTTGTCCTGCTACAGCGGACAGTGGAGTTGAAACACATCAGCAGCTGCACTTGTTTTTCTCAGTTACCTGCTGCACTGTCTGACACTCAGAGCACTGCACCTCTCTGACTTTGAATCGATCCATCTGGTGGTTCTCCTCTGCATCATGGCACAGCCGACACATATAAAGTTTACCACAACAAGGTGCCTGCAGTACATAGAAACATGTGATTACACGGGGCATGGGCAGGTGAAAGATGGGTGTGTCAATCATACTCATAAAACAGGTTATGCTTATACCTTAGGGTAGCCTCAACAATAAGTTATCTCTGACTGCTACAAAATTGGAAGTAAATTAAAGTTTCAAATACTTTTTCTATGCATAAATGCAATACCTATGACGTATAATTTAAAAGAAAGCTAACATAATCCAATACTCACTTAAACTCTAAATCACACGCCATTTCCCTAATCTCACGCAGCGAACATATAAGAAAGATATAAGACACGAACTAGTATGTCATAACGATAGCCTTACAGTTGCTCTCTTACATGCTAGCGTTAATAAGTACCTGACTAGCTAGCTGTGAGTGGTTGCTACCAGTAGCACTACTCGTTATATACAGGAGGGTTACAGTGAGGCATATTCAACACCTATATGCCTCAACCATGCCAGTCAAGGCAAACATATGCAATTAATTTCAAAAAGTTAACTCACTTTCAATAAGCAGCTGCGCACATAATGCTCACATCCAGCAGGGGAAGCCATGTTTCCTCCAAAATTTGGCTCTTCTTCTTCGACTGCAATGACGACACTTCCCTCTTTTCTTCTTCTCTTCTCTGACAGCGTAGACGCAGCAACACTGCCCTCCTCCGTTTGAGACTCATAGGTGGTCCAGTAGCACATACGTTCTGCCACATTTGCTGAAAGCTGTTTCTTCTTCTTCTTCTTCTTCTTCTTCTTCTTCTTCTTCTTCTTCTTTTACGGCAGTTGGCATCCAGCTTATTGGGGCATTACCGCCACCTTCTGCTCCGGAGTGTGGACCGGACAATAGACATAAAAAAACCCTGCTTCCCTTAAAAAAGCTAACAGTACCCTGACCTGTGCTCTCTCACCCATGCTCAGTAATCCTCTTAATGTGAATTCCTGCACCCCTAATTCCCTCAACGTATTCCTCATCCTCTCTCTGTGTGTCCCATACCTCCTACAGCTCAAAACTTTGTGCTCTACTGACTCCTCTTCCTGACATCCCTCACAAAATCCTGTTTGGTGTTTCCCTACCATTTTCAGTGTTTTATTTAGCGTGCAGTGCCCCAACCTTAACCTTGTCAATACAGTTTCCTCTCTCCTGTGTCCACTACCTACCCTAGCACCTTTGACACTCATTTGATATAGATGCTTCCCTTTCCCCTCACTGTCCCACCTATCTTGACACAGTTGGTTGGTTTTTTCCCAGATTATACTTTTGACCTCTGCTTTACTGATACTAATTTGCATTTCTATATTGCCCTCTTTGCCAATTCATCCACCCTCTCATTCCCCCTCACCCCTACATGCGCTGGAACCCACAGAAATTTTACCTGACCTCCCTGATTTGCTATTCTTGTAACTGACTGAAGGACTTCATATAGTATATCTTGACGGCTGTTTGAATGGTAAGACCTTAAACTTGCTAGGACTGACGATGAATCTGTGCATATCAACACCTTATCTTGTCTAGTTATTTCCACCCATCGTAGTGCAACCAACACTGCCAACATCTCCACTGTGTAAACCCCTAACTTATTGGATGTTCTTCTGTTGATTCCAATTCCTTTTGCTGGTATTGCCACCCCATATCCTGTCACTCCTGTCTCAGGTTTCTTAGTATCATCTGTATAAATCTGTGTAAAATCACTATATGCTTTCATTACGTGATAGTTGAATGCACTTACCAAATCACTTTTATCTTTTCCCTTCCTTTTTACCTCTAACAAATACCAGTCTATATCAGGCCACACAAGCATCCATGGAGCCACCACCGGATAAACTATTAAAGGGCTTAGCCTCAGATCAAACACTCCCAATTCTTTTGCAATGTCATTTCCTACCCGACCAAAGTTCTCCCTCTGAAACCTCCCATTCTCCCATCCCTCCTGCAACACTCCTTTTGTGGGGTGAGAATCATTGTGTCCCTGCAAATTGGCCCAGTAATTTGCCCGGCATTTCTCCCATTTCTACCTGTAGGGCTGGTACTGGCGATGTTTTAAAGGCCCCACTGCACACTCTCAAAGCCTGTGCCTGAATCACATCCAATTTTCTTATAAGAGACCTGGCTGCTGAGCCATACGCTATACTGCCGTAATCCAGCACAGATCTTATCATGGCCACATACATTCTTTTCAATGATGAACAGCTTGCTCCCCAATCCCCACCAGTCAAACACCTCAGCACATTTATTACTTTTTTGCATTTTCCTTCTATTTTCCTGATATGGTCTGCCCATGTTAACCGTGAATCAAAACGAACTCCCAAAAATTTAAAAGTTCCAACCCTTTCTAATTCTTTCCCATACATCCTTAGTTTCATCCCTTCCTCAATTCTTTTTCTGGTGAAAAAGACCATTTGAGTTTTTTCTATTGAGAACCTACACCCCCAATCATAACCCCACTCAACTACCTCATCAGTTGCTCCTTGTACTTTCCTGATTACATGCCCCATGTTCCTTCCTCTTTTCCATAAGGCCCCATTATCCGCAAACCATCATTTATCATAATGATGAAAAGTAGCGGGCTTATCACACTGCCTTGAGGTGTGCCATTTCCAACCTTGTATTGATTTGACAAGTCTGACCCAATCAGTACTTGAATATTTCTTCCAAACAGAAAATTCTTTGTCCAGTTAAAAACTCTCCCACCAACACCCATATTGTGCAGCTTAATTAACAACCCTTCCTTCCACATCATGTTATAGGCTTTTTCTATGTCAAAAAACACTGCAATTAGTGACTCTTTATTTGCCTGGGCCTTTCTAATTTCGGTATTGCTGAAACCTTTAGCAAATTATATTCATTTATGTATTAAAAAATAAATTGGTGTGTCAGACAGTGGTTCAGTTATCTTCCTCTCTTTCTCTGTTCAAGTTTTGGGATTTTGAAATCAAATGATTGTTATGTTCCGGTGAACTTTTGAATTTATTTGTATGTTTTGGTTAGGTGGGAATCGAATCATCAAACCTTAAGGACTGATCATTTCTTGCTCTATATTTAACATTTACGCCAAATAATGAGTTAGGTCACCGTTTCATATACTGCGATTACAGATATGTTCCACTGTTCCACTCTTTTCCGTATTCCCAGATCGCAGAAGGTTACCTTGATAAACCTCGTTCCATCTCTGGGAGGAGACAGCGCCGCTGGTGTAGTGGTATCATGCAAGATTCCCATTCTTGCGACCCGGGTTCGATTCCCGGGCGGCGCACGTGTTTTGCTTCTGTTATCATTATTAAAGGGAATATTACAATGTTACAACGCAACACCAAATAGTTGATGGACTGTAACTGCAAATTATGCTGAAAAATTCAACTGCGTTGGATGTTACCTTCTTGTGTCATTGACTAACATGTATTTCCCAGATGCGTCCAGCTGTAATTTCCTCTAACGTTTTTGTCGATTAAGCAATGTGGCTAATGTAAAATATTATTCTGCACAGTTCTGTAAAGCCACAAAACTCGCTGTATTTGCAGCTTATGCCATACAGATGTGGAGACAGGAGGCACATCTTTGTGTGTGGGTGAAAGAGCGCTTAATTTTGGCTTCATTTCAGCGCGCAGGTTGACGCCGCTGACGCCGCTCCTCCGCCATCTTCAACTTCCTATTGTTTGCATCAGACTGAGGCTGTCTGCGGTGTGTGTGAGAGCAGCCACCGATTTATCATTAAATTGGAGATAAAGCCTTTACGTTCGCGGCCGCTCAAGTTCAGCACAAACCATTTGTATGTCATTGGATTAAAGACCTCTCAGGACGCGACCACTAAACCTTGACGATGGAGGACGATCAACCCAGAACCTTGTGAGTAACAGCGGCCCTGTCTATGTCCTGGAATGGGAAGGCTCCGTGTAACTACGGCGCGTCCGAAATGTTTCCACGTTGTTGTTTCAATTAAAAACTGTAAAACCTTGTAATTTAGCCACAAATAGACATCTAATTCGCGTTGCCATTTCACATAGACAATAGCGACGTTTCTAAATGTAATAAGACACGTAGCATTTTCGACATGAACGTAAAGTTCTGTTTGATTTAGTCGTACAAATAGACGGAACCTTAACTCGCCTGAAAATGAAACTGCAGGGCTAGCTAATGCTAGTTATCATTAGCTAAAGATGCAAACGCAGCTAGCCAGCCACTTCTTCTAAAATGCACACGTTTTCATGGCATGATAGCTTTATTCACAAGAGTCGTATTTTATTATCAATAGACAGACGTTACCTAGAACCTTGCGGAAGGGATGTCATTTTATAAAGAACCGTTAGTTGCTAACCCACTTAGCATGAGGCCCTTTTGAACCGGCTAGCGTTATCTTTAGCTAGCTGGCAGACAAGCCACGTCAACGCTCGGAGACACGGCCCGGGACAGCTCCATTAAAGGGGTGACGATACTGGAGTTGTCTGTGTACAATTGACACTATCCCCATTAGTATTTAGTCCACTATCGTTGTTTTTATGTAAATATAAGGAATTGTTGTGGGTTGTAGCTAGCCCGGTTAAGTAGCCTTTGTTTGCATGCTACTTCCTGTTTGACAAAGACTCAATTCCCCCATCTCTCTCCTTGTTTGCAGGTATGTGGGGAATCTGTCCAGGGATGTTACCGAGCCCCTCATTCTCCAGGTCTTCACACAGATAGGACCCTGCAAGAGCTGTAAAATGATAGTTGATGTGAGTGTTATCCCCTCTGGTATATATTTGACTGTAGGAAATGGCATTCAACAGTGGCCTGAAAGGTGGTAGTGCTGTTTATGAAGGTATGTGCTTGATATTGATAATTTTCCTCTCCCAGTCTGTTATATCAGGCCTGACACTCCAAACTACAGTAGGTAGCTCTTGTCATCTGCAGTGATTAAATTGTCACCTTTGCTGTGGACTTAATATCAGTCTTGTTTTCCCGTTGACAGACGGCTGGAAATGATCCATACTGCTTTGTGGAGTTCTATGACCACAGGCATGCTGCTGCCTCATTGGCAGCCATGAATGGAAGGAAAATAATGGGTAAGGTAAGCTATCGTGTCTACAGGGTGAGTGGGGACGGGTGGGCTTCGGGTGTGGGGAATTTAGATTGTGTGCCTTCACAAAACAAATCAAAACAACAAAAAAGTGGACTGCTAGCATTTGTATTCCATTACTTAGATGGGGTTTTCCAACTGACAAGGGGAAGGTGCTGGAGCCATGGTCCAAATCAGATCATGATCATTTCAGAGCGTTACTACTGCCAGAAAGTTATCTCTCTGTTGGTAAAATTGGTTCCATTACGGCCTCTTAAAACCAATGGTCTTGAAATATATGAAGCTGTGGAAGAATGTTGTCGTCTTGTGACTTGAATGTTTCAAGCAAAGTGAGGTTTGAGAAGGAGAAATTAATGATAGAAATATAATTCACTGAACAAGCCAGTGCTGTATTGTTAATAAAATCTTCAAGACCATGTACATTGGAAAGATGGCAAAAAGAACGTCTGGGAGGAGCTGGATAAAGTCAGGTTATCTAGAACAATAGAGCAAACCAATAACATTTTAGTCTGCAACATTTAAAGGACCATAGGGCCTTATAAAAGAATATTAAAGTGGTGCTGGGTGGTGTAATAATGAGTTGAGTTTCTGGACTAGACTAGTTTCTAGGACATAAACCACAAAATCCAATGACTGTGATGCTGAATTGAGCAACCACAATAGGTGAGGTGCACTGGCAGCCACTGCAGATGAGTTTTGTAACTTTCACTAATATCTGCATTTGTTGTTATTGGCCCATGCCTCCCATCATAATGTTTCACTATTGCACTGATGTCCCCTTTGTATCATACCATGGTTACACTCTTTGCTTTTATGCTGAGAAACTCCCACTTCCAGTTATGAAATTGTTTGAGTCACAAATGGTAGGCCAGTTGCAGTTTATTTTTGTTATTAACTTAATTAACTGAGATCTTAAGATTTGATACAAGATACATTTTCTTGCACTATGTCGCTAGAACACAGGACAGAAGTGAGTGATAAGGCACCATATCACATTTATTCTCTATTTAGAGTTGATTTCACATTTTAAGTTAGCCTTTAAACCATACACCCTTACAGTGGATATTACAGGTTTTACCGTAAATGATGTAAACATACCCCACCTGGCCTGTTCTTTCTCTGCCCCTCTCCGCAGGAGGTCAAAGTCAACTGGGCCACGACGCCAACCAGCCAGAAAAAAGACACAAGTAGTAAGTACAAGTGCTTGTCAGTGGGGATATATACTTTATGACATTGAAACACTGTAAATTCACAAGTACAGAAATGTTGGATGAGTTGTAAAAATCACAGGAAAAGATTTTCATTGCATATATGCCTACATATTTTTATGTAGTAATAGTCATTTCATTCTCTTGTCTGGAATGTGGTTTTGCCAAGATGTCTCTCCTTTGGTCCTTTCCCTATTAACAAAACTGTGATAAAATCAGCAATTCCCAGCAGGAAGTCACAATCTTGGACTTAAATGATGTCTTTTTCCCTGTATAGATCACTTTCATGTCTTCGTTGGAGACCTCAGCCCAGAAATAACTACAGAAGACGTCAAAGCTGCCTTCGGTCCGTTTGGCAGGATATCGTAAGTATCAAGCTAAGATTGGCGGACAAAGATGTCTTAAAGATGATTAAATCAAGGGTAGACGGAAGAAAATGAACGGGAAGTATTGTTATCCCCTGTCCTGACTCATACTAATAAAACCTATCCAGAAAGAAATCGTAGAAATCTTGGGTAGGTACGTTCATATAGGGATCTCCCCAGAAAATGTGATATATATAATTAAAATTTGAGAGTTTTTTTTTTAGTACTGTCAAGCCTTGTGTTGTGCTGCATGGTTTTAATGTGCTTCTATTGGTGTGTTTGTCCACAGAGATGCTCGTGTTGTGAAAGATATGGCTACAGGGAAATCTAAAGGCTATGGCTTTGTGTCTTTCTTCAACAAATGGGTTAGTAATCTTAGTGCAGTGTCACGTTAATTCTGCTGTTATTGGTGGGGTTCTTATGGTATTATCATAAAACATGCTCCAAAAAAACTCAAAACATTTCTCTCTTGTTATGTTAAAAAATGTTGGAAGTTGAATTTGATATTTTCAGGCATTACTGTGTGCTGTGCTTCTAAAGGGGTGTCTTTTAGCGTTTACATCATTAGACTCCAGCTCGATGGAATAACCAGATCCTTTCTTCGTTCCAGGATGCAGAGAACGCCATTCAGCAGATGGGTGGTCAGTGGTTAGGAGGCAGACAGATTCGAACTAACTGGGCCACAAGAAAGCCCCCCGCCCCAAAGACCACCTACGAAAGTGCGTTGTCATGAATGTGTGTTTAGCTTGTTTACTCAGGATGTTGGCTTCATGTATTAATGGTAGTCTCTTGTCTTCTCCCGGCAGATAACTCCAAGCACCTATCCTTTGATGAAGTAGTGAATCAGTCCAGCCCCAGTAACTGCACTGTGTATTGTGGCGGAGTCAGCACAGGTCTGACAGGTAATGAATACTATTAGTACCACTGCTACCATCAGTATGATAATGATACTGACAGTGGTAGTCTCAGTGAAGATAAAATAAATACATTTATCCTACCACTATTGATCCTATAATATAACTCATTATTGTTGTCCAAAAGCTATTAACAACACATGAAAGAGCCATACCATGCAATGCATGATATATTCCTTCATTAAAATGAATACGGCCACTGCCACTCTCAGCTTGTCAAACTAACAAAACAATGTAAAAACAGAAGAGCATGCCCAGTGATGTTTTCCTTCTCAGAGACACTGTATTTTGTATAATGGAGTCACAGGGTTGTTTGAGAATAAACTTCACCGGCCATGATCATCTCAATAAAAGAATATGTCTCCCAGTGTGTTAGTAAGACAACGGAGTTCTGTTGCGTGTGTGTCTATGTCAAGCTGTGACTACACAGACAGTACTTGGTAGCAGGATTGGTTCATTGGGGATTTTGGTCTTTTCATTGGAATTGGAAATGGATTTTAATGAAAAGATAAAGTAATGCCTGCCTTATCATTACAACATTTTGGCTACATTGATTCTGCTCAGAGAGGTCACTCTAAAGCTCTGTGGTGTTATCAGCTAAACTGTGACAACATTTCTCACGCAGCAAATGTTTTTTCATGACACATCAACCCACATAGAAATGTTATCTGATGTTCCCTTTCTGTTTGGCTTTCAGAGCAACTGATGAGACAGACCTTCTCTCCCTTTGGACAAATCATGGAAATAAGAGTTTTCCCAGACAAAGGCTATTCATTTGTGAGGTATGTGGAAGTTTCATCTTTACTTCCCTTTTTTTACTTAAATTTTCTTTCAAGCAAGGTCAAATTATGATTCACTAGTTCTTGATCCTGGTCCTCAGCAGTCTGGGGTCCTGCTGATTTTTATTCTAGCCATATAATCACAGGCTGGCACTTTGGGTGTAGGGAAAGTTAAGGTTCGCAACAAGGTAGGAGAGAAAACCTGCAGTGCTCTAAACACTGAGGACCTTGATTGAGAACTGCTGAAACATGTTTTTAATGATATAATCAGCATGGATTGTATCCACATACAGGTGTTTGGTCTCCACTTGTTTTCTGCTGGCAGGAATAATTTGAATAATAACTTATCATTAAGTATTAATTCCAGGCCCTGGTATTTAAATATAATGCCTGTTAGATGCTTGCATTGTGGAATTATATTTTCTGTATGTTTCCTGAGTGACCACGCAGTCTTTCTAATAAAACTTCATCCATTTCAGTTTACTAACAGAACAGCTCTCCACCACTGCTGAGTAAATATCTATGAAATGAGGTTCAGCGTTTCCTTAGTCTCTCTATCCCTCTGTTTTCGTCCAGGTTTAACTCCCATGAGTCAGCAGCCCATGCCATTGTGTCAGTGAATGGCACCTCAATAGAGGGCCACATAGTCAAATGCTACTGGGGTAAAGAGACTCCAGACATGATGAACCCGATGCAGCAGATGCCTCTGCCCCAGGTAAAGACACCATATACTGTACATGCTGTATAAAGAAGTGGGGAAAAAAGTATCAAAAGTATATTTTCTTTCATTTCATTGTGGCTTTAAAGCTATGCTCCTCCAACAGACATACTCATAGAACTGGACCCCTTTGTTCTGGCTGAAGTGGTGTTTTTAAAAACCCATTATTGCATCAAATGGTGACCAAATGTTTGTCCAGTATCCATGTTGAAGTTTTGCAAGTTTCCAGCAGGAAGAGAAAGTCAAAGTCATGAAATGTCCCCGCATGGATAAACCCCTGAATGGCATGTGAAGATTCATGTGTTTATTATTTATGTTTTAGAGGAGTACTGGTTAATTCAGAAGAAAACACAGGCTCCTTGTATTTGAGCAGTTCTTCTTTTCTTGGCTAATAATTTTGTGTTATATAGTTAGTTTGCATATATAGTTGAATAACATACTTTTTGAAAATAAAAATCTACTATCTTGGAGGAAGTATTTTTTAAACTGCTGCCTTAAACCATACTTATGCTTGTTGTACTGAACCCTACAGCAGAACAAGATGAGCTTCCCTGCAGCCCAGCCCTACGGCCAGTGGGGCCAGTGGTACGGCAACGGGCCCCAGATCAGCCAGTATGTGCCAAATGGGTGGCAGGTCCCCACCTACGGTGTCTACGGCCAGGCTTGGAACCAGCAGGGCTTCAAGTAAGTAGCACGGTGTGCACAGGGCTCCCCTTCACCGCCTCATCCTACTCCAGCACCATCAGAGTCCCCCCCCCTTCAAGACCGGGGCAGCGAGAGCCAACTCTGGCCACGGGAGGGAGACATGACCTCCCTCCCCCAAACCCACATCCTCCCTCCTCCCACCTCCCCTCGCCAGCCCCCCTCACCTTGCTCATCTTGAGAAGATTGAGAAATAAGCATACACACACACACACAGAACAATCTGAACTTTAATTTTGTTGTTAATCATGTTTCAGTGTGTCATTATTGCTCACTGTGTACAGCACATCCTAATAACTGAAGGGCTTTGTTCCCAAATGTTTTTGTCACTTGAATTATAGCGCATAATAGCTCAAAACTGTAGTCTCCAAAAATGATTGTAAGAAAACGGACTCCTGGCTAAAAGCTTCTTCTTTTTGTTTTTTTGTTTTTTTTTTTGAATTTCAATAAATTTAAAGATAATTGACTAAATTGACTGAACAAGTTACATGCTAAAGACCCAGAACAAAGTTTTCACGTACTGTCCACACCTGGAGATAGTTTGTTGATGAAGAATTCCTTTCCCTCTGTGTAAGTTTACCTACTATGTGTAAGGACTGTGTTCTTTAAGGCTGTTCAGTTGTTTTGTATGTCTTCATTCATGTCATAGCTTTTTACATTCTGTTCCTTTTTGATTTCATTGATTTATTTTTACATATACCTGAGGATTTGATCTGTATATGAATGTCAGCAGGACATGTTAAATATCATTTGTAGGTTATCAAATTTTTGTTTTTATTTAGACAGCCTATGTGCAGTGACGTTTTGTGCATCCAAGAAAAATAAAGGAGAGGCCATATGATGTTGACAGTCTAAAATTCTTGGTGAACAGCTGTATGAATAGGCTCTGTACAAAGGCGTGCGGTAATGAAAGCCATGATAGTGTGTTTGTTTGTCGAATGTACAGTAAATGCACAATTCCTAAGATGGAGGCTAGGCCTCTCTTGACTTGAAATTTGAAGATAAAACTTTATCCTGTATAAGCTGTCTTATCTCCACACTGAACGTAGAATTTAGTTTAATTACGTGAATGATAAAATACTTAAAATACATCATGTGAATTAGGTGAGAATCTTCTTACTTCTTTGTCAACACTTTGTGGCCAAATGTAGAAGTGTTGCAAGGGGAATGATGTTAATCTACATTCTTTAATACAGTGTGTCTGTAGGCTGGTTACAGCTGTTGTATGTTCGTGGCTATCAGCCGTTGGGAGGGGGGTAGAAAGGAATATTTAGCTTGCTGCGCTTAGCCTGTATGCTCTTTGTCTGCTTGTCCACCCATGTTTAATCAAATGACACTTACATTTGGCCCCTCCAAAGAGCCCTCCACTTTCTGGTTTTTTCCCTGTTTTTTGCTAGCTTGATTTTTGCCCAGCCTGCCTCACCCTCACCACCTCTGATAACTCTGTTTGCCTTCTTGTTCTCATTCTAGCCTGTCCAGATTCTAGTAGCTCTAATATAAACCCGTCCCTTTTGCTCCCTTTCACTTTGTCTCTTCTAACCTGCTGGCATTTTGTCTTTCTGTCTCTCTCTCTCTGTCTCTCTCTTTACCTCGTTTTTTGCAGTCACTTACCGGCCAATGCTGGGTGGACTGGCATGAGCGCCATCAGTAACGGTGGGGTTATGGAGCCTACACAGGGATTGAATGGGAGTATGCTAGCCAACCAACCCGGTATGGGAGCCGCAGGATACCCCACACACTGATAAGTGGGCAGGGTGGGAGATTTGTCAACCATCAGCCTCTTATTGGCTGTACGGTGCCCCACAGGGCTGTGTAACACCGCCTCCATTTGTGGCAGGACTAAGACTTTTACTGGGATGTGGAACCTAATGGGAAGGTTGACGTCTATAGGAGATGTAAATGGGATTTCATGGGGGGGTTGAGGTAACAGGAGCCAGGGAGGAGCGATTTGACCCACACAGGTATTTACACCCTTTGTGGTAGGCAAGACTGGCCATGAACCAGGGCTCTTACCATTTTTAAGTTAACTGTAAATGAGTATAAAACTGTAAAGGAGAAACTTTTGGATTTTTTTTTTCGGGTTTTACAAATTGCTTCCATTTTCACATCTTTCCTCTCACACAGCCACCGAGAGGTTTGTCATTTTTTTTTTTTTTTAAAGAAACTGTTACGAGTCGTGATAAGTTATGAACCTTAGTTATTATTTGAGGAATGGAAATCTGTTTAATTTGTTCTCATTTTCTCTTGGATTAAAATCAATTGCAGGGATTGTTGCCACTGCTGTTTCTCTAAGGGCAGATAAATATTGCACAGTTTTTTCCTCTCTTGTACTTGGACAAATTTGACTACCAAGAGTGTTTTCCTTTTTTGCATTCCATTTCTCCTTCATATCTTTCGGACAGCCTCAAATCTTTTCGCCACGTGTAAATAACCATTCATTCATTTCAAACAATGTAAGTAAAATGCTACTGTTAACTGTGGGTGCTTGCTTTCTTTTTCGTTTTGATAACTCGACAGTTAACTCCAACATTGTACGTAGCAGAGTGGCACTATCAAATGTGACACTGGCACAGTGCAACACACGATTCTTCCATGCAGGGATAGACAGCATTGCCATGCAGTGCATACTTAAAACGTAACACAATTCAAATGTTAAAGGGTGAACATGTTTGACACTTGTGATGGTTTTTAAATATCTATTGAAACGCCAGTATTTTATATCAAAAATCTGAGTGGATTCAACCTTTACACTTGCTCTTTTTGCCAGAGAAATGGGGAGGCCTACATTGTAACTGTTGCCTTATAGAGCTGGTTTCTTTTACCTGACAAGATACTCTTTTTAATTAGGCAGTGCCTACAGACATTTTCAGACCCTTTGGTTTAGAAAGGTGTTAGCCCTGAGAACGGATGACTCTGCTACTGTAATCAATGTTTTCTTGCTTTGTCCAATTAAAATGCTAATGCACATAAACCACACTGTTTGTTTTCCTTTTTCTCATGGAGGGGTTGCTCAGAAACTGCTTTTGAAAACTTTTTAACTTGATAGTGTGTGTGTGTGTATATGTGTATATATATATATATATATATATATATATTTTTTTTTTTTTTTTTATTTTTTTTTTATTTCTGCTTTTAAAGGTTTTGTGTGAAATGTTTTGCCATGAAGATCTCAAAAGTTGAAAGTGGGGGTTTTGAGGCCACTATGTTTACTAGTCAAACTAGAAGCACAAGACTGTAAAAGACTACACTTTCCTGCACGAGTAGCATCTGTCAGTACCAATGTGTACTTGAACATTAGTTTCTATATGAGGTGTAGAAAGCTATAGGAATTTTATGAGCTGGTTGACAGTCCATTGAAATAAACATCTGTTTAAAAGTTAGTTATCATGCACTGTCACTATTTATTGTACAGCAACATTTTTGTCAAGAAGACGACACTCAGGCTGTAGCATGCTATGACCAACTGAGCCGTTTTGAGCAGCCACTAATTTGCCTACATCCTCCACATACAAGTGTTTTGTGTATGTCCAACTGAGGTAGACAACTTTTCTTTGGTCCCAGATACAGGAAGCTGCCTTCAAGACAGTAATGTATGTGCATCATACATAGTTTGATGTGACTCTAAAGTGTACTTAACACCTATATGTATATATGTATATATGTATGTATATATGTGTATATGTATATATATATGTGTATATGTATATATGTATATGTATATATGTATATGTATATATGTATATGTATATATGTATATATGTATATATATATATATATATATGTATATATATGTATATGTATATATATATGTATATATATATGTATATGTATATATGTATGTGTATATATATATATATATGTATATATGTATATATATATATATATATATGTATATATATATATATATATGTATATATGTATATATATATGTATATATGTATATATATGTATGTATATATATATATACTAAGACAGGTAGACCAATACTATTGAGGGTAGCTTAGGTGTTACCAATAACAGTAATGATGGCTGCATTCCACTTAGGGGAGGTGCTGGCTCACTGGAATAGCTTACTGGGACACTTAAAGGAACTGAGCCTTTTCCCACTATGACAAGTCAATATGGCTGCTGTAAAAAAGGTCTATACCAGGGTCGTGGAACTGGAGTACCTGAAGGGAATGCAGGAAGAATTAATAATAGTAATTACACTTGTGCTTTTCATGCTATGACAAGTCACATTGTGCTATGTGTTTTATAATAAACCCAAGTAAGCAACAGCCAGATATTTAGAATTTAGTCTAAAATGTTGGTAGGAAAATGATGAAAATCTTAAATGATAAACATGCAGAGTAGGATTATTGGACAAAAACAACCAACCTCACTGAATATAACTTTTGGAGTTTTTAGTTGAGGTTTCAGGTACTAATGATGAGGTGAGCTATTGCCTTAAGCAGGATCAGCCTATCTAGAAAGTTAAAAAAAAACTTTCAGCGTTTAGCCTGTAGCATAAAGGCACATTAAAATAATTTGGCAACACCTGCAGTCCAACATTAGTTAAAAGTCAATCTTTATATGAGTGTTAAGCTTGTTGACAGGTGCTGGAATACATAAAGCTCTGTCTAGTTGTTTTAGAGACAGGCAACCTGAAACTGCTGCCTCAGGTTTGGGGCTCAGACTCAAGGCAGGTCAGCTGCAGGTTCACCACCAACTCTTAACTATGGAATAGACCCTGAATCTTTTGCTGTTAGCTAAAAGACAAACTCCTTACATCAGTATATACTGCATATACATATGGAGCCTATGGTATCTACATAGTGATTTCCGCTTGATGTTCACACAATTATATGTGGCATCCAAATTTGGATCCACTTAATCTCAGTCACTGTTGCCATACTTCATTGATACAGTGGTCTGCAATGCTGGGTTTACATTCAAACCAAATACTACAGACACTCATTTCACAGAGAAATGGATCACCAGAAACATCATGTGGTTTTTTATTCTCATGAAGTTTTAAGAGTGATTTTAAGTTTAGTCCACTGGGTCACAGTGGGCTGGGGTATGAGATATTGTATATTAACAGTGAGGTCTATGCAAAGCATCAGTTTGTCCTGTCAAAGCATGCAGACAGCCAACCGCCTAAATATAACCTGTGACCTAAGCTGTCAAACAACACATGGTTATTTTCTGGTATTTTGGGGATGACTTGAAAGCAGATAATGCTGGGTCTCTCGCTCTGTGATTGTCGATTTGTGCACTAGATGGCGCCCTCAGTCCATGTTTCCTGCATTGTGCTGTGGAGCAGGTGGCTGGCTCTGCTGTTATTTAGCACAGTGTCACTCAGACCATCAGTCAGTCTGTCAGCATGTTAAATGACTGTCACATTGAGGTGTGCTCGTGAGCAGACACTACTGCCCATGTGTGAGCTTGTTCATTCACGCACTTAAAACTTTTATTTTCTGTCTCTTCTAGTCAGTGTAAAATGTCATTTTGTGTTTATAAAAGTCTGAAACACTGTATATATACAGTATATATATTGTATGTATGTGTGTGTTTGTGTCATGTAAGGCAGCAGTGCCAGCTCTCCTCAGTCAGAGTTATTGGGTCTCAGACAGCCACGCAGTCTGTCTGGCTGGAATAACAGGCAGCAAGAGCTGACAGGCTGATAAATGGTTTGTCTCTTCACAGCTGCTCAGCCAGGACCCGACTGGGCTTTAATGGACGGAGAGTCTGTTAGAGATGGAGAGAGAGAGAGAGAGAGATGTCAGGAGATGAGTTAGTGAGCAGATTACAGCTGAAATCAATCAAAGCGGCTGCACTCGCTTTCTCTTTTTGTCTGTCCTGCTTCCTTTCTCTCATCTATTTCTTTTTCTGGTTCTTGAGGGACGTTAACCAAAAATGACAAACATTCAGCCTATCCTCTGAATAATATTCTTGTCATGGTTAAAAAGGCCAACCTTGTGGTGCAAAGAAAATATACTGTAGGCTCAATTTAACATTTAGGGAAAAGTTCTGTCATTGTGGGTGCTATCTTACAAACGATACCTTCTTTCATGCCTCTTTATCTATGAATGCATCATACCCAAAATGCTCTGAGTATCCACATTCTGTCACAGAGGTGTTACTCAGATTGGGTCTATATAAATGTAATAATGATGATCGGTGCTGCATTGCTCTGTTCAAACATCAGTTCATGTTCGTCACATTGCCTTTTTTATTTCTAATTTGTGGGAATGTCCTCGAACCCTTTGGCTTCTTGACATCTGTTTAACATCTGTTATCTGTTTTAAAGCTGCTTGTTTAAGTGCAAACTAATGCTAATAATTAAAAGGAATAACTTAAAATAAAATGTGAAAAGTAATATCTGCACTAGGTTTATTTTTATTTTGAGTTTGACACTTTACTGGCCAAAAGTTTTGTATTGTAGTGCCTCCATCATTTATGTCATTTCTTTTCCTGAGAGGTGGTGATGTATGGCAATCTTTTGTTTTCCCTCTCCTTTCCCTTTGTTTATCCAGACTAGTTCTATACATTACTAGCGTCAGGCCCCAGTGCAAGGTGTTTTTACAGGCTCTATTCACCTTGAGATGTGTGCACAATCAAGCAAACACATAGAGACACGCAGACATGCTTGCACACGCACACACAGTATTGTACAGGTCAGACAAACAATAGATAAGCTACTTTAATACTGAAACTCAACCAATTTGAAGCTGTAAGATTTTTTGGTGTGTTTTAAATTGTTACTGTGTGACTTTTGAGAGAAGCAATAACTCATTCTTCCTCTTACAAATGAAAAGTTTTAGCAATAAAATGCACTGTTGCTGAATTGAATACAATGACTTGGTCTGGTATGACCAGTAGCTTATTGTGGCTGACGTTAGCTAATGTTAGCAAACTTTAGATAAATATTGCTATATAATGGATAGTACTGAGTCAGAGTGTATGACTCTCCTCCACTTATGTTACTGTTACAGTGGCTTAGCATTTCAAACAGCTAAACAGTAGTTTAGCATTTTAGCATTATCCCATAATTGTCTCTAGCAGCCGCTGTGGCCGCTGTTCAGCAAAAGTTACATAGTGTCGCTTTAAGATGATGTTTCCCCACTACAGGATTTTAGAAGGTTCAAACCAGACTATAACAGGGTGTTAATGTTGTGAATTCAATTATAAAGATTGTTTTAACCGACTGATCGTTTAACTAATTGGTCCAGAAACTAGCCTGTTGGAGTATTATAAAAATATTAAAGGCTAATGGTTTTTCCATAGGGCCGGAGGACCAAAACATGAAAAGAAATTATTTATTCTATGATATTATTTCTTCTTATCTTTGGTACATGACTATCATATGAAAAAGAAGGGCTTCTAATCAAGCAACAAAGAAATTATAACAGGTTGGCAATTTCAAAACACCCTCCACCCCTGCCAAAACAGCCTTCTCACTTATAGTACAGGCCTGTCCACAAGCACAGATCAGAAAAGTATAGTGACAGAAACCGCTTTGGTCCAACTATGTTTTAAGAAGGCTGGACTAATTAAACACCTTTTTTAATAAGCGCACCTTCTACATCATTTTAGAGAAGGTCCTAACCAGCCTTTATTTCTGCCACCGGTGACTTTAGTTTCTTTTGGATCGAGGAAAACTGCAGGATCATGGTGTGTTTGTGTTTCAGGTGGCTGACTGAGAACTGTACAAAGTGTGCTGAAGCAGAAAAAACAAAAGAGCAGAGAAATATGTTGAGGGCTTGAGGGACATGAGGTGCCCTGTGAATTGTTTGAGTGAGCAGCGTCTGTGTGTGTTTGTCTGTGTTTCCATGCAAGTGACAGCTTGCGGCAGTGGCTGACAGCAAATAAACATGTTCCAGTAATTAACCTTGACAGGCCCAATGTGGTGGCAACAGCAGAAACCTGCTAATGACACAATTAATCCATAATTAAGGCATTCTGTCACACCACACTCGCACACATACTCGCTTACTGAACATTGTGTGTGTGTTGGAGGGACTGGTGCATGTCTGAGCAGGGAAATACAATACGCACTACAATAAGAGCATAAAAGTCACACTGAATGATAATACTTTCTTCAAAAAGCTCTTCAACAATATTTAAGCTTCTCTTCTGGGACTGAAATAACACGTGTGGTGGTTCCTCCATTGCTTTTCATTGTGTCTACATATAACTAAAAACCCAAAGCAATTAAAAGCACAGAAATGTAATCAGTGGACAACTACTGTACAGTATAAATATGTGTAATTTATACTACATGTGTAATTATTATGGATGGCAGACCAGCACAGATGCAGACTTTGAAGAAGGTACAGCAGTGTTTGCTGAAGATGATGAACTCCTAAAATGTGTGCAGTCAAATAATGACCTTTCTTTTACGCAGGTTTTATTGAATCTGTTTTACTTTTTTTTTATTACAGCCTGGATTAGCACCAGCTGGAGAGAAGAGAGAGAAAGCCGTGAGAGTTTCTGTTGTGAGTCAGGTGCTGTGTCTCAAATCGCGTACTTCCATACTTACACTTAATATTTTGAGTGCATAAGTGCGTTCACACTGACAAGTATGGCAAAATGCAGTGTACCCGGAGGATGTACTCATAACGGTCAGAAAGTTGAGTGTGGAACGCTGCACACTTCTCACCCTCAACGGTCGCCATCTTGGCTACATAGCGGAAGGGGAGGGACCACCAACGAAAAGTTTCGTTACGGCTAAAAGTAAAAGCTAATATAATTGAATTGAAGTCAAGTGAGCAAACGTGCTGGCAGATATTTCGGTGTGCGGCAATCGCGGTATAATATTGGTGATAATGCTCCGCCCGGTTGCAATCTGTCATTAAAAAGAAGAAGAAGAAGACGCGGTCAAAGGTTGCAATTGTCATTTCCGGTAAGCGCACTACAGCAGTATTCGATCTGAGACGACACTACCCTGTCAAAATTAATGCACTACACAAGTCAGTACATAGTGTACACAGTATACTGCATGTAAGTGTACTAATGGAACTACGCGATTTGAGACACAGCAAGGGAGTCCATCTCTCAGTACTTTCTAACTTACCTACCCTGTCTGTGGCACTCAGCCACAAGCCCATTGGTTCCTACTGATATACATCCTTAAAAACAGGTCACAAATGTATACTTTCATTTTTAATAAAGGCTCAGTAATTTCCTAAACCAGCGGGGCACTGTAGTTTCTAGCAAATGTTACCCAAACATGCGTAAAAAGTGTATTTATTGGGGACTATTTTCAGCTGCGGATTAATACACATTTGGTGCTCTAACGTATTTACTGCAGCAGGACGGTGTATGTGGGATTGAATCAAAACACAAACAAAAACTACAGTGTGTGTGTTCATGGCAGTGAAGGAACATGTCAGCCAGTGCAACAGTGTGGCTCATTGATGTGTGTTTGAACAACAACAGAGATCTCTACAGAGGGATAAGATATATTAGACTTTAGATACACAGATAATACTTGTTAGTTCGATCAATTCATTGTTGGTTTTGGTCTTTTCATGGGATTTGTTGACAATAAGAAAAAATGAAAAAAATACACACACAGACTGAAGGATGGGTGATATCGGTTGTTCCACAAACTACTCATATTCAACCTGATGTGCAGGCGCGGCCAAAATGAACGAATTACTCTGAGACGACTTGTTCATATCAAAAGAGTAGTTCAATGAACGATATGCTCATGATCGACACATCACTAATTGATTGGTAACTTACAGTGTGGCTATTTTTGTTTGTTCTATCTGTGTCGTAATGTGGGTAAGTGGTTGGTTTAAAAGCCTTTTGTGGTAGATGGTATTAAATACAGTGACTCTGCCCTGGTTTAGTTTTTGCTGAATTTATCTTCTTGTTTAATATCCCAGCACAATCTTTTCAGCACACCCCAAGGACATTTAGAAGTGTTATACAAAACATCCAGTATAAATATTCAAGATCTCCAGTAAGTGCTACTAGCACTCTCAATTTAAAAGGGTCGGTTCACCGAAATGATCAAATTGGTATCTGGCCATGCAGATAGTTCAGATAGTTCAGATAGTTCGGGTTTGTCCAGGTTTTGAGGTTACCGTCTATAAGATTTCTGCTTCTACCCCAAAACAATGGAGGTGAGTGAGATTTCATCTGTGGTGCTCACAGCAATGAAAAGTAAAATCTGAAACCTGTTGACAGTGTGTTCTGTGAGTTTTCCGAATAATGGGGGCACTGTTTATGCACATAGATCTTGCTGCAGAATATTTTAAATATAATTTGTTTATGCTGTGGGTACCTCAAATGAAATTCAGTTAATTTCCATTGTGCTGGGGTGGAGGCAGAAATCTCAGACACTGATATCTCAAAAACTTGGACAATTAAAACTATCTGTATGGCTACATGCCGCTAGAGAAAAGTGTGAGAATATAAATGATGTTTTGTAACTTTGGTGAACTGACCCTTTAAATCCAGATGAATAAAACTGGGCCAGCAGCTTTTTAAAGCAGAGTGAGGCAGGTGTCACTGCAGGTCTTACAGACTGTCAGGTCTGTTGAGTAAGAAGCGAAGGATCATTTATTATATCAGACCGGCTGATATCCTGTTTTCATAAAATGCCAACATTGGCCAGACATTTGAGCTAACCATTATATCAGTCCAACTCTTTTGACGCTACACAAACTTTACTGTGCCAAGCCTTGTTCAGAGCTCTGCCGCCCTGTTTATAACTTTGACAGCTTTATTATGTACTTTGTATACAGCTTCAGCAGCAAGTCAAATTCCTGGCATGTGTAAATAGACTTGCAGGTGATTTTGTGGCTGTCAGGGTGTTCGCTAGACAGTCGTGACTGATTTATAGGCAGCACGTCAAACACAACCTGAATAATCCAGCAGGCAAATAAAGATGAATTTGTGCTCTCAGGTACACTCCAACTGCAACTGCAACTGCTTCCAGTGTAAACACACATGCACGCACACACGCTGTTGTACACCCACTTGCAGAAAAACACCACACCATGTACAGGTCAGGGCAGCTGTGTGTTTCGAATCTGGTTAGAATGCGTGTGTGTGTTTAGATAAGGTTGTATTTGTGTTTGTGTCTGTGCAACCGGTTGTGTTTGTACGTGTGTGTGTGAACGGTTCAGCCACTCGTGCGTGTTTGTGTGTCTGTCAGGGTGTGTCAGGCTCAGCGCTGACAGGTGTGTGTCACCTCATCATTCAAGCTGTCAGCGCTGCAGACGGGGAGGAGGCGACGGGACGCAGATGGAGGACACCGGTTGGCTGACACTCAGCCCGAGCCACTTCCTGTGCCGCACACATTTTAGAAGGCGTCTTGGAGAAGTCCTATGTAGGACAAAGGCAGCCTGCGGCTAACTCCCCCCCATTACCACTGTCTGTAACGCTCCAAATGAAAAAAAAAATCCCCCATCTGACTTGACTCATCGCTCATCACCAGCACAGAGAGAGCAGCTCCATGGATCAAAGACTCGATGTCATATCCCCCTCCCCTTCCTTAAATTCATCCAAAAAGCCAAAGTGAGGACTGTATGTATGTGTGTGTGTGTGTGTAGGTGTGTGTGTGTGTGTGTGTATGTGTGTTGGAGGGGAGCAGCTTGCCAAGCTCCTCGACTTGAAGCGTGTGTTTATGTACTTTGTCACTCAGGAAAATGAGATGTGTAAATCCAAATGTCAGCGAAGAAGAGAAGATTTCTGACAGCGCTGAGCATCATGTTCCAGATTGTTTTGTTTTTTTCTTTCTGCCTTTTCTCCTTCTTCTCTTCACTTTTAGGCCACTGGACGCACTGCTGACAGCTTCATGGCTGACAGAGAGAGGGAAATAGAAAGAACAGAAAGAAAGAGGAAGAGTGGGGAATGATGGTAGATGATGTTTCTTAAATGCATACACACATACACACACACACGCATGCACAAACAGGGGCCATATAACAGCCAAGGTCAATGCTGCATGTCTGAATGTGTGTGTTTGACAGTATGTACTTACTTCTTATGGATGGTGTGTGAGTGTGTGTGATGCTTTCAGAGTACAAATTAAACTGAGGCCTCTGCAGTATTGAAGTGACACAGTAATGGAGGGTAGGATATGTATGTGGATTGTGTGTGTGCATGTGTGTGTGTGTGTGTGTGTGTGTGTGCCTGTCGCCAGCGTTCAGTGGCTCTGCCATTCAGTGGTACATACACGGGTTGACAGCTCCCACTTAAATGTGTCACTCGACATTACGCATAAAGCACCAGCAGAGAGAGAGAGGGGAAGGGCGGGTGGAGCGGAGGACTGGGTGGGAGATATGTGCGTATATGTATGTGTGTAGGGCACTGGCAAAGAAACAGAAATACAGTGATAGAGTGGGTCTTTTTTGTTACTTTTACCTATATATTCTCAGCCATTAACCAAATGCTACTGCTCAATTCTGGTTCCTGTTCTCCACTGGTTCTCAAATTTAGGGCTAGAGGCACCCAAGGGCCCCTGACTGAGGTCCTGCTCCCCCTCATGCAAAATGAGAAGCAGTTACTTTTATATTTCTCAGAGAAAAGCAGTCTTGAGAGAATTGAGCTGCCACTTACAATGTTGCTAGAAAGCCACCTGTAAAGAGTTTAGATGTCAGATATGATTTATACAGAATTGCTGTCTGTGCTGTATTGACAGTAATTCTAGACAAACCACTGCTGCTACAAACCACAGCGGTCATCTAAATAAATTAACTGCAGGCCTGTAGTTTAGAGATGCATTATATTCCATTATAAAGATCAGTGTCATTGTAAAAGAAATTCATTATGTCCATACTGGCATTATCCCTAGGACTTCCTAACAAGAGGGTGTTGCTACTTGTTATTTTGGTTGAAGAAGAAGTACATGCCATGTTCATTGTCTGCTTAGACAATGTAAGGTGACTGGCAGTTGGAGTACTTCCAATGCGTGGATGGACATGAAACTCTCCTGGATTATATCAGAAGTATAAAAGATGAAAAACGGTGTTAGAAAATATCTGGTTCTTTTATAAAAAGTAAAAGATACCAGCCTGTGTACATAAAAAGGTAAGGTACAACTACAACTACAACTCCCATGTTGCATTTTAATAAGAAGCATCCAATCACTGAGCTTAAAATTATGTTGCATGCAATTGCTAACAACAAGCAGAAGCTAAAGATGACACTTTTTGGAAAACTGATAATACAATCTGCAAGTTTTTGACTTCTATTTGCACCCTATTTGGTTTGTCTTGTGCACATTCCTGTCAATGGTCTCACACACACATTCCAGTTTTCTGCAGGTGGTGGTAATGTGCCAAGAAATGCAGCAATGCGCCAACAGAGGCAGTGAAGAAGAAGACTGGCAGCTGGTAAACTTGGATGAAAACAATGCAGAATTTAAAATATTTGCTTTCGCAGATGTTTTATGAGGAAGGAAATGCATTCAACGCATTTGTTAGACCTCAAGGATGCGCACAATGTGTTTTTCTGAAAACTTAACAGGACACCTTTGAATAATTTGCTTTTAGATTCTGGGCAATTTTGGATGAATTCCGCAACAATGGTGCAATGTTTTTGTCTCAATTGCAACAATGAAGAATTTTGAATCTGCCACAGCTCTGATTTGCACCTGTCACTGGTTTCCTCTGCATTGTGATGGCAGGCGAGGCTCATGGGTATTGTAGTATTTAGTCGTCCACCATGCCAAACTGACAAAAAAACATGATGCCTCGGAAACAATGTGAAATAATTACGATGGCCATGACATAAACCCATAGAATTGTTACATTATCTGAGAGACTCTTGTGTTTCTATGTTGAGGATATCATTAAAAGAAAATTTTGAAACAGGAATATACAGTGGGAAAAATACTTCTGGAACCAGCTTATTCACTTGAAATAACACATAACAATTTGTATTTTAGAGTTTATTTTTCTGTGCTAAAACACTGAATATGGATGAAAATATTTGCCCCTAGTCCTTTCACCACAGTTAAAAAATTGCATGACAATTAATACTTAATCAGATGGAAGTCACAAAATGCTAATAACCATGTCTGCTAGCAATGAGGTTTGTTAGCATTCTGAGCCATCAAGAGAAAGATCAGCCAGTGGTTTGCTTCTTCTCCAATCTTAACTGCTGTTGCATGTATGTTTGTTTTATTTTTTGGTGTTGAAAGTGATTGTTCCAGCTGACTAGTATTTTCATTATCTGCAAATGCCAGAAACCCAATCTGCGGGAAGACTAGTATAGTACCTCCTTCCTGTGTTGCCTCTTACTATAAACATGTATTCATTGATTAGTAGAATAGTTGGAGTAGCCGGGTAATTTTTACTAACTACACTGTGGGTAAAAAAACATTTCTTTCTTGCTCTGTTTACGCTTGTTATGGTAAATTGACACATACAGTAGGTCTTTGGCTTTGTAAAGCAATCAGATCAAGCTGGATTATGGGAGTTAAGGGCCACATTTCAAAACATGTCTTTCAGTCTGCCCTGGGGCGCCATAACAACAACCCCCATCGCTCGAAAATCCAACTATCACCATTCTCCTCATGTCACTCAGTCCCTATCCGAGGGCACAATCAACTCTCTCAGCTCTGTTTCCTGCCAATGCATACTGACACGACACACACACACACACACACACACACACACACACACACGCATGTATGCACACTCACGGACACAAAAATAGCATTTACTGGCAGTGCCTCCATACATGCACAAACCAGCATGACGTGTTACAGCGTTATCTTACACAGTAAATCAGTTAAGATGATCTTCATTGTCAGTGTACTGAAGTGTCTTGCGTTTGGAGTCGTAACTGGTTTTATGAGCGTGTGTGTGGGTTTGTGTGTGTTATGCACAGCAATTTTTTAGATGAATTAGATGCGTTTCACCTTTTTCATTCATAAATTTAAGTGTCTTTTGCATTTGTTGTATATAAGTTTGTGTGTTGGGTCCCAATTCCTTCAATCTTATTTCAGTACACTACAACCTCGACCATATGTCCTGTGTTCTGTTCTATTCTTTACATCTTTCATGTTGTACATAATGCTCAATTTCCTATGTCTTGTGCCCTATATTCTACATCCTACGACCTAATATCCCATATTTTACATCCTCCATCCCATGTCTTGTACCAGTGAGGTGCACAAACATGATGTCAAACTATCCTCTTGCTGCTGATTTAAAATGGGCCAAAGCAACAACCAACACCACAGGAGTGTTTATCGCTGCGACTATATTCACTCATCGGACACAATGCTTGTGCTTTCATGTGTGCATATTTTTGTCGTTAAATAGGAGCAATACTGACATATTGCCTTATATTATTAGATTTCTTACTGACCATATGCAAATTTCTGAATACTATAATAGAATTAGGGCTGTTGATTCAAATGAAAAATGAAAATGTTTTGTTATCCCACCTGTAGTGACATCACACCGACGTATGTTCCCCTCCAGACTGCGGTACATATTGAATTTTGTGCACTGATATACCCGGCAGATATATGTTAGCAGACACTTAGAGGACAGGGTGGAGAAGTGAATTTGTGACTGTTGTTTGTTCTTCAAATTCTCTCACTTTGTCTTTGCTGTTCTCTTTCAAGTTTAGCTTGGCAACTCATTATAGCCCCCCAGGCAAAAACACTGCAGATGCCACCAGACACCAGATTTCCTCCACTCTGAGGGAAGGATGAGGGTGTTTTGCATATTCTTTTTACTTAGCTGAACTTCTGTTTTGGCTTTGCAGCAGTCGTTATAAAAATCAGTATTCTATCTAAGGCTGCCAATTCTCATAGTGAAGTTTTGATCCTTGATCACTTAAATCACAAAGGCAGGATGTTGAAGAACCTGTTGGTAGAAGGGGAAATGTGTAAACTGGTTTGTACTAGCCCAAAAGGTGAAACTGGTCCACCGAAGGTCAATGGACAGAACATGTCACTAACACTGTCAGGGGTCAGAAGATCAACTCTCACGTGGGCCAGCCATATTAAAAATGTATGCATTAATAATGCAGGGAGGCCCTTTGGATAAAAACGGCACATATTATGTTTCCATCGCACATCCTGTCCTGGATTTCATGGGGAAAAAAAGTGTTACTTTAAGAGGCAATATTTTAGCTTCCATCATGACAGACTATGACAGACAGAAAAGAAAGCGAGGACTAGCTGAAGGAGATAAAAGTGATGGACGGCATGTTAAGTGGATATTTTACTCCAGTGTAACTGTGTCGTGACAGGGAGGATTATGATGTGACACACAGCTGCTTGGTGGGCCTAAACCCATTGACTGACACATGTCTGTGATATTTGCAAAGGCTCTACCAATGGAAGTCAGATAAGTCAATCAGGCTGAGTGTACAACATGTGTCTGACATTATCGGTTATGAATTTTACATGAACCCATCGTTGCAGTGCTGCATTTGCCCAGGGGCAGGCCGGTTGGTAAGGGGGTGGGGCACAGGCTCCTGTTGGAATCAGATTGGCAAACCCTGGTGCCCCTCCCCTTCCAGACTCTGAACATGATTGGTAATGGCATGTTATTAATAATGAAGAAAGCAAAGGGAGCACAATGAGAAAAGCCTGTACATTAAGAGAAAGCAGCATTGGATCACATAATGAACCAAACTGTTTTCAGTGGTCTCATTAGGTGACTATGTACTACTCATTTACCATAAAGGTGAACTTCAGGTGAAGTCATTGGCCACTGGATTATTACTAGCATATTCACACAACAGCTGTCACAGTGAAAACTTGAGCTCTATAAAAAAAGTTGCCTCTTTTTTAAAATTACATTTCCCGTAGACAAAAATATGTATTTATCAATAGATAAATATTTAAATAAATAAACAAATACATAAATACCTTAACTAATAAATAAAATAATATACAGATTAATTACAGAAGAAAAGCTGAAATGAAAGCATAAATTAACAATTAAATGAATAATTAAAAGAATAAATAAATGTTGAAATGTTGACAGAAAAGATAAGTGTAAATGTAGAAATACAAAAATAAATGCAGACTTAAGAATAATAATTAAATAAAGACTTACTTTTACTTGTATGTCCTTATTAATTACCAGCATTCATGTATTTATTCATTCAATTATGCTTTTGATTCATTTTAATTATTTATTTATATATTTAGTCTTGTATTTATTAATTAAAATTAAATCTTATGTATTGATGTATAAGTCATCTTTCATCCTCCATATAGGAGCTTTCATCAAGCCCAATATCATGACTTTTTCTTTTGTAACAGTATGTGTGTACGTGTGTGTGTAGGCAGAAACAACAGATATCTCAGGTTGTATGTTATGATTTTGGTTTGATCTCTGGCATGCTATGTTTGGGTGTAAGGTGCAGTCAAGTGTTGGATCTCATCTGACCCAGACACAACACAACAGCACCCCCCCACACCACACACACACACACACACACACACACACACACTCACACACACACACACACACACACACACACACACACACGTATACATTCATAGGCCATCTGAGGTAAAATCAGATGAGACTCACAGCTGCCAAAGACAACAGGGTTGATGGTCTTGGGTGGCATATGAAGATATGAAGCCTACAGTCTACGTGTGGTCTCTCACAAACTCACACATTCTCAGTCTGTCTATGTGCACACTCTACTCCCTTTCTCTCCTGTTTTCCTCTTGTTCCCCTCCCTGTTTCTCCTTCCCAATCCTCATTTCTTCTTCCTCCTCCTCCTTCTCCCTCCTCTTCATCTCTGCCTGGCGTTAATGTGGGAGTGATTGAGGAGGGCTGTATGAGCAGGCTGACAGAGCTCATCTCTGGCCCATGATGCATGGCTTCCCTGGGCCTCCCCGCTGCCCCATTACACCCTGATTAATTGGCCCTGCTTAAGTCAATAACTCATCCGTTAAAAAACAAAAAGCTCCAGTGGAGAGGAGGAGGAGAGGGGGAGAGGCAATGAAGGACATAAGAGGAGCAAGCAAGCGAGAGAGAGCGAGAGCTAGAAGGAAGATGATAATGGAGTAAATGAATGAAGTGAGAACAGCTGAAAATGCTTTAACTGCAGTTATACACAAGCTCTTAAAAGCAAATGCTTGAGCTTTTTTTTAGATACCTGTCATATTTATCACTAATGAATCTTTTCTTCGTGTTAAAGTAGTACTCCACTCACAATACATTTTTTTAAATATCAAAAACTTAACCTGCAATTGAAAGGTGCGGCGGCTCTAAAAAGTCTGCAGCTTGCTCCTCCTGTAGTCAGCTGCATCCAAGGTGTAGTCAGTCAGGCTTCACAGCAATTAAAATGGATTCCAATTGAGACAAAGTGTCAAAAAGTATTAAAACATCCATTGTAAACCTAAATGTATTCGTCACCTGTTGTATTCTGTCTGGCTTAATGCGTGCATTGTACAATTTCCAGCCACAGCAGTAGGCATGACGTCAAACCAACCACTGTCAGTCATCAGTGTGGGCGACAAATTCGATCCCCTCTTTGATTTGGATGAGGCTGAAATTTATCTCAACTTTCCTCTGAGATTATTACCAAGATGATGTTTCTGTTGATGGAAACAGTTTCACAACTGCAGATGATGGCTGTTGCTTGCGTGTGCATACGTTTATCTTTGTAAGATTTGGGATCAAACTTTTGAATCTGCAAATATGATATGCATAATGAGTTACTAGTAGCTCAAAATGTAATGTTTGGATTTGGATTACTGATTCTGATTAGGGTTATTATTATTATTATTATTATGGAGGTGCCAATATACACAATCAGGCCACCACAGATGCTATATCAGGCAAAACCAGTCAGTAGCACCAATCATTAGTCCACATCCAGACATTCATTCATGGTCAAAATATGATCCTTGTGAATACATATGGGGAAGGGCATCCTGGATGCAAAGTTGAAATCTTCCACGCAAGTGTGTAGTCCAACCATGGCTGAGTCAGTTTTTGGACAACCATAGACTCCACTCCACTTTGGTTGTGCTTGACAGAATGACACGCTGGTTTTCAAACTCAAAAAGCACACCCACCATTTTCTTTGTATTATTATTTTAACAGGAATAAGCTACCAGTATCCATAATTTTACCGTAAATTTTAGAGTATGCACTGCCCCAATTCAAATGTAGACCATGTTAGCCCATTTGACTATTATCAAGCTATTGAATAGGCATTATCATCACACATCTGTCCCAAATATATGGGCTAGTAGGGGCTTACTAAACCTAGTAGGTTCAGCAGGCTGTTATCACCCATTTATTTCAGTGACACAGTGTGTGTAGGTGATGTAGCATAAAGAGCGACAAGTCCGCATAAGGAGGAGACTGGGGTGGATGGAAGGGTCAAACAAACACAAACCAAAAGTCAGCGATGACTTATTTAAAGTTTTAAGTTACATAACGTTACTTACTTATTTTAACCCAAACCATGATCTTTTCCTAAACCTAACCAAGTAGTTCTGTTGCCTAAACCTAGGTGCGTCTCTATGAGACGCCGAGGGGGCTGACATGAGGGATCAATCATGTGAGTGATGCTTCTGAACCTACTAGTAGGTTTAGCAGGCCCCTTCTAACCCATATCTATGAGGCTGATTATCACTGACAACGCCCATTCAATCGAGTGATAACATTCCAATCGGGTTACCATGTTGACTCTGATGGTTGGGAACTGAACTCGAGTCACAAAATGGGGCTTTTTAAGGTTTTTGCTAGTTAGCTACGTAGTGCACCATATTGACTTTCTGCCATTTTATCTGAATGTCTGAATTCTCTGTGTGAAATGGATGCATGATATAATGTCCTCAAAAATTACCACAATGGAACGAAAAAAGAAGTGCCCGTAGAATGGACATGAGAGCTAGAAATCCCAGAATGCAATGAATGAAAATGTATTATGAGACACTACACCGCAAAATTATAATGATTCATAAGTGTCCAAAATGTCAGTTTACTGCTCACTATAGAGTACAACTATTTAGTTTTTATTATACAAGGAATACTGAATGAGGGATAGACAGCATGGGATTCATTTAGCCATAGGCTAACATAGGCTAACATTACGTATAGTTGTCCATGATAGTAGCACATACTGTACGTACAAGATGATATTACACTATCTAATGCAGGGGCCATATATAGTACATATATATTCTGCACATATACATATACATGGTGTTTATTAATTAACAGTTAACTATATGTTGCATCAACACATCTACATGTCTTTGTAGAAGCAACATGGCCTGTTATAACCCAGTCTGCTACACACACACAACACACTCTCCCATCCAGCTGCAGACCATAGATCACAGCACTGGAAAGCAGATTACACCTAATCACCACAGACACTTAGATCACCGTTCTGATCAAATAACAGCTCAGCTGTAATGTCAACACACACGCACACGCAGATATCCACTTGCTGAGCGATGGATCTGATCGCAGAGCCTCTGTTATCTTTGTTATGGTTTGGAGAGCTGACATGTTTGACAGCAGTGAATGTAAGTAGCGGTGTTATGACATGTCTGAGCGACCGTGAAAAAGGCCAAATACTGTAGGCCCAGGCCCTGGCTCTTCACGCCGGCCCTGACATGACGGAGATAAGAGTGAATAAACACAATGAACTGCACTGATCTCCTCTATTGTCTGTGCACTGAAGAGGCTTTTGTTTGGGGACATCGTTGGATTTATTGGCTTGTTAAGTGTGTGTTTCTGTGTGTGTGTGTGTGTGGGCCTGTGTGTATTACAAGAGAGAGAAAAAGAGGAAGATTGAACAAGTTAGTTGGTCATCTTTCTATCTCCCCATGTACAATCATCACCATCTTTTAATCTTCACCCTCCAGCAGATAACACAGACAGCCTGGCTCCTTCCTGCTCAGCACACAGATATGGCCTATATCACTCTCTCTCTCTCTCTCTCTCTCTCTCTCTCTCTCTCTCTCTCTCTCACACACACACACACACACACATACACACACACAGAGGCAGAGTGGAGCTGTCACAGCACACATATGAGCCTTGCCTGGCCTCTGAGGAAACACGGCCCAGCTCCAGTCATAAATAATAATGGGATTGGCTACATGACATGTTGAGTGATGGGGCCCCTCTCAGAACTCATTTACATGGCTTTGTGTAGCAATCATCGGCCCCCTAATGTAGCGCTAAGCAAATGAGCCTTTCGGAATATTGTGCAATTTATCGCGAGTCAACTGGCACCAGGCGGTCGCTCTATAAATCACGCTCGAACACATGCCCCCAATGACAGCTAAATCAACATGGAATAATTGCTTTGAAATGTGGAGGAAGCGAGCAGGCAGGCTGGACAAAGCGGAGTGGTTAGTGCAGGGGTTGTGTTGCTAACCTCACTGTGACTCTGGAAATGTAACATGCAGATGTTTTGGAGAATAGAAACCTTGTGTGACAGTGAATAGGTGAAGGCCCGACGTCAGGTTTGACCAAATTGAATAGAAAAGGGTTTGAAAGCTCCGACTGACCAGCAGAGGGAGTGACAGCTGACTGGAGAACCCTTAACACTCACGCATAGACGCACGCACACACACACACCAACAAGAAGCTTGTGGATTATTCAGTGAATGGCCGTCAGCTGCTGTGAATGAGTAACTGAATTGTGTGTGTGTGTGTGTGTGTGTGTGTGGAGGGGGGCTGTTTGAAGCTGTCAGCACCTAGAGGTACTGGCTTGTATGTGTGTGTGTGCGTGTGTGTGTGTGAGAGAGAGTGTGAGTGAGCAAACACAATCCTGTCCATCAGTGTCCATTACCCTGACAGCAAGTGAGATTAATGACCACAGGGTCAAAGAGAGCCACACAACCCCACCCCATGTGAACACACACACACACGCACACAGACGTACACACACTTTGATGCACATCCAAATACACATGCGCGAAAAAGGGGGTGATAAAATACTTGCAATGAAAAAAGTAAAAAAGTTGAAATGAAACAAAATCCATTGTTGCTGTTAAAGCTTTAGCTGATGAATTGTGTGTGGCGCCCCATGTTGAAATCACTACAATCATTTTGAGTCATTAAAGGAGAAGACATTTTTTTCCTTTTTTGTTTTGCAGTTTTAAGAGAGTAAGAGTAAGCTCTCACGCTCCTTTTAGCTCTGTTTTGGTCACCACCAATTCCTGAGGAAAATATCTTCCTATTTAGCTGCTAGATGTTGGACTTTGTTCACCAGCTAGTCCCTAACTTTGTCTGCCTGCTGTTTGGTGCTGGCCGGATAGTAAACAGTCGTTTTTTTTTTCTTTTTTTTTGCTAATAAGTTACCAATTACTGCTGAAAACTGTGTTGATACGAGCAGGAGGGAAACCAAGACAATGAGCTAAAAGAGGCAAAAAAGCTTAGTGGGTTCATCAGACAACCCCTTTCACATTACACATCATAACTGAATCGATTGTTGATATAAAAAAATTGGTTAGTGCAGCTTTAGGTTTGTTTCTAAATGTAGATTTGTGTTTATTAGGAACATGGAAATACTCCTACAAGGCTGTGTAAGCACAAATGATAAATATTGCATCTTTACATAATGTGTATATATATATATACATATAACCACAACTTTATGTGTCATTGTTGGAACAGCTGAAGGCTTCTTGGCCAGTCTTGGTCAAAGTAAGTCACTTTGAACAAAACGCCTCAACATCTCTGTTATTAACAATGCAGGACACTCAGCGATCTTAATTCCATTTGCATAATGAGCCGGAGCAGATAAGCCACTCATCAGAGCTAATGGAGTGGCTTTCATTAATTAAAACATCTCATTCCCACTGCTGCCTTCATTACTACGCCAGATGGTTGTCATTACACTGCTGTTTGTCAGTCAGAGACTTGACACCACGCCATAACGGGTTAGTTAATATTACTAACAGAGCAGGGAAAGTAGTTCATGTGTGAATTAGTTTTGGGACATATTTCACCCCGCAGCAAAGGTAGATTAGATCAGATGTGACCACGCTGACCACTCTCTACTGACAGTGTGACAAGTAAAAATAATACACTCATAGCCTGTTTACAAGTTAAAAAAAAGGCATAGTAAGTTCATGTTCTGTAATGTTAAAATCTGTAACGAGGTCAAAAAGATCATACAATAAGTAAAAGTTCATAATGATTGACTAAAACCATAAAATTTGGTAATGTAGTTAAAATCTGTCACGTGTTTAAAAGAGATTTAAGATGTGAAAGTGTTGATCTGTCATCTACCTGGTGGTCTTAATCTGAGATCCTGAAATCGATTACTCCTGTCTCTGCCCTGTTGGTGTTAAACAAAGTTAAATAAGGCTGTAATCACACGTTAACATGTCCAGAGTTTTCAAGAGTGTTTGTGTGACAGTTTGAGTAAATTAGAGTTAAGTTTTTGTTAAGTGTAGTAAAGTGTAAATGTGAGCAGAGCCCCTGCTCGATAGCAGAGAGAAACCCGTAGCTGTGCCGAGTACTGTTGCCATTTTGTGTCAACTGTGATTCACATGTATTGTTGTATATTTTGCACTTTTCTCAAGATAATAACGTTTCATGCACTTTCGTGATTTGTATGAGAGTTTACTGAACTTAAGCTATTTTGTGGTGACAGTAATATTAGAAAAGGCAAAGATTATATCTTTATTAGGTAAATACTGTGTAACCGAAAAGAGTTGTGCACTCTCTACAGAAAGAGGTATTTTCTGTTGTGTTTTGTGTGTTATTTTTGTAAAAACCTTTATTAGCGTTAAGTTCTCACTGAGGAAACAACGCTATCACTCTCGTGATTATTACTCCCCGTAACAACAGGACCGTCACACACACAATCCAAGACTACAGTGCGCTGATACATCCCATGATGGAGTCTTGTACATAAGATTACCCACTTCATAACCATTCACACGTAACCTTTAACAGTGTAAACATGTACATTCTTATTTCTGTGATGGATGTCAACTTATAATGTCATCATAGCATTTTAAACCATTTGGACCCCGCATCCATTGTGGTGGACATTGGTTTCAGCCAATGAAAATGCAATATTTTTTAATTTCGTCTTCTGCCGAGCAACTAAATGGACTTGAATTAAAGCTGAATTAGAGCCAAATTTAAAGTCAAGTGTTTAACTCACAAGTTTCCAGGTGAAAGCGTTAGGAATGACAGAAGACCATAATGGCAGACAGGAAGAGGAGTAAGAAAGTTTTTCACCAGACAAATCACATTATATGCATGCAGACCTCACATACTAACATATTAAAAGTTCATTTTAAAGCATACAACACAGGACGCATGAAACATTTTCTTTAGAATTAAATGTCAATTCCAATGGACATTAGGTCATGGATAACGCGACACTAATGACATTAACAATATTTTTTTAATAATGAGATGTGTTATTGTTACAATAACAATAACAATAGTCATTTCAGATTTTGTCATTAAGTTATCAAATTTAATACCATAATATTTCACTTTTAGAGTAAATGGCTACAGAGGTTTTCCTTTTGCTTCATGGTCGTACCAGAATCTAAAGAGGCGCTGTTACCAAGAGACACTGAACTTTCACACCAAGTTTGTCCTCGCTGTGAACCCCTGAACTTCACCTGGGTCGACTTAACCCAATTTAGCCCTCTGAGTCCTGTCTATTTTCTAGTTCACTAGTTACAGGAGTGACAAGAGTATCATATTTAACAAGGGGTACACAGAAAAGAGTGTGTGTCCATTTCACATAGAGCTGTAAACTGAACCAGTAAACTTTACTCAGGCAGTGTTTCAAACCCAATGTTGCTTTTTGTCAAGTAATGTACACTTAGTGGCATCAAGATTCAGTGTGTGGTTGCACTTAGTTTAATATTAGAAGCAGTTGAGGGTAGCTCTTCCCATAGAGTTAGATTAGATATGAAGGTTGTGGTTGTGGTGTCCAGGTTCAGCTGAGTGCGTCATGTGATTATGACATTGTGGGTTTGAGTCCAGGTTGCACCTCATTTCCTCTCTGTCTGTCATCCACTTTGCTGTCACTCCTCAAAAGCATTATGTTTCAGAAATGAGGAATGAACGCAATGAAATGAGCTGAATCTGAAGTGTGTTTTGACTGTGGGACTGAGGCAGCCAAGCCTGGGTTTTCCAGCACCATCTTGTCACACAACGGGGCTTTGATGCATTTCATGCATTTCAATAAACTGTGATCCGAGGGCGATGATTCTCATTGGAAACTGGATCCAAGTTGCTGAGTAATTTCATCAGCGGTGGAAAGAACACTGAAATATCTGACTCACAGATGAGATCTGTTACAGCAACTGAATTCAAATTTCTAGATGATTAAGTAGGCTACTTAAAAATTGCTGACTGTGACTGTTCAGTAGAGTAGCTGCATCTATCTCATGTTTATTCATTGTGACACATTGCTAAAGTAAAAAAAAGTGAATCCCAAAACTCAAACACTGAGAATTTTCCAGAGGTTTTCCATATTGGCTGGTGCTCCAATACAGAGCAACTTACAGGTAAGACGTTTGGTGTTGTTTTTAGCCATGCTAGCTGCATGGCTCTATGGATGGCAATTTCTGTTTGTCTGTAGATTGATCCAACACTTTGATCCAGACTAAAGTATTTCAACAACTGTTGGATGGATTGCCATGAAATATTGTAAAGACGTTCATGGTCACCAGAGGATGAATCCTACTGACTTCCCCTGACTTTTCTTCTGGCGCCAGCATTAGGTTGATATTTTTGGTTTGTAGAAACAACTAGTGGATGGATTGCCATAAAGTTTGGTGCAGACATTCCCCTCAGGATGAACTGTAATAACTTGGTGATTCCTTCACTTTTCATCTAGCCCCATCATCAGGTCAGAATTTATCCAATATTTTGGTTTATAACTAAATACCTGCAAAGCTAGTGACATTCCCATCATCCTCAGCTGTACTTTGTGTTTAATGCTATTGTCACTGCAGGCATATTAGCATGCTGACATTAGCAATTAACTCAAAGGAGCCCTCTCATTCATTTGCATGAGGCCAGTTCTGTGACGCAGTGTGGGCTGCCCATGCAGGGTTGTCGGGCAGTTGAACATGGCTCATCTTTTGCTGGACCACAATATGATATCATCCTGGCAAAACACTGCGGTGGCCAATCAAATACAAGCACAAGTTCCTGGTAGATACTGTATTTCTACTGTTTGCCTCATGATCATCAAAATAAAATAATTGCAGATGTGATAACTTTGCAGAGTTGTAAAATCCTTCCTCTTAGTATTATACCATACAGTGTTTTGGTGTCTGATAAGCCTAACACATGGATCTGTTACTCCACCTGGACTTCCTGGATCATATTGTCTCACCGTTCCTGAAGAACACGCACCAACCAACGCAGGCCATAGTGTTGTTTTAACCCAGAGCTGTTGCTTTCCCTCAAGGTCTCTTGGACAGGACAGATAAAATATAAAACAAGCTGTTGACAAGCGGAGTTGCAGGGGTCAAACTATGTGACTTACTTCCTGTGTGAGTCTCTGTAACCAGCAGGCCTGAAAGCTCACTTCTCCCAGCATGCAGTGGGTGAAAGACAGCTGATAAAGGCTAGGTGGTCTCTGCCTGCTGGCTGTTCACCGTGTGACTCTTCAGAGCCCGGTCAAGTCCAGCCTGTAGGACACAGAAAGGGAGAAGATTGTATGCAGGTTGGTGTGGGTGTGGGTGTGTCTGTGTGTGTGTGTAAGAGAGGGAGAGAGATGGGGGGCCGAGGGGTGAGTTAGATTGGGACAACATTATCTTCTCAGCCTCACCTGGTAATTGTGCCTCGTTCTGTTCAATCTAACTGTCCATTCCACTTAGTCTCTCTCTGGCCACACACACACACACACACACACACACACACACACACACACACACACACACAAAAGGCTCCATACAAATACAGTATGGCAGACGGGTGCAGTTACACACACACACACACACACACAAAAACTGGTTGAATGGATACGTGTCAGACATATACAGGATAGAACACACATTTATACACTCCTGCAGGCACACACACATTGCTCTTAAGTTGAACAGAGTGGATGCGACTCTCCCCATAGCCTACCCTCTCACACACACACACACACACACACACACACACACACACTCGTCACCGTGCCCCAGACCACTGCGACTGCTCTCTAGCTCACTGCTCCGAGGATGAGGGGCTCCAATTAGCCGGCGCTGGCTCTCTACTCGCTCTCATTTTCTTTCCTTCTCTCTCTCTACCCCCCTCTCCTCTTCCCTCTCGCTCTCCACGATCGCCCAGCTCTGCTGTCACAGCTAATCGAGCCGCTACCACCTCCCACCGCCACAGACAGGCCTTGTCACTGCCGCTCGGCAAAGGTCAGAGCCTGGCAATTAAAGCTACCCACTGGGGGTGTGGATGGGGGGAGGGAGAGAGCGGGGACAGTAGCAGCACTGCACTAACCTCTCATCATGATAACCAACAGGATTAGCTGTGGGGCGCTGTGAGCTTGACACGCACACATGCACACAAATGAACAGCTACCCTCTTGGATGCCTACACGATACCCACACACATAAATAACTTTTTATAGTATAAGCACACTCATTCCTCAGAGGTCAGAGGTCAGCAGATATAAACACACACCAGTGGGAAACACACTAATACACACACACTTCTCTTGTCATCTCCACAGACTTCCTCATCAACATGAACGTGACAGAGCAGACCTTGTCTCTTTCCTCTGTTTAACAGTCTGCCTGCCTCTGTCCTTGTGCTCCTCACCTCTCCTCCCCTCTCCCTCGTGCTTCTCTTCACCCCCCCACCCCCGTCCCCACCCCTCCTTTCAGCGCTCCTTCACTTCCAGCTAGACTAATCTGTGCCATCGGCCCCTCCTCTGCCATCCGTCAGAGCCCTCACATTGTTTTGACGTCTAGTTAATTCTGGCCCCGATGATTTATCAAACTCTTATTAAGGCCCGCTGAAAGCCTCATTTATTGTCCTGATGTATGGTAATGATAGCCCCGCGCCACTGCCTGCCCTGAATCTTAACCAACACACTTTTGTCCTCTCTTCTTCCCCTCTCTTCGGATCCCCTCTCTCTCTCTCTCTCTGTATATACATCACTTCTGTGCTGTTGTCTTATCCTCAGCGGCTTTGCTTCATTTTCTCTTTGGCTCCACACTCTCTCTTTTTGTGTTTCTGTCTGTCTTTAACTCTCTTTTGCATGTTCTCTCACTTCATCTCTTCTTTCCCTTTTTATCCCCCTATCTTTGGCTATTGTTTTCCACTTCTGAGCTATTCCATCAATGCCTCTTTTAATCCCCCGTGATATTGAGAAGTCGGTCATCTCCTGTTCCGTCTCATTCCACCTGTCTGTCCCGTTTTGAAATGAAAAGCCTTGATGCTGCCTGGGACAATATTGGAACGCAGCCAGACGCTAAATATCACTGTCACGGGCCTTTCTCAACCTGATATGGACACTCTGCATCAGCCGACACACACATCAGACCCATGGCCATTGAAAAAAGTCACTCTGCTACTCTGAGAATAGACATTTTACTCCTGCAGCAGATCATCAAATATCGTCGATCTAGAATTACCCCCGCGGCCCTGACACGAAAACAAAACACTCCTGCTGAATAATTCAGACTGCGGCAGGATCTTAGGGGCATTAGCCGTCGATGGAGTGCAATAAAAGCTGGTGAGAAATCAATGGAGCGAGACTATACCCATTGTCCACAAAGCAAGATCCATTCCTAATGTGTCTGCAGTCGTTTAAGTTGAAAGCTTGGTATTCGTTATGCTGATGGTTGATGTCTTCCTCTCTGACGCTCCAGCTGCAAGTTTATATTGTGAGAGGATACAGAAAAAACTATGAAGAAGGCCACAACATTTGCAAAGGCCTGCAGCAGCCACAATTGTTGAATGACACAAGGTGCATTTCCATCCACCAGATGTGCATTAAAGTGCAGAAATGCTGAAAATTAGAAAAAAACCAGAAACTTGAAATACTGCAAAAAGTTGTTATGCTGTACATGACGCACGTCCATTGAAGTTTCAGCTCTACTGAAGAGATGAAAACATCAGACCTGTGTGGAGCGATGAGGAGACTGTAACCTTCCTAAAATGATTTCATGAAACAAACATAAACGCCATAGTCCATCATGTTTTCTGCATCGTTTTCCACCGTTTGAGATTTTACTGGCGCTCTTTGAATTACAACATCTCGTTGGTCCTCTTCTCCTGTAATAGTTTAATGGCCCCTGACTGGAGAATTAGCGCCACCAACTGTTTATCTTGATAAGCCCAACTCCTAATATCCATGTAACGGTAACAGAAACGCACATTAATTTACATTTGTGCTACATTTGGATGGAAACCTGGCTACTGACATCAGAGAGATTATCAAACAAAAATATCCACAGTGTATGTCTTTTTGTTCAGAATTCACTGACAAAAAGCCCAGAAAACAGAAAACATTGGTTTAAAGTGAGATGACTGCATTTTAAAAGAAGAATTTACACAATAGTCCTCCTACAAACTAAATGTTGAATTCATTGTTAATAAAATGGAACCTTCACTCAGTACACTCAGGGGTTTTGCTACAACAGCCTTGCTTGTTCTGGTTTGACCTGTAGCTTATGGTGGCTAATGTTAGCTAAGCTAGCAAACTTTAGATTGCTGTCTTACTGAGTCAGTTTGCGGACATTATAACTCTTCTCTACTTGTGCTACTGTTACACTTTTTTGTTCCCTGCTTGTGGTCTCATTCACAGGTCTCCTAATGATGATGTCTTTGAAGCAGCTGACTCAAGAGAATCAGCAATGTTGTGTCACTGCAGGAGGAAGTAACTGTGGGGAAAACGACCTTAATAAATGACAATTACTGATGTATAGCATGACAACTTTTTTGTAGAGTCAATGGATGACTAGGGTGTTCTTTTGTTTTCTATTTTGGAAAAAAATAATGTGAAGACAATCCAGAAAATAATTTTTGTTCTTTCCTGAAAGTACATCCAGGTGAAGACACTGTCAGGGGAACATTTTTGGTGCACACAAATATTGGTATAAAGATGAAGGATCTTACCAGTGCTGACTCTGCTCCCTGTACTGCCTTTCCTAAGTGCTCAGCAACCTGTTTTTGACAGGAACGTTTAAGGTGCTTCCAGACAGCGGCTGGCTGGTAACATGGGTGTTCTGTATTTTGAATCGGCGGGAGCGGCTCCAATACCAGCCTGTGCACCACAGGCTGCTGCTATCCACCTAGTATAATCTCATCACACAGCTCAATAGAGCGGGTTGTAGCTTAAAATAATTGTAATTATAATAATAATCTATAATAATAATAATCTAGATACAGTTTACTGTGTGACTGATTTTCTCATTCCTAGAGCAGCATCTGAGGTTTGTGGATAAAGGTCTGCTACAGCATCAACTGGCTATTACTAAAGTCGATAATATGGCAATATGACATTATGTAAAGACAGTGCAGCAGTATATGTCTATGTGTATATGTCTAAACTATATAAGATGTACATGTGTGTCAAACAAGAAGCAGGTGGCAGCTAACAGAGCCCAATGGAGTTCATTCATCTTTAGCGCTCAGCTGGAATTCTCAGCTAAAAGCAATGTTGTGTCTCTGAAATGTCACAAGGCTGAAAGTAACATCAAAGGTTACATCTGTCAGAATCTACTTAATTCAAACTAAAATGTTACTTTAAATGCACTTAGATTAATAGTCATTGCAATTTAAAATGTAGCTTTGCAACTAGCCACCAAAGATGGCACACAAAAACTGGCCAGGCTAACGCAAACCAAAAGTAACTGACAGCTTTGTGGGTAATGTCAACTAAGTTACTACAATGGATACATTTGAGAATGTATTGACTCCTAAGACTTGCACAGATGTCATGCAGATGCTACTTATGATTATACACTAACCAGTAACTTATGTGAAAGTGAAATTCCTGGCTTGAAAAACAAGTAGGAAGAGTTATCCAACTGTAAATCATCACTTCTATGTTTCGGAATCTGACTCACTAAAAGCTATCACTACTTCAGTCATGTGATGATACATCAGAGAGCTTGGCCCATCGACCCGTGCAGGCTGTATTTGTGATGATAAAGTCTTCTGACTTTTTGTGTTTCATTAGCTTCAGTATCTTGATCCTGCTGTTTACAGAATGGAAACATTTCTGAAGCTGCATTTTTTAAAAACATTCAACAACGAATGGGAACATTTTTGTCAAGACTACTTAGGAATGAAATATGTCCAGCTGCGTCCTCTGCTCTCAACCTTCCTATCACCTTCTCCTCCTCTCCAGGCCCCAAGTGTCCTCACCCCACCCTGCCGCCCCCCTGCACTGGTACCCGGGGGGCTTTAAATACTTTATTGGCCTGTAACATTACCTTAATGTCTCCAAGCATCTCATTCAAATAGAGGCTAATGAAGAGTGAAGGCAGGCCGTGTACTGCGGGCCGCACCAACACAAAACACATGTGGCTTCAGCAGCCGCTGCAGGTGTGTTTGTGTGTATGTGTGCGTGTGTGTATACGTGTGCGTCACTCTTGATCATACTTGTGCATGAGAGCAGGCATTAGTGCAACTGTGAGCACATAGTCTTATATATGTGTGTGTGTCATTGTGTGTCCAGGATCCCTGGTGATGTTAATGGCTCCTGACAAACTTGGGAGAGGGACTAACAGGGAAACTGAGATCATATCGGCAGACATGTAGACATGCCAGCGACTCACAATGCACAACACACACATGCAGAAACACACGCTGCACACACTCACAACGGCTGTCTTTTTTTCCTTTCTCCTTCCCCTTTTCTGCCTCTGTTGCTCCTGAAGGACGTGTAGTGAGTGAGGTCAGGCATTAGTACTGTTATCTGATGACTGTGTGTGTGTGTGTGTGTGGTGGTCAGGCCATCTATCAACCAGCTGTCTGCCAGGACTCTCCATTAGGCCTTGGACCTGAGTGATGGCTGTGCTGGTCCTCCACTCACCGCGCCACGCACCCATATATCACCCATGTGCACACACATACACACACACACACACACACACACACACACACACACCTGGGGGCTGCAGATGAATGGTGACCTCACTATGCTTCACATGTCACACTGTCTGTCTGAGCACACACTCCCGTGCACATCAGACACACACTCACTGACATCTTCACTTAGCGCACAGGAGCTGCCGGTGGAGCTGTAGTTAGATGTGACTGCACTATGACTTCATTAAAGAATATGTATTGTGCCATTAGGCAGCAGGGGGTCACCTTTAGTGTCTCAGCTAGCCTAACACAATTCCCTTTCATACATGAAATCCAATCATCTCTCTCTCTCTCTTTTTCTGTCTCTATCTCTTCCCCCACTCCTCTAATTCATCCATCACCCCGTCGCTCTGCTCTCCTTGACCTAATTAAGGAAGAGACACCTGATCTTTCACCTCTCAAATGATGTCACTCGCTGGCTACTTTATCGACATCACCTCCCCCGTTCTCTCCTTCTTTTTCATCCGCTGTCTATCAATTTCTCGCCCTCCCCTCTACCTTGTCCTCACCCTCTCTCCTTCTCTCTCCCGCCCTCGCCCTGCCATCCATTCATCTCACACCCTGCAATCCTCTCTCTCACCTTGCCGTCCTCCTCCTCCTCTACTCCACTTCTCATCTCTCCTCTGCTCAGCTCCTTATTGCTCTATCAATCTCTCTGGCAGAAGATCAATATCAGCGCCGCGGCTGCTTTTCTTCCCTTCCTTCTCCGCCCCTCTCTTCTCACTCTCGAGCCCATCTCCTCGTCTGCAGTATAGGATGCTTTTTAGTAGGATATGTGGCTCTCCATTAGCCCACTGCCTCCCTCTCTGCTGTTAACCACTTCCATCACTGTTTTACTGCCTGCTCTCTTTCAGCTGTTTTCAAAAGGGTAAACACTCGCTTGTGCTTGATTTCCTCCGGGTCCTGTTTTCAATTTTTTCCTACATAATTCCATATGTTACTTTTGAATTATTCATGACATGAGTGTACTTGCACTTCACATGTGTTTGAGACACAGTTGGCATGAATTATGGACTGACAGATAAGAGTATATATATGAGAATAAATAGAATATATTTCTAACATAGAAAATAGAAATTCAATTTAAACTGTTAATGTTTTTAAAGCTGAAAAACAAAAAATACGGTTAATAAATTCAGGTAAAAATGCTGGCAACAGTTTACGCTTACAAAAACTTTGCTTTGTTTTGCCCTCCCCAGAACAAATGGACATGTTAATGCATATTACTGTAATGTGAAATCTGAAAAAAAGACACATCATAATACATAAATTGTTCAAATCCTTGTTTTAATACATTTGCAAGACTAAATAAGTAAAAAGCTTACCCCATAGGTTTGCAATGTTTATTACTCCCGACAATAGGAAAGTGTAAGAGGTAAAAAACAACATACTACACCTGCTAACAAATAACACTGTGATATACAGACACTGGGTCATCAAAGGGTTTATCCTCTTGAAAGCATGAATGAGAGCAAATTTCAAAGCAATGCAACTATTGGATAATGAGTAACTTTATGTTTTGGTCTGAATGTTGCCCAGCAGTATGCCCGTGGTTTTTTTGTGCACACGAGAACATTTTGGCCTGACAGTGGCAGTAGATCATTAATCGTACACAATTATCTTTTGAGCACCACGAATATCCACACCTCATTTAATGGTAATATGACCTTGAGTTCTTGTTCTGGACCAAAGACCAACATCATCACCTTCCGGGGGGATTTATAGCTGTGTGTTACAGCTTAGCTACGGAGCCAATGCATGTAGCTGCGGAAGCTAAGTATGCAATAGCTGATGTGAGCTTCTTCAAAAATATACCTACTCGTTGGGGCTCGAGTCAGACTCGAGTCACAAATTTGATAACTTTAGACTCGACAAAATCAAAGAAGACTTGCAACTTGACTTGGACTTTAACACCAGTGACTCGTGGCTTCACTTGGACTTGAGTCTTTTGACTTAAAAATACTTGATACCTTCCCCCAAGCCCAAAGATGAACAAGTATGTTATTTAAATACAACAAGACAGGACAGACACATACAAACTTCATTCTGTTGTGGTACTGGTTAATAGTGCTCTATGCTATGAAAGTGCAATGTCAGCACTACTTTTCTTTATGATTAAGTTCAGTTGCACTTGTTTTAACAAATATATACACATTTTAAGAAAGAATTCATGATGTTTAAATTTAATATATTATTACTCTGTTGTTAAAATGGAATTACATTTGGTGAAGAGCACATTATGACTTGTTTAGGACTCGAAACTCAAAGTTTAGGACTTGGGACTTGACTCTGGACTTGAGTCCAAAGACTTACTTGTGACTTGCAAAACAATGACATGGTCCCACCCAGTATGCGAAATACTCTATGACAATCGGGGGGTCTCGTGGCATGTGCGGTAAAAAATAATAATAATAATTAAAAATAATATACACACAGCAGCCACACATCATTTTTCATTCTAGTGAAAAAAATAAGATTTTCTTTTAAAAATGTTCTCAGGCAGAAGCCAGGAGCTCCACGTTTTCAGTAAATAATTTTCACTTGTGTTTCCTGCTCAGACAAACTCAATGTTACAGACACACACTCACACCTCTCCAAAACTATGCGTAATATTAGACTCAGCTGGCACAGCGTGGATACCTTCATTAATTCACCGGGATTTAACTGTTAACTGACCTTGTGAGCTTTTCTGACAGATTCACAGTTTATACAGCGACATCATGAATAGCAGCAAATCTCCAAACCCCATGTTTAATGACTTTGTTTCCAGATTTAAGGACTGTTTAAAAACTTCCTCTGTTGGATAAATAAGGACATAAGACATAAATTTCAAATATGGAGAAGAGGAGCAGAACCGCAGAGTCAGAATGTAGCTATTAATGCGCCACAGAATTACAACCGGCACCGTCATCAGCTGCTGGTTACATCAGCTGCTGTTCACTGTCATCAGTCACATTTTCTGTGTTGCTCACCTTTCAATATTTAAACATGAAAATACATTTTACAATAAAGATAAATAGTAAATAATTAGCTTAATTTTGAGACCCCGTCAAAATTTGATTTTGCCGTCTTTCTATGCCAGTGGAGATTATTTAAATTGAAGATATCCTGAAGCAAGTTGAAGAAAGGTTCAGTAACCTTCTTCTTTACAGTAAGGTACATCTAGCTAAGCCATCTCCACTGCAAACCTTCTGCAGTCAGCAGTCTCCTATTCAGTAATGAGACAAGGCAGACAGAAGTTGCCTGAATGTAACTCCACTTCTATGACTATGTGCGTAGCTCACCATCTGTTTGGTGTTGCCGTGGTGCTATCAGTGGTATGAAATCTGATGCTGAACTATAAAGTAAAACCTGCATTGTAGATATCTATGCAGGGACTGCCATTTATCCTTTGTGTCACGTATAAATCGAGCTTTAGGTTTAGTTACATTTACATATAAGACATTTAGTCCATTTCAAATGACTGTTAAATCAACTTATGGCTGTGATTCAGGAGGTAGAGGGGGTCGTCCATTAATCCCAGGGTTGGCGGTTCGATCACTGGTTGCTCCTGTCTACATGTCGAACCCTAAGTTGCTCCCGATGGAGGCCAGCACCTTGCATGGCAGCTCCATCGCCATCGGTGTGTGAATGTGTGTGTGAATGGGTGAATGAGACCAATCTGTAAAGCCCTTTGGGAACTGTTAAGTGAAGTCCATTTACCATTCCATTACTTACTCCTATAACAACACCCTGCTAGTTAGAAAGGTTGGCTGGTAGCTGAAAGTCCACAGGTTTCATCCCTGACAGCCAATGTCTCCATATGTACTCTGAATTTCACTTTACAAAGACACCAAACTTCCACCTTATTTGTTTCCATGAATAGGAATTTTGTTTAAAAGTCATTACTGTTTTCTTAGCAATAATATTTTATTAATAAAACTGTATAGTGTCAACAAAGCTGAAACTCATCCAAAATGTCTGCTATTCATTTGCAAGGGTTCAAAAGTTTGACGGACAGTTGGATGGCAACATAACCACTGTAAGTCATTGTAGATATGAGTGTCATCTAAATGCTTTTAACATGTACCCTGTAAGGTGACCTCAGTGGTTGTGGCCTAGCATCTCAACCCTTCCTCGAAGGGCGGCAGCACGTGACGTCCATGCCAAGGCAGCAGTCAGACAGGCTGCACTGCCAGCCTTTCCAATTACAGAGACATTAGCAGGCAGCGAGCGGCAGCTAATTTGACAAGCTGAGATGATGCCCATTCATATCCACCCTGCTTCAGTGGCCCAGGGTAAATATTTCCCCAAGCTCAGTATAAATAGAAAGACAATATTTGAACAGCTGAGAGGAGAGACAGAGAGTGAGGAAGGGAAGGAGGTGGAGAGGAACTGAAGGAGAGATCTAAATCCTTTATGTATACATGCAATACATATTCATAAAGTAGCTGGTCCTTAAGGTGAAACTGGAGACAAGGCTGCACAGGACAGGAATGTTATCTGATACAGTAGAGTCTTCTGGACTGAAGGACGACTATTGTTGAAACTGGATTATTGGTGTTTTGAATGTCATACATTTTGGGGTATTGGATTTAGTAAATAGGCAAAGAGAGCTGAGCTGAAACCAAGCATGAGTTCATTTCTTGTTATTATTGGACTGAAGTAAAAAAAACACAATGGCAGCTGCTACAACCACAGCAGAGAGAAAAAGGTTGGTCCATCCATCCAGAATCGGCACAGATTTTGTAACAAATGAAGGATTCAGTTTGGTGACATATCAGCATGTTACACTGAAATACCAGAAAAACAGGAACAATGTACAATCTAATGCAATCCAATACAACTGGGCTGCAATAAGTCCTGTCTCCTGAAAACTATGTTTATAGACTGTTCATTTGCTTTGCCAAATACATTTTGGAGGAAACAAAATTGCTGCCTTGCTTACATTTACTGGCAACTTTTATTCAAATCCAGACAGCGTGACATTCTTTTACTGCAGGTTGACATTGATAGTTGGGCACACAAAGTGCAGGACTCTCTTACACCCTGCTTGTTGTTAGCCTTAGGCTACTTAAACACTTTATTTATACTTTATAGTTTTGGTTTAACATTGAAAAGGTCAACCATGCACTTTCCCTGTCCTTAACCAAGTTCTCTGAGCTGCCTAAACATAACCATAAAGAAAGTTAATCATGGTTTAGTTGCCACAAACAGATATCGTAGGGAAAAAAGGTGAACGTTTTGCATATACGTTCAATATGAACATTTAACGTTCAATAAAGAAGTTTCCTCAATTCTGTATGTTGATTTAAAAAAAGAGTGGCATTATGTTTCCTAAAATAAACAAATACACAGCTCGCACACTGCAGGGCTCCAATCTTCACTTATTTATTACACCAAGGTGACGTTTCAAGCACAACTGCTCTTCATCAGACTAAAGTGACAATGTACAAACACCATCTTAAATATACACATGATACAGTCACATGATATGATCACAGGAACCGAGTCTCTAATGTGACATAGCATTAGCATACATTGCATAGACAAAACACATATACCTATAAATACATACACACATTTATGATAGTGTACATAACTCATTCATTCATAAAGTACCAAAATCAATAGTGTAAGAAAACACTCAATAAATATCCCCAGAAAAAGCAATTAATATATGGAACATTACATTTCCTACAAATTCTGTTTTTGGTGACACTGCATCAGAGCAACCATAGGAATTACAACTAATTTGCCACAATCCTTTCCTAACCGCGCAGGAACCGAGGGAGAACATGCAAACTCCACACAGAAAAGCCCCAGCTGGCCGGTGGGTTCGAACACAGAACCACTGAACTGAATTTTTGCCACTGAACATATTCTATTGAGCGATTACATTTCCAGAATGTATTTGGCAAAACATATAATATATGCAGTATATATAAACGTAAAAGTCCAGAAGACAGTGTTGGTCAGAGAAGTATTGATTTAACTCTGTGGTGATATTTAAAGCTGTAGTTGGAGATTTTGAATTTGACTGGACATACATGATGAACAATTTATTTATTATATTATATCAATCCATACACAATCCATCCTTACACATGAGATGAACGAATGAAGATGAACAATACAGACAAAATACAGAACAATATGGTTAAAATAAATTCCATAAAAGCTTGACTGTAAGAAAGAACGTAGGTCTGAGGTGGTGAATGATCAACTCCAGTACGTGGATGGTGTCCCAGTCCTTTGACTGTCCTCACTATGGGAGCCAGTGCTCAGTATCGTGCCATGCTGTTCCATTGTCCTGTCATATGGATGGATGAGGCAGAGAGCAGCAACAGAGGCCGTGGCCAGCTCTATTATGTATTACATTCTGCTTGTGCACTCACTCCCTCTGCGTTACACTCTGTCTCTGTCTCCCACAACACCCGGCCCTTCTGCTTCCCCAGACAGACAGACAGACAAAGAGACAGAGCGGCAGGCAGAAATGCTCACTGTTCCCTTGGGGTCTCCATTGATCCTGCCAATCACTTCATTTACTGCCTTATCAATGCCGCCTCCCACCTCTTTCACCGTCGGTCCAGACCCCGATCGATCGGCGTGCGGCTGAGTGCATGTTCGACTGGAAGTGTGTGAGCGCAGGAAAACACACAAAGATAAAAACTAAGGCACACAGGCCTGGAGACAGCACAAACACCCACCCACACACACACACACACACACACACACACACACAGATGGACAGCCGTTAATCTCAGTGAAAGACAGGTGTCAGTGGACGAAAGACAGAAGTGAAAGAGAGCGGAAAGGAGAAGAAACAGGGAGCGAGAGATGTCAGAAAACTGGCAGGCGACTGATGACCGCATGAAAACCCTTCACTTATCAGTCAGTGACCCGCACACACACACACACACACACACACACACACACACACACACACACACACACACACACACACACACCACAGACCCACACATGCATTGCTGAGATTTGTATTGTTAATGCTTATTAGCCACCAGTGTGATAGAAAAACATTTGGCAAGTGTCAAGAGAGTGAGGAGAGATGGTGCACTGGTTAAGTATTCTGACATTGAAATACCTCTGATCAGGGATGTGGAAAGGAGTCCACTCAGGTTACTACTCACCTTTATATTTTATGTCAATTTTCATGATGGAGGTTAGAGTTTACTAACCTTTGTATTATTTACCACTAAGCGCTACCTCACTTCCTCGGCATGAATCACAACAGTCTGCTGTGTTTCTCCTGCTCCAAGCTATTTCTTAAATCTAAAAAAAGAACAAAAGCAAAAGGAAGTGGAAAGCCCACTCTCCTTAAAAGAAGAGGGCATGGGAGTATAGAGTGGGTGAGACAAATATCAGAAACAAAGAGGAGAAAGAGGGAGGAAAGGATGTGTGTGGGGGTGGAGGATAACAGAAACGCTTTGGGATGAGGATTGATGGTTTTTGTAGAAATGGAGATTCACCTGGGGGCGTTTTTCCCATGACGTTGTGAAACCGTGGCTAGTGATGATTCAGCAAATTGTCTGTGTGCCCTCACTATCTTCTGATTGGCTTATCTGTATGTAACTACTGCACATGTTCCACTGGGGCTGATTAGTGTTATTGTAAAGGCTAATACATTTTTTAAAATCAAAAATGTCATTATCTCCATTTGATTTGAATGTACACACTCGATGTGTTGATGTATCCCAGCATGCATTTTGGTTTAGCAATATGGTCATGTAAGCGAAATAAATAACTGAGAACAATGGAAGGCCTCCATTCTGCACATTTACAAATACAACATACAAAACAGCTGGTTCACACACACATCATACATACTGTATGTACACATATGACACAGCCAGAACACTCCTGTTACTATAACTATAACTATATACCTATAATTATATATCTCTGTGACTACATATTATATATAATTATATAACAATAATATGACTATAGTATATATAGCATAATTACATATCTATATAGCCATAACTATAAGACAATAACAACAACTATATAACTGTAATATATAATTATGTAACTATAACTATGTAACTATAACTAATGATATAACCATGTAACACTATATACCATAAACTACTATAAACTATATAACTGTATCACTATAAATATAATAAGGTTAAGTATGCAACTATAACTGTATAGCTATATAAATATGTAATTATACCATTATATTTATAAAGATATAACTATATCTATCTATCTATCTATCTATCTATCTATCTATCTATCTATATCTATATATATATATATGCTCTCTTTGGACTTTAAGACTCTTTGCATAAAAGCATCTACCAAAAGGAAAATGTCATGTTCAGTAAAATGAAATTATATCTACAGAGACAGACATAGAAAAAGAGACATTCACATGCTCTTGATTTGTGGCTGTGTGGCCTCAAATCACTCTCTCTCGACTTCTTTTGGTCTTTTGTTTCCATCTTTCAATTTCACTTCAGTTCAGTATGCATTACTGGTGTATTAAATTAGCATGCCCAGTATGGCCAAAACATCTAAATGCAATTAAATAACAGAATACAAATATAACATAAAACTTGTAATGTAATGGTGAACATCTGTTCAACTAGTTTGACACTGTGTATTGATTGCACAGTGACTATCTGTATTTTAGTGTGTGCTGTAGGTCTGCAGTGTTTCAGTAAAAGAGAAAGTTAGGCAGGAATGTCCAAATACTGCTAATTTTCCTCTTTGTCCCTCTCACTGTTTTCCCATTCTGTCTTATGATGTCTCTCCTCTGTGCTTCCAGCGATCCTCCTCATCTCCTGCCGAGTTAATACCTCCAGGCTTAATAAATCAGAACTGACATACAAGCGGTGGCTTGGCTCGACACGAACCTGGATGGACTCTGATTAAAATCGTTTGTTTAAATCTGCAGTTTCCAGCCCTGCTGGTAACTTTCTGACATTCCACAACATGGCAGATCTGTGAAGTTGATGTGCGGTTGGATGAATCTGTGCGTTTCTTTCCCTGGGTGAGGGGCTATGGGGAATAAATGGGTCCTGGTAAAGTAACTGACCCATCTATCATATAAATAATAATGAAGTCAGCATTGGCCCTTATCAGAAAAAGATATCGACCAGTCTATGTCCTCCCAGTCTGATATAATGAAGGCTATTAGACACAGGTAATGAAGGGAAAAACACTCTCCAAGCAAGCAAGCTTGCTAACTGTGAGTTAGCTGTCAGTTAGCAAGCTAGATAGCTTGGCTGCTAACCGGACAATAATAAATCACACGCTTTATTCAAAAGTCTTGTACCATCGATTCGTGTCTCATAACTATCTGCAAACCATTCCTCTTTTGTGGAGCGGTTTATATTCTGACAGAGCAGGCTAAATAAAAGTGGATGGTGCAACACAGCTAATTAGCTACGATAGCTTCCCATTTTGGACTTTCAGAGGGCAGCACTGTCAAACCAAAGTTTGGAACATTTGTGTGGATTCACTTCACCCCTGTGAGGCATGTGTGAGTGGACCTTCAGACTTCAAAGACTCATTTCTCTCTACCTGAGACAGTTATCTTTAACAGCTAACGACAATTGCGATGGTATAAAGAGTCTCTGTGGTTTCCTTTAAAATGTGCAGGATGCACATCTACACCTCTGCTTTTGCCAAGTGCAACTCATATATCACAGAGGAGTTCGTTCCAGCAGGATTATTATCAGATGAAATGGTACTTTGCTTCAAATTCTTCACTTTTCAGACTTGAATGAACTGTGGATGTTGTAGATTTTCACCATATTGAAAGTGCAGATGCCAGTGTTGGAAGTAATCCCAATTACAGGAGCAACACTAAATTGATCCAGATTGATTAATCACGATTCCAGTTTAGCTAAAAATAAACATTATTTCCTATGTTTCATTTGTCACTTTCAGAGGGTTGTTCATTCCTCTGCAGCCCACCCTGCCTTGAGGCCTGGCTGTCTCTGTAGCCCCCATCGTGCTGCCAGCGCAGCCAAAACCCAGGCCCAAAACCGAGGGCCCCCGCTGGCCCCTGCAATGGAAAGCAGATGGCCGGTCCTCTGACGGCAGCCGGCTGCAGTCGGCAGTCCAGGAGAGGAAACTTCTCATTCGCCGTCATCCATCATCGGGCCGGGAGCGGGGGCAGGAGAGGGGGAGGAAAGACAGAGCAACGCCTGACACCCGACGTCTGGCCTCTTTCAAACGCCTTCGCATGGCACATTCATGGCTCGCACTCATACACACATGTAAAAACACACCCATACACATCAAGAGCGGGCCTTGCTCACACACACACACACACACACACACACACACACAGTGAATATATTCTGGCTCACGTTTCTGTTTCTTGCCTTTCATTAGTGGTATTATTCTTTTCAGCACTGGGTCGGTTGTGAAAGGTCTTTTCTGGTTTTCCTCCCCTCCTGAGAGAGAGAGAGAGAGAGAGAGAGAATTAGTGTTTCTTTCTGTCTTTTAATCTTTGCGATTCACTGTTTTTGGTCCTCTTTTACTTCTGGTATCGTCAATGCCGTCCTCTCATTAGACCCCACCAGGTCCTACAGAACTAAGTATAAAGAGACGAAGAAGAAGAAGAAGAAGAGAGAGTGAGCATAGTGAGTAATGTACCTGACAGCTGAGGATCATTAATCACTGTCAGACTTGAAAGGAGAGGAGGGAGGACAAGGTGGAGGAGGCGGGGGTAGCGTTTGACGTGGCAACACACACACACACACACGCACACACACACACACACACACACACACACACATGTGCCCTCTCTCCTACACACATTCTGCTTCACACATTCTTTCACAGACCTCCTGTGTCTCTGTCCCTCAGTTCAGTTCAATTGATCCACATGAGAGAAGAACAGTTTTCCCAAAACATCAAAATAATAAAAGAAAAAGTAAAGGAATAAACACATGCACGCTATTGCTCATGCACATGCTGGAGGCCCCTCATGTCTGCGAGCCGCTGACACTAATAAGGGCTGTTGAAGGTTTGACTCCACGCGGCAGGCCGCCACTGCACAGCAGGGACGGCCATTCACAGCCTGTCAACCCGCCCCACTGCAAGAGGCATCGACAAAGAGCCACAGAATGTGGGACTCTCACAAAGGAGATGACGGCGACACAGTGACTTCAAATCTCAGGCATGCAGGCACGCACAAAAAGACAGACACACACACATACACATCCTTGTCATCCTCTCTCCTCCCGTCCTCCTCCCTCCTTGCAGCGGGACAGCAGCTGGCCTGTCCGATTGTCAGTCACACTGATGAGACTGCTCAGCTATGTCCAAATTCTGTGTCCTCCCTCCTTCCCGAGCACCCCCCCACCCCCACCCCCGACTCTCAGTTTTCAGTTCGAGTCAACTCAAAGAACTGTGTTCTTGTGACAGCAAAGCACTTTCAGACTACAGCAAATATAGAAAACGACATAAAGAAAATCACCCATCATTATATACTGATAGGTGAAAGCCCACCAATCAAACTTCATTACCTCTGTCTCCTATTAACTTGCACAGGATTCTGTGGCATCCCCTTTCAAATCAGTTCAATAGTTTTGATCGTGAGAACATCTACATATGTGGCTGTGTGGGTGGAGATCAATACACACCGTCCACTGAGTGGGCGCTGACCTAAACAATTATTGTGACAACCTTGTCTCCTAGAAATTATGTTTATATATAATTAATTTGCAGCAGCAAATACATTTTGAAGGAAACCCACCTGATTACATTTTCTATCACCATAATGAGGAAATGTTGTTAGTTAGCGTTGCTTCTGAATGTAATCCAGGCAGCGATTATGATTTTTAGCACAACGTAATTGGGAAAACTATATAGTATAAATATAAATGTAATTTCAAGAAGACAGAATTGATTGTGAATTTTATGTTAGCTGAGGCTGGAAATTTAAGTGACACTGCGTATTGCTGTTAGCACTGATATACTTTATATGCTCTTATACAAAATGTTAGTGTTATCAGCAAAGGAAAGGTATTAAATATTAGTTGTGTTCTATTGAATTGTTAAAGGAATTCTTTGTATGCAGTATGTAAATTTGTCAAAATTAGCTCCACCTTGACCAGCTGCAACATTACAATATGTATCAGTAATAATAATACAATATTACAGTATATTATAGTATTACTGACAGGTGCCATCCTGCCACCAAAACAAGCACTTTTAGTTTTGATTCTTTAAGCACACGTTGCTGATAATAATACATCTGTACTTTTACCTGAGTAACATTTTGAATGCAGGGGTTTTAGTTGTAATGGAGTATTTTTAAATTGTGGTAAGGCTAATTTTACTAAAGTAAATGGTCTGAACACGTCCTCCACCAGTGTATTGCAGGTGCAGTGCTTCTTCCCAAAATGTAAATATTTAAAACTGAAATACCTCCGGGGCACAGAGCCCCTACAACAATGTGTCATGTAAAGAAACACATCTTTTTTTCTGTGAATGCTGAAGTTCTCAAACATACAGTGGAGGTTAAACCTGCACAGCATCTTTATATTAGTCAAGTAGTTTTTAAGCTACTGTACATGTTTCATTGATGGCACACCTTATAATAAGCAATATACAACTGATTTAATTTACATATATAACATTTTCATGAGAATTAGGAAGCAATGTTTTTCTAAGAATTTAATAGTGTCAATTGTATTTGTTTGTATCAGCGGTTGTTGGTCTTGTGATGATCACAGAGTAGAACATGTAGTTTATCCACATTCCATTTGCTGCTTTTCACTAAAATCAACTAGAGAAGAAGTCCAGCACTGTCTCTGGTGGACATGATGGCTTTAAGCCAAAGACCACAGCTGGGCCTCCCAGACACTTCCCAGAAGTCCACAGCTGGCAGTGTTAAAACCTAATTGTAATCCATTATTGTGCTTTTTTTTTTTATACATGCAGCTAACTCAACTGAAAAACACCACTGAACATCACCACTGATCGCTTCCACTTATTGTTTGGTCATTTTTACACCAAAATGAAGTGAATAGCAGTTACATCGACATCCAGTTTAATTTCCATATTTGAGCTACATTCCTCATCATCAGTCATCATCAATCCTTATTTAAAGATAAGATGATGATGTCTATTATCTCACAATTTAAAGGCATTTTACTGCGGTAATAGCTGTGAGGGTGTTCTTTACTGTGATTATTGGGTATGAGGGTGTTGTTGATAGACATTGTCGGCCTCTCTAAAGTACCCATAATGGCACTAAAGAATGCCCTTCTGGGTATCGTGGAGATTATGCAGTACAATGCTTACCAGTGTGTTGCCTGAAACGCTTCCTCCAAAGTTGTGTACATACAGAAGAATGGAAAACAAGACAACAACAGAGCACAGAGGACTGCTAAGTCGCTGCCTCCCACAAATTAGCACAAAAAACAATGTAGCGTGCTAAATGGACAATAACAGGGTGGCCTGGTGATTACAGATTACAGTCTTTCAACCACTTAACCCAAAGTGTCCCTCAGCAAGACACAGAGTCAAGACCAGCTTCAAGGCTGCAGATTTGTAGCCTCTGACCTCTGACCTCTCTGTGGAGGGGGGCATAAATAGAAAAGGTTCCTACAGGGGTCAATTATGCAAGGGGAATATTGTGCACATCCAGATGCTTTCAGTGTGTGTCTTTAAGCAATCAGGTGGCCCAAGTAAAAAAAGTGTATAAAGTAAGAAAAAAATTCAGAAAATTAATAAATGAATGTATAATTTGTGCTCAAGATAAACAAGATCAGTGTGTTGGGCCTGACATTGAAGGTAGACAGGATGTGGTCAGTAGGTCATCAGCTGCTGCTGCCTCCTGAAATATGATGTGTGTTCATGCACTTTCATAATCATATTACATGAATTAATTTACCATTAAGATATCTATTATCCTGCATTAAAGGAGATATCTAAGTCTTGGGTCTTACGTTTTTAATCACTGTTAAATACATGTGTTCAGTGCAGCAACAGCATAATAGAAGAAAGGTGCTGAGAACTACATGTCCTACATACAGCCTCATTAATATTTTACTTAAGCATCAAAATAAAATAGTATACTCATTGTCCCTTTCAGAATGTGAAACTACCTTTGCATTAACCTGTATTACATGCTGTAATTCAGTGGTTCCTAACCGTTTTAGCTTGTGACATGAGTTGTAGCTGTTCAACCATGGAGTGATTTTTCCTTCTCAGATTGTTTCATTTGAAGACAAAAGCAACATTGAGATAAAAGTCAGAAAAAATAAATGTCATTTTGTGTAGCTCATTTTTTTCCCCCTTTTGTATCTTTTTAATAATCCTCAGATTTGTCAGGACCCACCCTAAAGGGGTCCCAACACCCAATCCTATAGGCTGCCACTGCAACAACGTATCATTGTACAATATGTTTTATAAAGTGTACAGTAGTTCATGTTACATCACTGACCTCACTGCACTGACCTTGTGCTTCTCAAAAGCACACTGAGCGGAGTAGACTGTAGTATAACTGAAATTTGGAATGCATCACTGCTTTGCACATTATTTGTACAATTTTATATGTGACATTGTCGGACTGTTGGTGTTTCGGTCCATCACTTTGGTCCAGACTTAAATATCTCAACAACTATTGGATGGATTTCCGTGAAATTCTGTACAGACATTCATGTTCCCCAGACTTTGGTGATGTACTGACTTTTCCTCTACCTCTTTTCCTCTTACCGTGTGTTCAGACACAAAGCGAGGCAAATTTTAGGCTTCATGGGCCTACTTCATAAACGTACAGAGACGAGAGGAAAAAGGAGAGAGACTGGAGGGAAATGAAGATCTGGAGTTCCTGGTGAGTTCTGAGATCAGTCAGAGGCTGAGCTGAACACACACAGACACGTTTGGTGCATCTGTTTCTAGCTAGCTTACAGCTAACGTCAGTACACTGGCTGTGTTTGGGCACAAAAAGCACGGACTCCAGCCGTCGACTTCGTGTGAATGATGCGAGATGAAAATTGACTTTTCTTTCTGTCTGAACAAACCTATATTTAATAAAAATTATACAGGGGTAATTTATAATGTATACTTTTTCCTGCAGGACAGCATATTGTAAATCTTTAAGTAGGAACAAATTTGGAAGCTTTTTAAACAAGCTTCATTGCAAATGTAAGTGGATATAACACTGTGATTTTTCAAAGTGTCGAAGTTCAGTAATCTAAAGTATTGCGGCCCATGCTGCCAGCATTCTTCTCATGCTCTATGTAAACGATTTGCCACTTTACAAAGAGAAAGAATAGGTTGTGGTGGTGTTGTCTCGCATCCTGTCTGCCTTATGGCTGAGTCACTATATGCAGATGGAGCGTGCTCAATATGTTCTGGGATGGATGTGAAATGGACTGCAGTGGAGGTCTATAAGAGGAGCAGTATGAAAAGAGAAATAACAGAGAGAGAGCCAGGCCAGAGGACGCACACTCCCCTACTGGGTGGCAACGCTGATTCAACAGCAGACAGACCCAGAGAAGGATCATCTGTCTCCATTATGGTGTCCTTACAAATCATCTACATTTCCCCTCCTCTCCTCCGCTGCCCACAAGCTCATAAAGCTAGCTTTTCCATGCTGCTTTTGGCCAGAGGAGTGAGAGAGACATCCAGCGAGGTGTATTGTGGGTGGTCGAAGGGTGTACGAACCAATGCATACAGACCCACACACGTACCGCATATTATTCAACGACGGGGTCGACCACAAAACTGCTATTCTTACCAGAATGATACATGTGCAGCTTTTGCGCGCAGCTGAATAAATGCTGCTGAGGGATAACATGAATCTGGGATGTCTGCACTTCCCATGAGCTCTCTCTTCTGGTTCTGGGGTCAGCGGTGAGTGTTTGTGCTTGTCTGCACATTTCAGTCTGTTTCTGTCAAGGAGTGATGGAATTACTTTGTCACAGTAAAACAGTAGTAAGTGGTTTGGTTTTGTAAGTGGTAAACTTGATCTAATCAAGTTATCATCTAATTGGATGATATTAATGAATTATGAGATAGTAAAAGTGACCTTCTTTCTTTTGTTGTCACCTGATGTCACATCTTTACACAAGATCTTCCCCACTGCCAGCCTTCTCTTTGCTCCTACAAGGCTGCTCTCTCTCATTTCTTCTCAGCACGTTACCATTCAAGGCACACAGGGACGTTTGTTCTTCAGTATTCATATTGACTGCTGCACTAATTCAGATGCAAAACAATTTATCCGCCCGCTGGACGCTCTCACACCATGTCCCCAGGCTTCACTGTGGGCGGGATCACACCTTACTGCTGGTTATCACTTTGAAGGCCTTCACATTTCAGCAATTTCTGTCCTTGATTTTGTATTTTGTGATTATTTTCTGTGTATTTTCACTGAAACTCAACGTGACTCAGCAGGTCTGTCAGAACTGCTACTATAAGTTAATATTGCCCACAGTTTCACCGAGTGAAGATCTTGTGGAATATTTTTACTGCAGTTTAAAATAGACTTAATATAATTGCTGCAGTGAAAACAAAAACACTGGCTAGGAAATGAAAAGCTCCTTGGTTGAATGTGAATTCCATAAAAAGTATCTGCCAAAAGACTGAGAATAACTGGCAAAAGACTGAGCTTCAAATTCACCAAGACATCTTTTGGACACAGTGAGCTGCAGGAAGAGACTCACACTTCCAAGACACATTTTTCTAAGATCACAGCAGATGAAAAAAATCACAGATTCTTTGAGCCATAATAGATCATCTGTCAAAAGCAAAACCCTTCCCCAATCTTAGTGAGTGTTTCAAGACAAAATTATACAAAACAGTAGCAAATGGATAAGAAGCTTGAGCTCTTCTTTTCTCCTCATAAATGTAGTTTGACCTCTATGGTGACTTGATAATGTTGTTTTCTGCTAGTTCACACATCTAAAATGTCTTTTGTACATACTGAGACGCACATGTTAGTTTGACTATAATAGAGCCTTCTTTTAAGAATTCGACAACAATGATAGAAAATCTTTGCTTAATTTGATTTCTTGTCCCTCGTATGTGGAATAATGGATGCTTTATCAATTTCTTTGGTATTTTTAAAGGAATAGTTCAACTTTCTTTTTGAGATATGCTGATTCACTTTCTTGTCGAGAGTTACATGAAAAGATCAATACCACTCTCATATCTGTCCGTTAAATGTGATGCAACATCCAGCAGACGTTTAGCTTAGCTTAGCTTAGCATAAAGACTGGGAACAGGGGAAACAGTCAGCACTAACAGCTCACTAATTAATGCGTTGTATTTAATTTGGTTAATCTGTACAAAACAAAGTACAAAAACTAAAAGCAATTAAGCATGTTTTCCTGAATATCCCACTATTTCATTAATGGCAACATCTTTTCTGTAAATTTCTTTTTCTAAAAAATGTTTCTGATCAAATGTGGAGCATTGGAGCAAGTATTCCTGAAATCAGAGTATTTCTCTCTGTTGGGTAGGTGCAGTAATCAAAATGCTGTATTGACTGAATTTGACTGAAAACATAATAATAATACAAATAAAATACCACTACCAATACAGTTTCAACTATTACTACAAATTATAAAATCATGGTCGGTAACAAGTTCATTTGAATGAATATAACTAATTTATTGGTTTAATTATTATAATATATTGAGGTGACAAACTAAACTTGTCCTATCAGCTAATTGAAAGGGTTGGCTTTTTGTGAATTATTGAGTAGCAGAGGATGCTCCAATCAATTAATAAGAAAACTAACTCAGTTATACAAACAATGTATCAAATGGCACTAGTTAGTGCAACTCAAGTGTAGTAGCTGTAACACAGTAAAAAGTCACAATAGTGAACCTAACTCTACAGTAGAACAGGGAGCGTGTGCATACATGTGTCTGTAAACAAAAGGTGAGATGGAGGGCAAACTGTGAAGGTCCAGGCCTCTTCGTGCTGAGCTGAATGACAAATCTGGGATCTAATCTAATAACCACAATTAGTAGAAAGACACAAAGTATGCAGTTGTTACTGGGCAAATGAGATGATGTGTGCACTATTTTTAGCCATGGTCGCAGCGAGGCTGTCGGGATAGCAATGTCGGTGGGTCGGGTCCAAACACTTTGGTCCAGATTGAAATATCTAACTAACTACTGGATGGATGGCCATTAAATTTGCTACAGATACTTTGGTACATGTACTTGTTCAGTGCTAAGTAGCATATGTTAGCATGCTAATACACAAAACTAAGATGGTAAACATTATACCTGCTTAACATCAGCATGTTAGCATTGTCACTGTGAGCATGTTAGCATGCATGTTAGTATTTAGTTCAAAGTAATGCTGTGCCTAAGTACAGCCTCACAGAGGTGCTAGCGTGACTATAGACTCTTAGACTTGTTCTAATTTCTTTTTATCCAATATGCAAAACACATCTAGGGCTTGTGTCTGTCCACATAACCCAGTCTTACTCTGGGATCCAGAGTTATTGTCCATGTGTCTGTATGTAGTGGGAATCATGCAAAGGGTGCCTGGTTGCGGTGATACAGGTGCTACAGACTAACGCTTGTTCATACAGTCACACCCGGATCTGGGTTCTGGAGATCATGAACTTTGTGCAGAAACATGATCACATGGACACTTCATTGTACACTGCTGCCAGTGATGATCAAACTAATTGTCTTTTCAAATGACCGACCTTTCAACACCACAAGCACTACTTGTCATTTCCTTGATGTGAGTATCTAAACAGGAATATCATTGCTCAGGATGATGGCTGCCTGGTATAAAGCAATCCAACTTAGGCCTCAAAACACATACAAACAGTAGACACACACACACACACACACACACACACACACTGAAACAGGCATTTCTGTATGGTTGTTGCTGTGAGCAATTACAGCGCCTTATCTAACAGTGAGGATAATGAGGTTACACAGAGAGCAAATTCTATCATGTCGGCATAATGAGATTTGGGCCCGTGTCTCACGTCCTGGGGTCGAGGACAGGGACGGGGACAAGGACACACACACACACACACACACACACCCCGTTTCCTTATCTGCCCCACCTCGCATCTCTGCCTGACATTCAGGGGAAATTGCATTCGAGCTCAGTGTGTGATTCAGTGTGTGAATGACTGAGGCTCTCCCCCTCTTCCTCTCTCCTTCCATCCCTCCGTTCACCCCAGACCCCGCTCCCCCCTTCATGTTCTCCAACAATCCCACCACCACTTCTGACAGGCTGTTTGATTTATGACTCCAATTCCCCAGCGCAGACACATAGACGCAAGCCACACTCCCGACTATATGTATGTATTTTAGTTTCCCCCACAGCTCTCCCCTCTCCTTGGCTACACTTCTCTCTCCCTCTCCCTATCTTTAGCTCTGTCTCTATCTGTTTCTCTGTTTCTCTCTGTTCTCCTTCTCACACACACACACACACACACACACACACACACACTCACACATCTTGGGTGTGTGGTGATTGATTATCCTAGCAGGACTGTCTGGTGTATTTTTGATCCTTTTGAAATGTAATCTCTGCGAGCAGTACAGGGAGTGTCTCGTCACACGTGTGCATGCACACACGCACACGCGCACACATACACGCACTTATATACACACACACACACACACACACACACACACTCAGGAGGTGGAGGACAAGTGAGCAAGTTTTGGAAAGGCAATGCAAGCAAGAAGTGCGGGGGCTTTTTGGCTCCATATTTCAAGTTGTATACACAAACAACTTCATCAAAAGTTAGAGGGTAAAATGGGAACAGAACAACTTAAAAAGCACTTAGCTTTGTGTACAATTACAAGGGAAGCTGAACTCTGAGACAAAACTCTCAGATTGCTGACTGACATCATAATGGCAGCCTGTCATCAGAGATCACAGGACCAGGACTGAATCTGGACTGAACAACACATACTCTTTCCTCCTTCGATTTGGGTACAAACAACCCAAACTGTCCCACTGAGGCTGCTCAGTGGTCAGCAGTACAGGACTGTGTATGAGTAGTGTGATTCAATCCCAGTTTTTTGGTCATGTTGCAGTACCATATCTCTATGATAGCTAATTTTCTCCACAGAGGGCTATTGTTAATTTGGCGCCTATCAAATGTTTACTCTTTTTAAAGTATCAGTTGATCCAGATAAATCAACATAAAGCTACTGAAGAAATAATCCAGATTTGGCTACAGCTGGTGTAATTTTGCAGCGCACATTAAGAGACACCTGAACATCTTACTCTTCGGACATAAATAGGTACCACATTCAAAAAACACTACTCGTCTTTATTTACACCCCATTTGTCACAAGAACTCGCTACCACATTGGACTCATATTGTCCCTAACTGACTTAAAGGAGTGCTGCAGTGATTTAGTGCTGTACTTCCATAAAGCTGTGGGACTCACAAGAGAGAGATTATAATAAGAACGGACAACATCAAAGCAGCAGTCAGCTGTAACAGCAGCAGTTTGGGTCAAACTTCAAAAACACTGGATCCTACAACTCAGTAGCATCTTTTGTTAGAAATACGTCTGATAAAAAACCACATCTTTCAAACTTTATGCCCCAAGATCATGAAGCATGCTCTAGTAGTCCAACAAGTGGTGTAATCTGGGTTATTTTCTCTGACTTGACGAAGCCACTGCAGAGTCACAGACAACATTAAACACCTCTTTTACACAGAGGTGTTGGGCAGTAAAGTAATGTACGAGATTACAATTTGAAAATCAGTAATTTCATTACAGTTACTAACCCCAGTAATGCTTCGTTTCTCCAACAAGGGGTCAGCTTGTTGGCTGTCTTAATGGGAGTATCAGTTGGCCCATCTGCGTTCAGTGGTCTGACTGCTCCAGTACGCCTCAGCGTGGTCCAGGGGCTGGAGGTGGGGGGGTGCGGCCACCAAAAGAGAGAGAGTCAGAAATCACCGGGATTTTGTTCTAAGATTTGTCCGGTGTGTGAACCTGCAGCTTCACAGTCAGGATGGGACTTCTGGAGTGCTGCTGCGTGAAGTCACTGGGTTTAACTTTATGCTGACTGTTGGTGGTCAGTAAGTACGTGTGGCTGGCTGCTTCTTAAACCACAATTGTTCTCTGTTTCAATTTCTGTGCAAGTGTGACATGTGGGTGTGGAGGATTTAGAGATCTTTAAAGGATCCATTGACACTGGTCAGAGTAAAAAAGTAATGTAAAGAGTAATGTAACTAATTACTTTTGCCATTGAGTAATTAGTTAAGTAATGTAATGATTTCATATTGTATTGTTATTACAGTTAGTATATAAGTGATTGCATTTTTACAGTAAATTGCCCAACACAGGCAGTACTCCTCATTGCCAGAGCTTTTCCTGCTTGAGGGCATGTGAACTGTGTTTGCTGTTGTAGCACTGCTGCTTCTATTGTTTGCTAACACAAAGGTTCTAAGTGTCTCTTCCCTGTTACAGTGGGTCTTAATGGTCTGTCTAAATGATGATGTTCAGAATATCCTGTGCACTTGTGCAGTGTTATTTGTGAGCTGGATATGACAATGCATGGAAACAGCTCCTCCTGATTGTGAAGTTAACTGGGATATGAGCTAATATTTGTACTGGTAAATGCACTTGAACACAAAAGGAAGACAGTGGAATTGCAAGAAGAAGACGAAGCATCCTTCCTACAATCTGTGTCTCCACTCTGTCATTCATTTTCTATAAACTGACCTGCAGACACAATCAGCCGTGGTCTTGGATCATTATCTCCCTCCTCAACCTAAGATTCGTCTTTGTAATAAATGATAAATGAAATGATAGAGCACTGAGTGTGTGTGTGTGTGTGTGTGTGTGTGTGTGTGTGTGTTTGCGTGCACTGAAACATGTATCGATGGCTGCTCTATGTTGAGTCCACCAGGTCATCTATCATAGGCAGACATTCATCCATAATGTCTGTCCCTCAGCAGGGGACTGGGACCACAAAGAGACATACATGGATCAGACACAAAAGGAACCATTACACACAACCCTATCAATACTCACTCCTGAGAAACTACTTTTCTTCCGCTCTCAAGGGAAAGATTTGCTGGCTGCCCAATTAGTAACAGCTAGAGTCATTGATAGAGTCTGGCAAGGTTTGTACAATCAGAATCAGCAACTGAATTAGTTTTATTTTGTCTTTCTTTATTATGTGTGTATTTCCTTTTGTCACACACTCCGTCTCTCTCTGTTTGTAACTAATGTATGTGGACTAGACTTCTAACATCAGCAAAGATATGGTCACATATCAAGTTTCAAAACGAGATATTTACTGTTTCAGTAAAGCAAAGCCTTCTCTAACAAGATGACTGATAGCACATAAAATAAAATATTTAGGTTCAGGTGGTCTCAGAGTTTGCAGAGAAAGAGTAGTTACTACAGATTTATTTTTACCTGAATATGACAGATTCATGCTTAATTCAAGTAAAGGATGCCATGTGGAATATTTAAAGCTGCACTAATCAATATTTTTATATGAACAATGGATCAAATGACTATATTTAATGTGAAAGGAGTTGCTTATAGGGATAAACCCACAGAGAATTATCAACCAACTCTGCAGTTCCCCTCAGCTCTATGGAGCATGTTAGCATCTTTCAGCTTATTGTTTTGGTTTTACAGCTCACAACTTTACTGTTTTGAACATAGCGGAGCATTTAGCAGTAAAAGAGCCAGATATTTCGTTTCTCAGGAGTTGGTGAAGACCAAAACAGAGTTTAAAGGACAGTGAATATTGGACTTACATTTGTCAGATCACCAGAGACTCAACTCCAAATGAATGCTAATGTTGCTTCAGGTCTGCTGGGTGTATAAATAAGCAACTGTTTGCTAACAAGTTAGCAATATCAAGTTAACAAGGCCATAATTTGCCAAGTGAGATTTTTTAGCTTGTTGTGGTGTTCTGCCTCCCAGTGGCAAAACAAAACAAAACAAAACAAAACAAACAAAAAACATGAATGCAGCTTTAAGGACTTCTGTAAAAAACTAAACCAATCTGAACAGAATTTAAAGGGATATTCAAAGTTTTTTGCCTCTACAGTATTCAATCAAACTCCATGCTACTCCTTACACCCTACCAGACCAAAGTGGTGTGATAGAGGCCTTAGAGGCAACATTTTACATGAATTCACAAACTAATATTAATTGAGCGTAAATTATAATTTTGTCATCTGCCCATCTCTATGAAGGTCTTTATCAGCGTACAGCTTTAAATTTATGACAGCAGATTGCACTCAAAGTGTATGCACCAACTGCACGTGTGTTCATGTGTAGATACATGTTCGCATATGCAGACACCCAATATAGTATAAACAGATGTGCATGTGCCTCCGCTGTCTGTGTCTATTCTGGTGTATATCTGGCTCTTTAGAAGCCACTGGGAGCCACATAAAAACTGATATTTGAATGGCCATGTGGTTCTCAAGACACAAGGATGTTGTGGTCACTGTAGCCCTGGTATTTTAAAAGCAGTAGATACAATCATTAATCTCATATTCTTACTTTTGAGGCACAGTAATGCTAGTGGCCTTCTATCACTCAACATAGTGCATGCTAAAAAGTTAGCATGAAGCACCAGAGAAAGTGATTTATGAGGAACACATCGATGATTTCAGTGTTTATGTCAAATCTCTTGGAGCATTCCCTTAACATTCCCAACACTAGACACCCAGCTGCATCTTCTTTTTAGTTTGTGTATCAGTCAGTTCTTGTGATCTGAGAGAAGCCGACTGTCACACAGATGATGATCTATACGCCACCACAGATATGTGAGACTGTGCATAATCACACAGTCTCACATTCAGCTGGTTTACCACAGCAAGACCCAGACACACACTTTCCCATGGTACGTTCTGTTCGGAGCGAGGAAGTCAAGTCTGAGGGCCTCAAGATACGTGTGTGTGAGTGCTTGTACAGTATGTGACCACTTTCAAGACTGTCACACAACTGTGTGACTGTCAACCGAGCCAAGTTATTTCCACCATGTTTAATTGACAGACAACAATGCTGCTTTACTGTGAGAGAAACCAGGAAGATAAATATTTCAAATTACTCTTGACAGGAACGTAAAACAACAGTGATGGCAGTGAAATGGAACATCAGTAAAGTGTGTCCGCTCTGTGTCAGACAATTACAGTAACTTGTCTATTTTTACACTGATAGGTTTTTTTTGATGGCTCATATAAAAGATGAGGACCAAGACTAATATTCTCATATGATCACTTTGAGCAGCAGGCATCATGGTGGTTTAGTAGGAGTGTGTTGGTAGTGCTGTGGATTCAAATCCAGCACAAAACTTAGTTTGCTACTCATTTTGGACAGGGTGGGGTGATGTATGTGGTGCCTCCACAGTCTCCAGATTACTCTGGGGACTTGAAGCTGCAACCTTTGGGGCATTAGCCCACTTCTTTAAAGGTAATATATCAGTACTGGTGGATATTTCAGCTGATAAGTATCAAGAAATTGCAGTACAGAAATGCCAAAGATTTGAAGTTCGGGGTCATTTGGAAACAGTATCGCCATTACTTGTCCAGCAGAGAGCAGTGACAAGTTCATTCTTCAAGTTTTAAATGTCCTGCTGAGTACACATCATAGTCACAATTCTTTAGAAAAAGCCATTAAAGAGAAAATGAAAAGGATGCTGAAAAATGTTTGTCTATGTTTTTATTACTAGTAACTCGTTACAGTAATAATATTACTTTTCCCAGTATTGAGTAGTGTAACAAATTACTAATAAAATGACAGTAATAATTTTTTTATTATTCCCCCCCAAAAAGAACTCGTTACAACCTTACTTTTGTTGTCCCCGGATTTGTTTTCGTAATCGTCACGCAGGCACGTCACTAAGCAGCAAGCTAGCTTGGAAGATGAAACCCTTCCATTCAGCGGCTGGAAATATTCCCATTACTTTGATTTTGTCGGGAGGAAAGATGACAAGAACATTGTTGTCAAATGTCAATTGTGTGCAAGTAGAGGTACTCAGACTCTTTCCACTGCGAAAAGCACAATTTCAAACCTCCTGAAACACCTACTACGACAGCACAACTATGTGAAGCTCGTGGAAATACACCCCAGCAAAGATGAGCCCTCAGTGGCCGCGGAGGATGGCTGTAGCTCTACAATGGCTAAGCAACCAAAACTGGATTTTAACTGTGGACAGCAGACTACAAGCGACAAAGAACTAATGAAGCTTGTGGCTGGATATGTGGTGAATGAAATGTTGCCTATCTCCAATATTGACCGAGACCCAGGTAAAAATTCATCAGTTTGAGCCAGGTGTGCTTCTCATCTAGCCTGTAACTTTTAGGGATTCATAGGCTGCAGAAAAAAACTGCTAGTTTGAAGCCTTAGCTGCACTTATCTGCGATGTTGGCAGGGAGTAATAAGTAAAGTAATAATATTACTTTTGAAAAGAGTAACGAGTAATGAGTAATAAATTACATTTTTTGAGTAACGAGCCCAACACTGATTATCAGATTTTTCGCCTCTCAAATATCGATGTATCAGAACCGTGCCTGAAGAGAGTCTTTCTGTATCACACATGCAAAAATAAAGGTAAATTTTAAACAGCTGAGGTGCATAACTGAAAATACAAATGGCTGAGGTACGAATGTTGACTTGTAAGAAAGGGTGCCATAATGAAAGTATTGTGTAAGATACTCTCCTCTCCCCTCCCCTCCTCTCCTCTCTCCACCTCCTCAACCCCCAGTCATCCATCTCCAGACTGGGCCAGTCAGTGGCAGCTCCATTGATAGGGTAATCCAGGCCTGATTAATGACCCAATAATCAGAGGGATCCTCAGATCAATCATGGACGTGATCAATAACCCCCGGCCAAGGCGATCATTAGCCTGCTAGAGTGCATCCTCTATTAGACCCACGGACCAAAACAAAGGATGTGAAAGAAAGAGAGGAGATACAGGGAGTGAAGGATGGAGGAGGAAGAGGGGAGGCAGGGCAGTTTCTGTAAGATGATAAGGAAACAGAGCAGTTTATCTGAGCTGGGATATAGAGACCACAGAGTAGAAGAAAATGTGAATTATCTAATTAATATTCATACACGTGTAGGTTAGAAGACGTGGGACTGTACAGTGCAGTATAAACATATACTGACATTGCAGCAGGAGGGTTAACGAGAAGTGAAAATCTGTGTGTCACTGCAACTGTGCAGGTAGAATAATGTGTCTGACAGTGTATCCATGCTGTGTATGCAGACATGCCTGTGTGTTTGTGTGTGTACAGTATGCGGGTGTGTGTCTGTGTGTGCATAAAAAAATGTGCATGTATCCATACTGTGTGTGTGTTTGTGGGCACTTGTGTGTAAGTGCTCGTCTGTGTCTGTGTGTGTCAGCAGGGTGTGATGGGCTCTGATTTATGGGCTGTGTCCCTCAGTGCCAGCTCTCTGTCTGCTCTAGCATGGAGGATGAATGGACCTCTGTCAGCCCAGCCAGAACTCTCCCACCTCCCCCCCACAACCCCCCTTCAACCCTCGGCCCCTCCCCTTTTCTTTCCCCCTCCCTCTCGTCCTCCTCCCTTCTCTACCAATACCATTTCATAATTAGCCGCAAACAAACTTAGAGCAACTGTTTACTTGTTGCTATAAATGTTCTCTCTGACAGCTGGCAACATACCTGATATGGGTAAATAACCCCACACTAAGCAGGGGCTAAGTGATTCATGTCCATTAGAATAAGCCTGTCTGTTGTCAGTGGCTCAATCTGGGACGTCCCATGTCCGGGACCTGGATGACAAGAAAAATATTCAGCTGTGGGAAACCATCAGGGCAGAGATTCAGCTTTTTAAAGGAGAATTCAAATTTAGTAGAATTTGGTTCATGTTTTGGGTTTTGGGAAGGTATCTTTTAATGGTCAGTATGAACAGGAGGAATGATTACAGCAAGCATGTACATATGGGCATCTGACTATGGTTTTAAGACAGACTTGAACAATTGTGAACCCATCCATTAAGCTCCACTTTCTAGCTTTCTGAAGCTTTCACCCACATCTCACAGTTTTCATCAGAAAAGGTTTTCTGTCAGTGCCTTTCATAACGACCCATATGACAGTTACAAAAGCAATTCATAAGAGTGATTTCTTTTCTTTAAAAAAAATGTTCTGGCATTTTGGCTTAATAGAGATAGAGATGACAGGGACATGATGGGAGGGATGACATGCAAAAAAACAGGTATGTTGAGATGAGATGGTCAGTGTCTTAAAACCTTAGAATGCATCCATATGAGCGTTTTCTGATCTGCCACCCTTATAGTTAAGGTTTGATTAAGTCTAGGCAACTAAAACGACTTAGATCATGGTCATGGTTAAAAACGAACCAATATTGACTTTGTGCATTTGAATAAACGACCAATGTTGTTTTTAGATGAGGACAGTCTTGGTATGGCCAGTGTCATACTATCAGAGTATGTCTTATATGTGCGAGGGTTTCATCTTTTGCTGTGTATGGAAAATTGCAGAAGAAGCAACCCACTGAGATACAGGTAAAGCTGAGGCTATAATGCTTACTTTTGCTGTTTCTGTTTGTTTGTAGGAGTGTGTTAATGAGAGAGATAGTGTGTGTGTGAAATACAGTACATACAACATACATACACTAACACAGTGCCTGCATACTCCTGTGTGTTTTTGCTTACGTCAACATATATGTTTGTATAGTATCTGTATACATTCATATATTTTGCATGTCTGTGTGTATATGAGAATGTGTTTGTCAATCTGTGTCGGAATGTGTGTGTGTGTGTGTGTGTGTGTGCCACCGCTCTCTGATGTGGCAGCCTGCTGTGTGTACTCATTTATGTGTAATGAATGCTTATGAGGGTAAACAGATGGTGTGTTAACATGGTAAAATATGATCTGCTGCCAGACAATATGGTGGCACGCTGGTGTTTACAACACACACATTACACCCCGGGACAACAGAGCAGCTTTAGAGCAGCCTGGCTTTTCTTAACAGATTTGAGTGCAATGAAAATGCCTTCCACATACTTTCATCCAAGTTGTTAATTTTCTGTTCCAGGGTACACTGTGGTAACAGTCAAATATATTTATCTGAAATCATGAATAAAAAAAAGGTGCATCTGTGATTAATTCCAAACAGAAACAAAGTTAAGAAGTTACTAATACAGATTTTAAAGATATATTTTTTAATTATATCTTTAAAAAAATCATTTTTTTAAAGGAATAATTGGCTACAACGTCATTGCTTTGGACTTGATGTAGGTAATGGTTCAGCACACAGTATTAATAGCACACAGGGTGTGGACTGCAGTTCACTTCTCAGTTTTTGTCTGCTTTTTGTACTTCTGTTAATGTAAAGTGCATCATGTGCAGCAAGGGATTTCACTCTCACTGGTGTTTAAAACAAATGTTTCAGGAACTGGCTGTAGATAAAGCGGGGCAAAACAATTATATATTTACATATATCACAAAGTTAAACCTGCATTAATTGATTTTTTTGGCCACTTGGGGGCGGCACAAAAAGCTGTAAACACAACACTGACCACAAATGTAAGTAATTCACTCGCCTTTTACCTCTGTTTTGGTCTCCACCAGCGCAAAAGACACTAAAAAGCTCTGCAGAGCTGAGGGGAACTGTTGATGTGGGTGATCATTCTTTGTGAGTTTGTCACTATGAGCGACACCTTTCACATTAGTTATTTGATCCATTGTTAATATAAAATATAGATTAGTGTAGCTTTAAGGAGTTCTTACTTTAAGCTTGTTTTTGTTGCTGTATTGTTCTGTATAAGTCCCATCAGTCACAGAGTACACACTTTGCAGCCCTGGCTGAAAGCACTGCATTAGAAAATTGGCAGTTGGATTTGATTTATGGTTTGCTTTTCATGCACTTTATTTTGAAAATTGTCTAAATGAACACACACTAGATCAAACTCTGACCTGTCACAATGATGTTTCATTAAAGAAATGTCTAGAACGTATTGTACTTTTATTAAAGGTTATTAAAGTGTTGGTTTCTTCACAGGGCAGATATCTGTATTTGTGATTTTCTCTGTACTTTTCTCACTGATTTGAAGTGGGCGGGGCTCAGTTGGAAAAAGATGATGTCACATACTTGTGAGCACCAATCAGGATTTAGTTAAATCTGATGACAGCTGTTGGGTTATTTGACCACTGTCAATCAAATGTGATCAAACCATCCCCACCCAGTCCTGATGAAGCAGGTTAGCTGAGTTTTTGAGTGTTAACTCTTAATAAATAATACCTAAGGAGTTCTTTCACCAAACTTTAATTGTTGCTTATTTAGTCATTAATATTTAATGTTATAGAGAAATACTTACAGTAGAATTTAAGATAAAGTTTTCTGGGGCTTTTAGGTCATTTTTTATGTCAGTTTACAAAGATTTCCTTCTGCTTGTTTTGAGTATGTTGGTGCTGTTTCCATGCATGTCACCTTAACTTGGTTTACCCACATTTTCATGTTGACATAAATCTTATAACAAGCACATGCTGGTAAATTGGTTTGTGCAGTATAATTATTTGTGAGTATAATTCTTAAAACTTCATTGGATAAGGCTTGTAGTGTCACAGGTGATTACCAACTCTCACCTTGTGAGACCATTAGCCAACAGCTTAATGTGGTAGAGAGCTACCCCCCCCACACACAAACACACAGTGACACACACACACACACACACTCCTTTCTGTGACCCCGTGCCCCAGCTGTCCATGACAAACGATGACGGAGGTGTGATAGAAGAAGCTAGGTTAAAGAGTGATCAACAGAGCGCAGGAGGAGACACATCTGTCTGTCACACACACACACACACACACACACACACACACACACACACACACACACACACACACACACACAAAGGTAATAACAGATATTTCTGCCCGCTCCTTTTGCCACTCCTGTGCTCTGCTAGCCTAATGATATTCCTGCCATTATTCTACTCTATGTGCAGCGTGTATTCAGTCTGATGTAGCTGTTGTGTTGTTGCTATACATTAACAGAGCTCAGTAAATGATCGTGGACAGATGGGAGTGTTGTTTGTAACTCCCCACTCTGACATGTTTGGGATGGTTGTATACAGTGCGACTGAAAGTTGGTAGCACTTTATTTTAATTGTCCATGTGACAAAAAGTATCTAAGCTATTTATTTATTTATTTTTGCATTTACAAAGCCTTGCAGCAGTTCAGGCAGGATCGGCACTCATTTAATTTATTTAGAGTTAGTGCAGATTTATTCCTATATACACCACACTAATTTCTGCCTGTTGCCCTACTCCGAGCAATTGGTATTTAACATTTAGCATCCATGTTCATTCAGTGTGAGTTCACGCTAATTTAATTTAGATCTAAGAGTCAAATGTCATGGTTCAGACTGTACTCAAACTGTCACTCAACCCAAATACAAATGTGTATTATTGTTGCAATAAAAAGTTGAGAGTCCTGACTGAACTTTATGGTTACATTACATCTAACCTTAAAGAACAATTATGGTTTATAACATCTTGGGTCTTATTTTTGTCAATTATTATAACGTTGAACCCACCACAGTAACTGCTGAAGTCTGGGAACAGGGTGATGTCAATACAACAACGTATAAAGTCCAAGCATGAAACCTGAGCAGTCAGATAATCAGCCATCGGTTTCGTCAGACTACCTAAACCACAAAATGAGCACATCTGAAATGTCAAAATCATTACACAGGAAAACTGGGCACGCACAACTATGGCAAGTACAGTAGATCAAAGCTAAACCAGTAAGTTGGTCTGTAAATTGTGATGGATGTTTACGACAGACAGTTTGGGTAATACTTTTATCATGTGCTTTTGTTTTCTCTTCAAAATAAGAGGAAGTTTGTTTTCAACCTGTCTGAACATGTGAGAGCTCATGTTTCTTGCCTCAGTGGACTTCGTTTTAGCAATTTTGCTGCATTCCCAGATCTCTGCAGTTAGTTTGGTAAATACAATGTTATTATCACTGATAGGAATGATTACTGAAAATACAAAAGTAAGACCTAAATTGTAACAAACTGGAATTATCACTTAAAGGGAAACTCCAGTACTTTTAAACCTGGGCCCTATTTTTATTTATTTTTTTAACAAATTTTGGGGTCTAAATAACTAATGCTTACCAAAGGTTTTGGAACTGGTCCAGTAGATCGCCTCCGCCAGCTTCTGCGAATGGGCTGCAATGGCTGCAACGTGATCCTTGTGGGGAATTGCGCCAGTGACTTTTCCTTGAGTGAGACTTGCTGTTTCTGTTTGAACAAAAAGGATCTTACTCTTTAACAAATGGTCTGTCTCTGTAGGGATCCTTTCCATAATGTTGTCAGACACTTAGAATAACAGTCTGAGCCTGTTAGTGGCAAAAACAACTACTTTTAGTGGACAGACTTTTCACGGGCACAATTGCCCGCAAGGATTACAAAAGTATTAGTCATTTCGACCCCAAAAATAGGGCTCAGATTTAACAATACCGCAGTCTCCCTTTAACTCTACCTCAACTGTAACACTTACCCAGACTATCCAGGAACTTTACTGTATCACTTTAAACTAACATCTTTATAGTGGCACAATTTTGTCACTTGATAAGAAGTTGACTACTGTCCAAGTAAACTGTGATCAGAATATGTTTATACAGTAGGATACTGACTAAGGTACCGTTATTAGCAGCAGGACAGAATCATATTAGGGGAGCAACCTTGTGACAATTTAGATACGTTTTTATCCTGGCACCAACCTAAAACCTAGACGTAGATAGTCTTTCCCTACAAACGTGAAATCTAAGTAAACACAACAGCATCTGTAACCAATTAGTTGTCTGTATATTTTTAATGACTCTACTGTAATTTTTTTTACTCCAAAAGCCAGGCTGCAAAAAGCCCCACCCACATATTCTGATTGGCTGGAGGAAGTAATGCACCCTCACCTTGTGTAACCCCAGCTCAGCAACATAACATATAACTCATGAGAGGCCAGTGGGGCCAAAGACAAGCCTGTAAGACGATGATTGGGTATAAAACTGTTTGTCTTTGAGAGTCAAGATTCCTTTATGTTACTTTGGTGCCAGAGAGGCAACAGGGGACGGGTGTTTACAGTGATTTAAAACAGAAAAACAGCATGGCTACACAGGCTTGGCTGGGCTGAACAGGCCTCTATTGACGGATGCCAACCCAAAACTACAAGGCCTGGATTCTGTCAGCAAACACACTGACAGTGAGTGCTGACAGCCCCCCCCCCCCCCCCACACACACACACAACACACACACTCTGCCAACACGCAATCTGGACCTATCTCACCCCATGTAGCATTTTACTGTGCAATCATCAAAGCACCATTAAATCAGAAGTGACTGCCAATAAAGGGAGGAAATTGCGGGCAGGGATTACGATGTTTGCATGATAAGGGGTGTGTGTGTGTGGGGAGGGCAGGGGGGGATGTAATCGGGGGGCGTCACAAGATTTATGTAGCATTTACTGTGGAGCAAGTCGTAAAGTGTAATTACAGGGGGGGTCGACACACCGCAGAGCCACAGCCCAGCAGGCAGACTGGCAGGAAGGCAAGGAGACAAGTGATCAAGGCTTATTCATCCACACTGTCTCTCCGTTTGTCCCTTCTTCTTTCTTTCTTTATGGGTCTGTCTCTCACCAGCTCCAGACCCATAAATCAGCAGCAACAAGTCCAAGCTCTAGTGTCAAAACAGCTGAGTCTTCTGACATGAAGTGCTTCACGGGAACAATACAGTGTGGGTGGCGACTGACCGACCGACGTCCCCACAAAAAGACACAAACAGAAAGGGGAACAGCCCAGTGACAGAAGATAAGCTCGACGTTTTGCATTCGAGCCCTTTTTTCTTCACCGGATGTTTGTCACATTGCAGGAAACAAGTTCCTACATTTGTCTGTAGGTTTCTTTTTTTTAAATGCATTGCTTGTGTATCATTTGTTACACACTACACAAGTTGTTTCCTCTGCTATTGGTCAGCTTGTTGGTCAAACCCACTTTTAAGCCTTTACCTTCATCAGGGTCTCTTTTGCTCCTATACTCTTTGCTTTTGTAACATTGTTGTTTGATTTGAAATCTTATTCCTTAAACCAGTAATAACAGTTTTCTGGCAACTTGGCTGCAGCAACACTCACATATCTTAAAGCTGATATGGCAAACTCGTTAGCAGACAGTTGCTAATTTACACATCCTTCTGGCTACCTGGCAAGTGTAAGTCCAATATTTTCCTTTTAGCCCTCTGGTCTCCACCTACTTCTGATGGAAATATCTTGTTCTTTAGCTGCTAAATGCTGAACTATGTTCACCAGCTAGACACTAACTTTGTCTTTCTGCTGTTTGGTGCTGGGCAGGTAGGATATGGTCAGTTTTTATTGCTTTTTTGCTAAAAAAAAAAAAGAAAGGGAAAAAAAGCTGCCTTCAGTGTTGATAAGAGCAGTGAGAGCGAACCAAAACAGTAAAGTTGGGGGTTGTAAAACTAAAACACTGAAGTGGCTTTAAAGTACATTCAGAGAGCTAACCTAATTTGTTTGCATTATTCGTGCAAATTTGAGTGTTTTTGCAGTCTGTGCTTATTTGCACAGCCATTGTTTCAACTGTACAGCTGTTACATGTAGCTAGTTATCAACGTAGGCACGGATGTGTGTGTGTGTGTGTGTGTGTGTGTGTGTGTGATAGCTCACCCTGTGACTGCTTTGAGAACTTACATGGAACTCCAGTTCTTTCTGTAATTTCCTCCCAGTTTCTCTTTGTTTTCCTCTGTATGTTCATGAATTGGTGTAATATGTTTTGCCCAAATTGAAACATTTTCAATTTGCCTGAATTTGTGCATATTTGTAACATCTTTGATGTGTGAATAATGATAATTTTATGCAGTCATGTTGCATTCAGCCTGGACAAACCTTTGCAATGTACTTATTAACATTCCACAATGAAACCAAAGACACTGCTGTCCATTTGTAGGAAATGGATGACATAGTTTGGTCGATTTCAGTCAGATGTCCTGAAGGGTTAGGGTTAGGGTAAAGTAATATGAACAGGCCATTTTAGGAACAGTAAAGGAAACTCCATTCTTACCACAGTGACAAATGACTTCTAAAGAAACATTTCCAAATGTCATCACATCCCTTTTACAGTGAGTCCCAGAGTGGGAGCGGAGAGTTTGGGAGTTTGCCTCTTTGCATGTCTGTTGCTGTAGGCGACACGTGGGTTTGTTTACGAGACATCTGTGTTAATTCTCAGGGGAATGAGGGAGGAGAGACGGTATGAGAGAGGGCTAAAGTGAGAGAGCCACAATTTGCAATTGGGAAAATCCCTTGAGATTTATGTCAATGTTTACCATTCCTCCTCCAGCCCTCGCTTAAAGAAGGAGCACTTGGATAATAAATCATCCCCTTATAAATGGATGAGACACCCAGAACCTTTTGAACTGGGCCTAATTTCCCTGGTAGCTTTCAAAAGGAGAAACCCCCCTGAGTTAGTATTTGTCAGGGGCCTCAGTGAAGTACTTTGGCATAGCACCAAATGTTAAACAGGGTGACAGTGTTTGTGTGTCACTTTCTCTCTCTTCATCCTGCGCCTCCTTCCTAAAAGGAAAAACCAGGTTTTGTAGAGGGCTGCCCACAATATCACTGATCAATCTGCCTGGTGTGGAAGTCCAGAGCTGCAAATATGAAAATGAAATCATTTTGTTTTATTTTAATTTTATTCATGTTTGTGTGCACATGATATAAGATAAAATCATTTTTATCTGTCTAAAGAATTCAGTGTTTCCCCCAGGAAACTGATCAGCGGAGGCGGTCAGTGCTGCGGGAAACTATGGCATTTCAATCGTTAACTCTTTGGATAAACAAGCCTTTTATAAGTCTCTCTAGTCCACCCTGGTGAGGGGTCTGGGGTCAGAGAGAGATCAGAGGGGTTATTCTAAGGTCAGTTCCAGTTCAAGAAGCTGTTGAGTCCACCCATCTTCCTCCTCCTTCTCCTCCTCCTCCTCCTCCTCCCCGACACATGAATCATTTCTCTCCTCCCCCTGTCCTCCTCACCCAGGCCGTCCCAGGCTGCCCATGCTGTTTTTCTCTGTTTGCTGTCATCAGTCACACACACACACACACACACACACACACACACACACACACACACACACACTGAAGGACTGTTGGCCCTGCTGTTCAGTAATGTCACAACTGTCAGGGAGCTCAGAGAGAGAGAGAGCTTTCAACACATAAACATACAGGTAGTGAGAGAGACAGAATTAACCTGCTGTTTGTCTTGTCATTAGTCTACTGGGTGGCAGCTCAGGACCGACTCAACACACACACACACACACACACACACACAGTGAGTTGGCGTGTAGACAAAACAACGATATCTTATTCTGTGGAAGGCCAAAGCTCTCTCCAAACAAAGCACTCATCTTCTCTCACCCCCCTATTCTCACACCTCCGCTCTCTCAACACACACACACAAATATAAAGATACAGCGTCCCAATAACAACAGGCTTGAGGAAGCAGCCATTATTGGTGTTGAAGAGCTCCAATGAGCTGATCTTTCTGTATTTTGAATTCATCATGGAGTCAAACAACAACACAAACTAGCAGGAAAGCCTTCCTAATGTTGCACTGAGATCAAGGCTCCAAAATTCCTTATTTAGCCAACTCAGGCCCTAAAAACCAAATCTATCTTTTGTGAATTTTAGAGTAGATTCAGTGACAGATATTCATAAATACTGTTTTGTAAAAGCAAAACTACGAGCTGAAAGACACTAAAATGCTCCGTAGAGCCTAGAGGAACTGCAGAATTCTCTGTAGGTTTATCACCATGAGCGACCCCTTTGACATCACACATAGCCATGTGATCAGTTGTTAATATAAAAATATTAATTATAGCCACACAAAATGGGCCAATGAGATCAAAACTGAGTTGAAAATCATGTGAAATTTAATCTGCCTAGGAGGAAATGGTCTCTAATGTGCCCAACTGAGGTGTGGTGTTTTAGGACTACACCTGGAAACTGAATGTTATGTTGGTTCTGTCCTTTACATTATGATCATTAAGAGGTTATTCAGTAGAACTAAAAATATTACTTTCTGTTGGAACGGTGAAATAATGAAAAGACTGCATGAAAATGAAAATGATCACTTTTGAGACTCGGGACAATGCATGGTCACTGAGGAAAAAAGTGTGTATAGGTAGCTTTTATATTGTGCTTCTGTTCTGTTTCAGTGTAAAACAAGTTCGACTTTCTTTTCTTTGGTTTAGAATCATGAACAGCGCATTCTACAAACTTTTCCTTGTTTGGTGGTGCAGACATGTTGGCTCTCAGTGCCCCTCTGCTGCTGAACGCTCTTGAACATGAACAACATTACAGACTACCAGTAAGATGACACACAGTGATGAGACAATAAACGTAACCAATCTTCTTGTGCTCCCATAGTGTTACTGTTTAACAGAGAAGTACTAGTACTACTGTCTGACTGCGTCTGATTGACTGTCTGTCAGAGGAGGTATTCTGTGTCTGAGAGCGATGCCAGGAGACAAGGCCGTGACATGAACATGATGAATCCCACACTCATTTAATTGCTGTTTTATAGTTCAGTGACAGCCATCAACTAAATAAGCTGTCACACGCACAACCTAACGTCTGACTCGCAATTATTTTACTGAAGCAAAATTCCTTTTTCACATGCCTGGTCTTCCAAAACGTTTTTTGTGATCTTTGTGTGTATTGTGTTAAGCTACTACACTGTACCTGCAGCCAAAAGGAGAGGCTACATGTGCCACAATGCACTTTGGCAACCAACTTTGTTGCTCACATTCCCATCCATATTGTTTTTTTAAGTGTTCAAAATACTTTGCAGAAGCAGTTACAACACTATGTTTTATGCAATGTTATAAAAAACAGCTTTATTAGCTTACAAGTGCTATGGCAGTAGGAGCCAGTGCAGATCTAAACTGTGATTAAAGTCATATAATGAAGCATGTAAGATTTATATAAGGTTTGAAGCATGGCCTGGAAAATGCATTCTTATTTACTTATTGTTTCCTCTTTTCCTGTCCTTCCTCAGCCCTGCAGTACTGTTGGACTCAACACTTTGTCATTGTGACGTAGAGTCAGGCTCAACTTTTCGCAGGAATAAAAAGAACAAAAGGGTTATTATTGTTGACAAAAAGCAGCACAAAAATGAAAACTTTTATGGAGTATACAGTCCTGTTTGCTGAAGAATAAAAACATATCTAAAACTTCAATAGGAAAATCTAACTAACATGATACATTCCTTTGGTTTTCTTCTTGCAATGTAACAAGACTGTAAAAGACTATAAATAAAACTAATCTGAAGTTGAAATCTGAAATCAAAAGACTAAATATAAACCACTAATATGTATAATTACATTTATCCCACGGGTTACCTTGAGACCTTTGAGGAGACCTTTGTTGTGGTCATGTGGTTTGGAGTGGTCAGCAGGGCCAGTAATAACTCACTGGGCTGAACAATAATCTCTGAATGGGTTTTTTCCAAAGTTACTGTTTCCCTGGACATTGATATGTTCTGGTAGCCGTGTGTCCGGGACAAAACACCAGCCATAAACCTACATCAACTGCCAGGACAAAGGTACTCACTCACAGCTGAAGCCTGAAATTGGCTTCGACTGAGCTTTAGTGTTAATAATAGCATCATAAACGTGTTTATTGTTAGATTATAAGACATTTATATGAGTTTGTAATGATATCATTAATAATTATAAGAAACTCAAAAGGCTTTTATTAATGTTCAACATGTTTCTTATAAGTGCTTATAAATGTCTTAATCTAATAATATGTCATAATCTAAGAATAAATGTGTTTATGATACTATTATTAACACTTACATAGACTTATTAACACATAATAATGTTAATAAGCATCTTATAAGGACATAAAAGGACTTATTACCTATTAACTAATGCTTATTACAAGGATCTTAATGTAAAGTGTTACTGAATGCATTTTTTGCACTGAATGAGGACTGTGGATTTTTTCTCTCAAGTTTTTACAGTGTAGTCGCTCTGCAGAGGTATATCTTCACAGCCAGTACAGAGAGAAGGAATGATTACAGAGACCAGTGATCAACGTACATATGGCATGTGACAATTGTATTAAGATAAACTTGAAAAAATCCAAACCTATCCTTTAATTTGAAACGGTGAAGCAGAGAGTGACAAAAAAAGACTCTAAGCCATGAACCAGAGTTGAACCCGTGATATTTCCACCATGTACCTGTGCCCACGTTAAATAATTATCACAGTTCAACGGAAACATTCAAAAAGTACAAGTTGTGTGTGAATCCTACATCACCACCTCGCTCCACATTGGTGGTAAGTGTTCGAGAAGAGGAAATGAGAGGAGCAGCAGGAGGAGGAGGAGGAAGAGGAGAGGAGAAGGGCTGGTTTGTCATAGGAGTCATCAGTAACTGTCACCACTGTGCTGCAGGCTTAATTAACTAGCTTGCTCGTTAGCATTGCTGCCCCCTTTTCTCTCCCTCCCTCTCTACTCGCTCGCTGCTCTGAATAGGAACGCCTGATTATTCTGCGCTCCAGTCGCAGCCAATTACAGGCTCCAAATGGAACAACATTAATCAAATCTTTAGTATGGTGGCAAACTCAGAGGTATCAGATTGCAGAGGGACGCAAAACTAATATGTCACTGTCACCAGCGGTTGCGCAGGCATTTAGCAGCTAGCATTAGGGAGACGGGTGAGACGGGCTATCGCCTGGGTGTAATATGGAGCCTGATCTGGAAACCATTAGCATGACATGGCAGCAGAAACGCAGAACCTGTCCTCACCCCACACTCATTTTTTATCCCCCCCACCCTTGTCTCTCTCCTCCCTCTTCCTCTGTTCATTCTCCTCAGCAGTCAGACAAGTGAGGAGTAGAAGAGGATAAATTGGGGGAAGGAAGGGTGCAAACTGGATGAATAGAGAAAGGGAGACGTGAAGGGGTAATGAGAGGTGAACAGTAGGAAATGGAAGGGACGACGAAGGGGAACGGTGAGGGCTTTTCACGATCTTTAGACAGGGAAAGGAAGATAAAGAAAGAGAAGGGACATTTTCTGCCAGCGTGGCTGATGTGGGCCTTGCTGGACGAGAACACCCAGAACTAAATGCTGCCATTCAGACTCTGGCCTCCCAGAGAGTGGCACTGGATCTGGAGCAGGAGCAAGACCCACACACACGGGACCATGACCCAGCAAACTCTATCTTGCCACCTCACTGGCTTCCCAGGGCTTGGCCCGAACCATCAAGCCGCAGTCGGAGCCAGCCAGAGGACACCGCTGCATAATGGCCTCATTAGGACAAATGATTAAAGCCCAACTGAAATGTGCTAAATGCCTGTGTCACTGAAGTGGCCTTTAAACGGGCATAAATAAACAAGAGTTATGCTGAAGGTTTGGGTGTGCACCCTGGCAGCATAATAAATTACAGGGTAATGATATTAAAAGCACAGAGTCGTTAAGATGCCAAGCGGAGACGCCATAAATCCAGGCGCGGGCTCCCACTGGCTGTCCCCACGCCGAGTAATTAAAGCAGATTTATGAGGCACATTACATCAGTGCTAGATAGTTCATATATCGGCCTCCCGTATTGGACAGCCTGACAGGCGCCAAAAAATATTGTTTCGAGTTCCCCGGCCCCTCGCAGCCGAGAGGCCTCTCTCAGCACTCCATCTTTTGTTGTGTCAGTCCTGCGTGGTCATGATGGATGGACCGATCCACTCCTCTGTCACTCCCCTCGCTTGTTCAGCCCCCCCCCCATCCTTCCTCAATAGGAGACTTGCGACAGTACCAAATAGCTTTATCTTCACACGGCAGCTCACACTTACACTCTCCCTCTTTCTCCTTCTCACCAGCGGGAAACAAAGAGCACAGACAGGTGTAAGGCCTGAGACGGACAGCAGAGGAGGAAAAAGAGTGGAGGAATTCCACTCAGAAAGGTAAAGAGTGACTGTTATTACACGTCCTACTCCCTATCCTCTGGGGTTAGAGCATGAACATGTTGGTTTGACAATAAATCAGACAGACAGCCTGTAATTAAATGTTGGATATTGGTTAGTCAGTGTTCCCCACCTCTGATATTACAATGCAGTTTTATTATGTTATTCATATGACATTCGTATTTGTTTGTACAGTACTTCCCAAGTTACAACAAGCTATGTAAAGGTATTTTGTTACCATATTGAGTTACAGTGCAGAGCTGTTCAAATGTTGAATTGTTCTGCATAATGCAACGTTGTGTAGGTGTCTTCTCAGCTCTGCACAGGACCCTCAGAGTTGCTTTATCAACCATCACCTCAGGATTTGAGACTCAAAGCATCCCCGGCTTTCCCATTAGTTCACAGCACAAGTAGAACTTGTTTCCAACTTGTTTCCAGCCCTGTGCATTCATATACAGTAGCTATGCAAGTCTCTTTGGAAGGCTGGCTATTTGGTTGGTCAGGCAACACTTTGGTTCAGAGTAAAATATCTCATCAACCATTCGATGGATTGCCATGAAAAATGGTTCACTCGACACTCGAGGTCCCCAGAAGATGAATCCCTTCACTTTTAATTTGGTGTCGAATGTCAATGGTACTGTTTGTGAACAATGATGTGACAATGACGAATGTGAAGAAGGAACTGGAATCATCTGTAAAAAAGAAAAAAGAAAATGCTTGGATATTCCAACATTTGGAAACATTTGGGATGCACCACATATTAAAATAGTGCAGGAAATATATTAAGAAAATGAAACAAAATTACTGAAGAAATCAGGACCACAAAACAACTACTGGCCACTAAGGGCCCCCGACAGGTTTTCTCAAGCTTCCCACATGTTCATGTTTCAACAGAAATGGAAAGTAGAGCTCAGCGGCAAAGCCTTTCAAGTTCTTGAAAGTTAATATATGGAAAGTTTCAAGTTACTGGTAAATGGGAGGCTCCTGTTGGCAAAGGACAAAAAAGTTAACACATCATTCAGAGAGAGCCAAAAAGAGAGTGAGTGAGTAAATACATTGCACTCAAGTCAACAAAGATTACACCAAGGACCAAGGTGAGCCATCCAATGTTTCCTATGCACTTTGAGTTGTGAGCTTCTGTGCAGAGAGCATTGTTTAAATCTGAGATTATACTAAAATACTGCAAAATCAAAAATGCTTACAATTTGTGGCACTTTGGCAGTAGGGGAGCTTGCCTCGGGTCTAAAGGTAGTTTGTTCATTTAACAGTTCCCACTACTGCCATAGTGCCCTTTAGCCACTGCTCTAAACCCTCATATGAACTGTCTGGGTACCTATTTGTATTTCTGTACTTCCAGCTGTACCTATCCTCATAAAAATCAACCCATACACATACATTTACATACGTGTACATGCTGTAATGGTTCAGTGGTTGTAATCTTCTGTATATCTCAATAAAATCACTGTGCTCCTTAACTGCTGATGAACCTTAAATGCCCCCACAGGAAACACACTCCGAGAGCCAGACAACTTAATTGGTTTGGCTGCATGTAATTTTAATAGCTCCTGTAATTAGGTTGCTTATTATAAAGAATCTAGTCATAAATCATGTGAAACAGAGTTACATATACATTTCCTGTCATTAAAAATGTTGTTCTAGTGCTGCAAGTGTGCCACTAAGAGTCACATGAGGGAAACCTGAGCGTCCTGTTGTTCGAGACTGGTCTGAAAAGGAAAGAAAAGAAAACAGGGAGGTCGAAAAAAAGAAGTCAAGGCGCTCATGTTAACAATCTGTGACACTTTTATTATCATTATTAATTAGTGCTTTTCAAGCAGCAGATTTAAATCAATATGAAGGAGTGAAACAAATTTCAGTGGCCATTCGGATCAATCTGGGGGAGTTTTTTAAATTTACATTAATGTCGATAAATTCAACATGCTACCATGGACCCGATAGGCTGGAAGATTGGTGTGATTTCTAATTACGAGGACATAAACCGACTAACCATTAGTCTTCTCCCATCTGCAGTCTGAGCACATTTGCAATTCATTAATGTTTTCCCCTTTTGCATTTCTCTCTGTTCCTTGTTGGTGACACTATTTCTTGCAAGCACACCCTCCTAAACACCATGTAACACATGCTTCTCACCTGTGCAGATGCAAAAATTACTGTTACGAGACCCCAAAACATAGGTTAACCACAAGCAAAACCCACATGGCAGTTAAATGTGTGTATATGGACACTCATACTATACACACACGTATAAAAACACATGCTGTGTGTGCCCCTTTCTTTACAGGTGTCACCCCCACAACCACCAGAGCCAGTATGGAAGCCCTGTGCAATCCTCCTCTCTGTCCCCCTAAACTAACTGCTGTGACAACTGTTCCACCTCACACTACACAGGAGCACAGGGGGGCATCTAGCCAGGAGCGAAGAACGTCTGCTTTGTCCTTTAGAATAATAGGCCAGAGCCATTTTTTTTTAAAAACATAGCATGGCCCTCATTAATTTTAATATCTGATGATGAGTTCATTTATCAAAGACTTGTTCTTTTCAGTGGGGCATTTGGAGCAAGTGTGCAGGCGCTCCTGTTTGGTGACTTATCACCTCAGTGGGTAAGAGGAACAGGGAGTGGAGTGTGCAGATATGAAAGTATATACTGCAGAAAGGGAAGGCGTCTGTCACTTGGCCCCCTTAAATAACCTACAAACTTGAGCTTTAGGTGAAATTGTTGAAAAAATGAAAACAAGAGGAAAGAATAACCTGGTATAACTACAGTTCCAGTCCACCGTCACGGTAAAAAGGACTGCACTTCCATAGCACTCAACCCAAGAACAGGACAAAGGGCTTCTCAATGGAGTTCAGTGCCTTGCTCACAGACACTTCAAATTCTGGACAGGACCAGCTGATTTTAAACCACTAACCCTCTCACTCTATGGATGACCCACTCTACTATTTGAGGACAGTCAACCTGCTGGTCTGAATCACGGTGGCAGCAGGTTAATGAAGGTAGCCCACATGTTCTCTGTCCTTGCCATGTCCTTTAGCACCTGGGAGATTCAGATGTGTTCCCAGGCCAGGATATGTGATCCCTCTAGCATGGTCTGGTTGTGCAGTGGGACGTCCTACCTGTTGGACATGCCCCGGTTACTTCTACAGGGAGGCATCTGGGAGGCTTCCTGATCCAATCCTATCACCAAACAGTAACAGTGGTATTGGATGAACCTGCAAAACCCCGGATTACATCAGGGTTATCCTGGAGAAAGGTCTGGCTGAGCCAATTATCATTCTGTTATTCGGGGAAAAAATGCTCTGACTTGTTTTAATTTCTTTAAACCATTCACAATGGTCTTGGGCAGCGCTAAGCCCAGGATGCAGTGATGGTGCCCTTGCAGTATAAACGGACGCAGATAGCGGAAGGGGAGGAGAATTCCAACTGAAATAGTCGGCCAATGGCAGGCTTATACCCACAGCCTACTTCCTGTGAGTCAGACTATCTTTAATGTCTGTTTTCACAACACAGTGATAGAATTCTGGATGATAAGCAGAGCATTTTATTATTGGGATCATTTCGTTTCCTCTATTTCCCCCCTTCTGTCACCACTAAACAAAAGGTAGCCCACTGCACTTCTTATCTTCTAGTAGCTTTTCCTCCAGAGTCTAAACACTTTTATTGTCTATGCTCACTATGTTGTGTTCCCTAACTTTTCTATGCTTTAAACATGTTGTTAAAGCTGGGGTAGGCAAAATCTGTGCAACCTATGCAAAACCTTCCGCCTCTCTCTCTCTGCTGCCTCGTATCACTCCACTAAGCCCCTCCCACCAAACCCACAACTTCAATTCAGAAGGAATCGCTCGCCCTGCGAAACCTCATGCCTCGTAGGGCTCACTCTCCACGGCGTGAGCCTCACAGAGACCCCAGTCTCTCTCGCCGCAACTTGTTTTTAATACTGCCTACCCCACCTTTAATAATTCTTTCATGTACTATTCTTTTTTCTTTTGGCATCACTCTTTATTTACCCTTAGGTACAATAAAGTTGACCTTGAATTTAACCTTGACCTGAATGATAAGTAATGAACTATGACGTAGTCAGTGAGCAGGAAGATTAATGTTTTTCACAGCACCTGCAAAACCCAGTTTCAAGTTATCAAAGGTTGACGTAAAGACTCAAGGCCAATAGTTATTACATGCATGTAAACATAGCCTCTACATTCTGCAGGTGCTCAAATGTTGACTGTGCATGAATCTGTGTGTGCGCGCGTGTGTGATAGAGTTTAAATGCATCTTTCTGTCCTAGCAGGGTACAGTATGATTAGTGTATGTGTATGCATATAGAGCAGTTGTGTTTCTCTTACCATCCATGGTGAGGTTTATTTAGCTTACTGTGTAGATTTTTTTATGTTATCTGAGAGGTGCGGTACGATTTTATGGGAGAGACGGAGACGGCAGACGTGTGTTTGAAAAGCAGCGTGTCTCTGCTTCTGTCTGTGTCTCTGAACAGGCGGAGAATGAGAATGAGAGCAAACAGCAGTGTGCAGCCAAGAGTAGCGCAGCCACTCCATCACTGTGATAGGCCTTGTCATTTTTCTCTCCTTCCCCTCTCTCCTGCTCCTGCACTCTCCGTCTCCCTCCCTTCCACTCCCAGTGGTAAGGGCGGGGTGTAAAGTTCACTCCTGCCTAATTTATCAACCACCCTCCCTCCACAGCCCTGTACAGTCATTAGCTACACACACTGACACAGCACCCCGGCCCACACCCTACCCTCATTTATTGTCTTTTTACAGCAAGGAAGCAGCATCAATTAATTAAAGGCCAAATTGCCCCATGTCCCCAGGATATGCGGAGGGGCAAGGGTGTTTTAGGTGGAGTTGGGTAGATTTGGGTGGGGTTAGGAGGTTTGGTGTGTGGGTGCTAGAATTCTGTTCAGTTTGGAGTTGGGAACCCTTCACTTTAACCTTTTTTTACCACCCCTCTTTTTTGGGAGGGTCTGCCTTAATTAAAACAAAGTGTTGATCGTTAGTCCATTACAATCAATTTGGACATATAATTTTCACAATTTTGAACAGCAACTTAACAGCCGCTGAAAATCTGCCATTCTGTTGTTGAACTTATCATCTTGCTGCAGTGATGTAGAAGTGTACTCTAGGGTGTGTCAGTACACTGTGACATCACTGCTGGGTGTGGCTACTGGTGCAACAAAGCATGCTTCTGGCCACACCGAACCACAATAATCAGTAATGCTGGGCTGAGGCGCAACAGACAAACAGAAACTTTCAACCAGAGAGGGTAATGAAATACAGCTTTTCAGCCTGATGTTAACTTACTCTTTAAGGTTGATGTTGTGTACTGCATGAAAGAATCTCTATATGAGTCATTTTCTTTCTTTTCTTTTTTTTTTGGCCAAAAATCTAATCTATCAATACATATATTACATTTTCATATTTATCAAGGTTTCAAAGTACTATCAGCCCATGAATGTTCTACACAGTGCTGCCATCCTACAGAAAGAGCAGTGGGTGATACAAGGTTAATTTATACATTTTTATATGTGTTGAACTGATGAAAGCTTTTAAACTGGTAATTTAAACTGTCATCAAGATGCTATTTATCTTAGTTCCAGAAAAGTTTCTTTTTTGGGGAAGCAATATTTTTACAGCGATACGATATAAAGTTGGGAGTCTTTAAGTTGCCTATATATACATGACAAATTAAAGCAGAGAACAGGACAGAAGACAACAGAAGGAGAACAGAAGAGGTAAAACAAAACTGTTTTTGACCTAAATGTAAACTAAGTAGGTTTATGTGTTATGGTTGCATTGCAGGCCAGGTGACCAATACGCCCTCAGTGTGTCCTAACAGGTGCTTCAGGCTCAGTGCCCTTGTAAGGGCACACTCTGCAGTACACTGCTAGGCTGTTTACTCTCTCAGTCAACCAGCTGCACTGCACGTTTATAATACTCTCATAAGTATGCTACAGATGGATATGGGTCCCCTCGCTGCCGCTCCCTGGCTTATGATTAATGAGCAGCACTTGGAGCCGCATGTGTTGCCGCCTCGCAGCCCCGACATGTCTTTCCGGACCCGACATTTTGTATCCTCTGTGAAAAATGAGCTCCTTGGTGTCGTTCATTACACTGTTCCACTGCCAGAACTCTCCCATGCATATTCCTGTACACTAAGCCTTGTGCCATGCTTGTACTGCTTGTGGGTGTCCGTGTCACTTTGCATCTAACTCACTTATCGAGACAGCTATCCAGTGAAATGCATGCAGAGGGAATGACTTGACTGTAATTTGGGACCGTTACAAAGGGAGACAAGTCAATAGAGGAAGACCTGAAAGCCAAAGAAGGAAGGATTTCAGCCCTGCCATAGAGGACATGCTGCATAAGGACCCCTGGCACAGCAGGAAAGTAGCCACTTTTCTGCTGTGCAGGCACACTGACAATGGCCTAGTAATCATTGTTCCCCTTCTGAAGTTATAGCAGTAATTTGGTCTGTCGGAGAATGGAATCCATTTGTCTGAATGCTAGCCACAGTCAGTTGACTGAATCGACACACTTGTGCAGGAGCACACACACAAAGAAGTACCACAGTCCACACAGATACACAAGAAACTCTCATATGCCTTCATGTAAACACACACAGCACTGTCACACACTGTCGCGCACACAGATAAACACACTCCCTGCTACTCAGCACTCTCTCAAGGGCACGTTCCAATAAAGCGACATTGGAAAACAGCCATCTGATGGATTGGACCTGGAGACGGCAGCACAGGCAAATCCCCTAATGTGGCATAAATAAGGCTGCCGTGCTCCAATCGCTCTCTACAGACAATGTAAATTATATTGTCAGGCGCAGTCACTTCCCCGCTCGCTGTGCAGCTAACAAGAGTCACCTGCCAAAGCCCGACAAGGAAAGGAGGAGCTACCAGTGGGAAGGGATAGGGGAATTAATTAAAGTGGCAACCCACCTACACCACAAACACAAGCAGATACATGCATGCACACACATAAAAACAAATGCATTCACACACACACACAGAGCCACACATACAGGTAGTGTATATGCATTTGATTTATTTCCCTTGCTCCCGTGCGCTCCCTTTCCTCTCCTGTGGTTCTCAGTGAAGGTCGATGTGACAGCTCTACTGAGGAACAGAGGTGATGCTGCTCAGCCATTGTGGAGCTTAGCTCCCTCCATGTGTGCATGAGGCCTGCATATTCTCAGGGGACTGGCAAATTCAACATAGAGCTCTGTGAATAATGTCAAGTGTGATACATTGACTTCCATCACTTCAGAACTTCCCACAGCCGCCTTGAAATGATTCAAAGCCAAGCCAAGGACAAGAGATTTAATGTCAGTATTACCCCTCGTGGGCTGCTCCTTGTCTTCCTCTTCTCTTCACACGGCCTTTTACCAAAATTGTCCTTCCTGTCTCTTCTGTCTCTGGCTGTCCATGCAGCTGTTTTTTGTCAGGTTGGTTCCAAGACTTCATCAGACCACAGCTGTTTTATCCTCGCCAAATTTGTGTCCTCACAACAAGGCTTTGTTTCTATGAAAGAAATCAATAAGACCTGTCAAATTATTCTGCTTGGGTATTCCTCTTCACCTTGTAAAATGTAGTGATTTCTTGGAAAATGTAGTGAAGATGCAGTGATGTGCCAATGACAAGCCGCTATAGATTCTTAGAAATAGTGTGTCCTTGATGACAGAGCAAAAAACAGACTTTACAGGCCTCATTGACAAACAGTTAAACAGAGCATGTAGCACATGTAAATGTTTCTCAAAAGCTGTATGCCTAAACCTACAGTAGACTGTGCAGCCCTCGCAATTATGGCGCCATAAGTGAACACATTCATAAGAGAAATGCTTAAAACAAACAGCATCTTTCACACACCCGTATTCCCACAAACACTGAAGCCCACAAGTACTCCTTCCTTGCAAGCTACCATGCATAGAAACAGCTTTGCCCTCTCTCTGTCAAACATTTCCTCCCATAGCCGGCTAAAAAAGTGTTTCCCAACGCTGACAGGGAGAATGGATGGCCTCCATTACGCCCGGCTACAAACACATTCCGCCAGGATGAAGGGGCCGTAAATTATCCTGCGAGCGAGCAGCCCAGGCCACAGCCGAGCCAACAACCCCCCTCGCTTCTAATGGGGTCGGCCCATCCACAGCCTGCACCACACTGAATCACACACCCCATACGCAAACATACACTGTCACCTGTGTGTATATACAGTGTGTGTGTGTGTGTGTTTGTGTGTCGCTGAAATGGAGGGGGGCTCTTTGAATCAAACACCTGGGAAGAAGTCCTTGAACCCATCATCTGAATAAGTCGGGTTTAACAAAGACATGCACTGTAATAAAGAGCAGCATGGTTACTCTTGGGATTTCTCGTTACTGGGCACAACAGACTTATGTTACATTACAGCACAATAACTGTGCGGCAGGTCGCACACTGACAGGTCTAATGCTGTGAAGCTGGAGGGCGTAACTGTAGAAACATCAGCAGTATGTCAGGTCAAATTCAGTTCACATGACACAAGTGTTGTTGGCAGCTGGATAGCCATCAAATAGGCCGAGACATTGCCCCATGGCATGGTTAAATGCTAAGTGTGTGTGCGTAAATCATTACATGCAAATAGTAAAATGTCAGGCAACATTGTGTTCCCACTAGGTAAAGCTTGTTCTTCTTGTGTGACAGTATCCTCCCAGTCTCAGCCTGCAGCACTGATAGGAATCTAGGTCCATCCCTTTTGGCAGTTGACAACAAAACCCCCAAAGGAGGAATCTTCACACTGTAACTACCTCTCTGTCTTCTTTCTCGTGACATTTCATCCACATGTTTGTCTCTGTTGCTTCTTTTCACATTGCTGGGAAATTCCTAAGAGGCCTGTTCTTAAATAAATGGGGTCGCAAGCTTGGGACAGTTTTTTGTAGCTTAGACAAGTGTGTTTGGACTCGTGGGTTTCTGAGTTTGTGTATTTATGGATGTCCATTTTGTTTTTAGGCCAATGTGTCCTCATCATTCTTTGAATAATACAGTACTATCAGGGTACATTCTGCACATAAATATAGTATGGCCTTTTAAAGAAATGATCAAGTAGATGTTTTTATCAGTCACTGTCTTTGTCATTGTGTTATCTGCTGTTATCTAATATGTCTTCGACACCACCCATGCTGTAGATATAAAGTTTATTTAAAGGGTCAGTTCACCCAAATTAAAAAAAACATATTCTGAACATTTGTGTTCACAGGATTGAATAAAATACAACGACAATGTGTTTTTATAGAAACTGTGTCCCCATAATTCAGGATAATCCACAGAAGTTAAGTTATGTTAAGTTAAGAAGTAAAAAAATGTATATTTTATTGAAATATTTGTGCTCATCACTGAGATTATAGGAAAAAGCATGGAGTACCATGCCAAAAAAAACAGCTGTTTCTGTTGAACTTTTATATGTAATTTCTCATTACTGTTAGCACCACAAACACAATTCCATTAATCTCAATTGTAATAGACAGAAATGCGCCCTCAAAACCTGGGTAAATAGAATAAAAACTTTCTGAACATAATTTGGGTGAACCAATCCTTATCAATGTTACAGCACGCTGAATTCTTACCTGTACCACATAGCCTGACAGAATGATCCCCCCGCTTAGGCTCTCAGCACGGGGCAGCCAGCTGCAGGGTCCCGCCTGAGGTGGAATGGGCCTTAGTGACAGGTCACATTATACCTGGGTGCTGACAGGGGGAAAGGGGTCAGCCATGCTGTCAGGGCCGAGAGGGAACAGAGGAGGTGATGGGAGTGGGAGGAGGATCCTGTGAGGAGGAATGGAGCTCCTTTCATCAGCCCCTTTCTTGAGTGACAGGCAGCACAGCTGAGACGCTGATGGTGCATACCAGCACATGTGGGCTTGAGTCCACACAGACAGGGGTGGAAAGAGTACCACAGGAACGTGGAGGGGAGACCCAGAATTCTGTTTACCCATGATTTTAATTGCAGAATAGGTTTTACCACCTTGTAAAACTGTCATAAATCTTGATGACATGAAATTCATAAAGACATAAAGGTCTTTCACAGGAAAAAACATAAATGAATCCCTTTTTAATAATTCTGTTTATTCAACAGTTATAACTAAATTTCAAAAGTGATTTCAATGAGTGCTTAAATCTTATAAACGTGTAAAATTAGTTTTGTAAATTATAAAATGTGCTCAAAGTAAGTTACTGAAACCCTGAAAGTTACTTAAAAACACATTGTTACAGTATATTTATGCTATTCTATACTATATGCATGAAAATAATCAGAACACATTTTCATGGAAGGGGAAGGGAATGAAAGAGGCTTCAATATGTGATTTTAAACTTCTGTTATAACCACAGATAAATGTCACACACTTCAATAAGGCTGTAACAACGTGTCCTTTTAGCTAGCAAGGCCAGAGAATATAATGCAAGATACAGCCTAATACTGTAGGTGGATAGCTTTTTGGCTAATGTTATCTGTGGAAACAACTCCAGACTAAAAAGCTAATGTAAATTGGTATTAGGTGCTATTTTTGGTGAAATACAACAACTAATTCATATTATCAACATCTGAGCCTAAATATTGCTGGATGTTTTTCCCTAAACTGTGCACACTTCAGTGCTCAAATGAGCAGCTGGTGTTTAGGTACAAAGGCAGCTGTGTTCAGCATCAACTGTCTTTAGATACATTAACTGATAAAAACATTTCTATTGTCAGTAAAAGAAAAAAAGTAGATTTGAGACACTACCCTCTGTGTACCCTCTCATCAGCTAGGCCCAATTTCAACCCCACTCCTCCCCTTTTCTCTTCATGTCAACCATCTGCATAAAGATTGACCTACAGGTCTGAGTACACATATTGTACACGTGCATCAGTAAAGGAAATGAAGTGACTCCCTCTGCATCAGTCATGGATGGATCAATGTCACGGATGACACTAGAGGAAATTTGAAAAAGACGAAAATAAAAGCCCCCACATAATCTTCTTGACCACATGCATCTACTGGGTTGCGCGGACAGGAAACAAAAAGAGGGAGAGTTCCTGTCTCTCTAGGCTTTGAAGAGTCGGAAGCAGGAAACTCTGTGATGGATCACTAACAGTTAATACTTGCAGCAATGTGCTTCTGGTGGTCATCCTTACATCCGTTTCCTATTGGACCGCTACCTTTGGTTTGGGAACAGGGTCAGGTCACCCTGGCACTTTATTTCAGTTCACTGGTCACATGCAGCCCACATACAGATAGGCCTTGTGTGCAAGATGACGGGAGGAGTCCTTTTCCCCAAACACATCAAAACCTCTAAAATCAAACTGACTTTTAACTAATTCAGAAATGTATAAAGAAGAAAGTGTTTAAATCTTCAGTTGTGGGGATCAGATAGGATCCGGACCTTTCTCAAATTGTTCTTGAATATAGTTTTAGCTGGTCTCAGCTTAGGAATACAACAGTGAAGCAAATATATTTAACCCCTACCTGACCTCACACTCAACTAAACACACTAAACACAGTGATGACAAATAAAAGGAAGGTGTTGGGCCTCCACGGAACAGCTTCAGTGCTCCTTGTCATAGATGCTCCAAGTTTCTGTAACTCTGCTGGAGGAATGAACACCATTCAAGGTTTGGTGTTTTGATGATGGTGGTGGTGGAGGGTGCTGTTGTCAGTCCCATCTCCCATAGTCCTCACCTCTCACTGAGGTGAGATGTGGTGAATATGAAGGCCTTAGTATAAGAGTCACATCATTTTCACACTCATCAAACCAGTGAGCCCCTCGTGTCCTGTATGGAAGCATCTGTATTCATTATGTTTCTCCATTCATTTTTCAGGTTTTTCAATTTTTCATCTGTCGAGGCTAAACTTTTTTTCATTTGTTACATGACACCATTGGCAAACATTTCATTTCATATTTCAGTCAGGTCAAATGGATTATCCTTATTTCTTTATGAATTTCAATCACAAAGTCAAAGAGAGATGAGTGTATCTGACTCAAGATACTGTAACTCACTATTTTTGACGTGCGGAAAAGAAATATTTGACCCGAATGAATATGTAAATTCTCAAATTGTTCCCGATTTTTCACTTCTAAGTTTAGTCCTTAAATGCATGCATTTGAGTGCGTGTGTGTGTGTGTGTGTGTCTCTGTTAGTGTCAGGCTGTCTGCCTCAGTGTTTGGACTCTGTGTCCTCTCCTTCCTCTCCCCTGGCTGTGGCGTAGACACTGGCCGCCACAGTCATCCCTTTCCTGTCAGCACCGTTGGCCCATTTACCCTGCACCCATTCATCAGCTTGTTAATGAAGTAGCAGGTTTATTAGGCTGTGGTAAAACAATCCACCCTCCCATAGTCCAAAGCCAGCAAGTGGAGACAGCCAGTTCCCTGCCTGCTGGACTCTTTGCTGACAAAGCTTGTGTGCCTTTGTGTATGAGACTGTGAGTTTTCAGCAGGTGGGCAAACTGTGATGGCTAGTTGGCAATCATCCTAAAGCAAACAAGCCTCAGTATGATTTATTCTTGATTCTCTCTTTTAATGTGTACCAAGAAGAGCATACATAATATTTTCCTATCTAAAAGATGGATTCTGATACATAAGAATAAGGATACAAAGATTAACTGATATGGAAATGATACAAGAGTCAGAGATTTGGCTACGTCAATAGACAACCACAGATCTGCCCAACAAATTCTGCATGAAATTTGTCAGTCTCACACTCCTGTGCTTCTAGTGTCAGTATGTGCAACCCGCCCCCCTACTAGCTTGCAACGTACCCTGCTTCAAGCTGTCCACAACATTCCCCACACTGAAAGAAATGTTGGACTATGTACAACACGGTGTTACATGATTACATTGCATTTGCAGTCTTCAAAGAGCTCAATGTTCTCAATGTTGTTTGAAATAAAAATGGAGGAAATTGCTGAATTTCATCACAATTTTATTAATAAAAAATGTTGTGGCTGAATCATATCAAATAAAATTGCAGTGTATGGTGTCTTTACAAATGTATTGTTTGTGTGTCAGATCGTGGACTGTGTATCTGTTGAACCGTCTGAGAGGAAGAAATACACACCCCTATATGAACTGTCTCTTGCGTTCATGTGTGTGTCCACGTCACGTGTGTGTGGGAGGTGTCCTTTAGCATGGTGTCAAGCAGAGATGTGCTGATGCTGATTCTTCGTGACTGGCCGGTCTCCACTGGTGCCGCTCTGCTGTCTCCATACAGACCTCTCACTGTCAACATGACCTGAGCCACGCCCGCTGGATAGATGCTCACAATAAACAATTGATTTTGACAGCAGAAGTCATAGCCAAGGTGCAGCTCTCTGCTGTCATTTCCCTCCTCGAATCAAGGTACAGAGAGGTTGACCTCCAGCTGTGGTTTAATCTTTGTTGACTGGGGTGTTAATAATTTCTTTCTTTCTTTCTTTCCTTTTCCCCCCACTCCCCCCATTTCTCTCTCTCTCTCTCTCTCTCTCACACACACACACACACACTACCACCATTTGACATGTTCACTATGATGACAGGCTAGTCAACATCCCCCTGCTCACATGACATTTGCACAATCTCATCTTGCTGGTCTTGTTGTGCCTTCACTAATGACCACACACACACACACACACACACACACTGAAGGGGATAGAAATCACTGAGCTATTTGGGTATGTCAGTCCGATGTGCAGAGCGGTTTGTTGGCTCACCAGGCAGGATTACATCAAACAGACAGGCCTCTTCTATGGAGGTCTGGCCTCTTTCGCTCACACACACACACACACACACACACACACACACACACACACTTTGTCCTGCAGGTAATTAGAAGCTGGAGGCCTTCCATCAAACACAAACTCACCCTCTTGACTCCACAAATATTGATAAAGAGTCTGTCCACAGTGATTCGAGAGCAACCACGCAGAAAAATGTGTCTCCATCAAGGTGTTGTTCGCCGTATTTGATTTCATACACACGCACAGCCATGACTCCACACCCCCCACTGTGTGTGTTCATACTTGGCCTGCAGGTACAGTATATCTGCGTATAAGGACAGATTCATACACAAACATACATGTGTGCCACACAAACAAAGTGAGTTCAAAGCAAAGGCAACCAAGTATTTGGTTATATGAGGCATGAGTGTCAGTCAGGCCAGATCATCCTATCTTCTTTGTCTGCCTGTCTGTCGGTTCACCTATGTGTGTGTGTGTGTGTGTGTGTGTGTGAGAGAGAGAGAGTCTGGCTGGCTGTTCGCAGCTCAGCCTGGAGTCTATCCAGGCCATCGCTCTCACTTTACCCAAGGAGAGGGCGTCGGACAGGTTTTATTAAAACTCTGTCAGAGGGTGTGTGTGTGTGTGTGTGTGTGTGTGCATGCATCTGCCTCGGGCTCAGAAGAGATATCATCTCTCCCTTGACATGTTCTTTCATCTTGCCTTTTTTCTTCTTGACAGACACCATTTTGGTTGCCAGTCATTTTTTTTTTTACTCAGGCCTTTCCGCAAGGCTGACTTAATCCATTGTATTGTGTGCAGCAGCGCCTGAGTTACTCTCTTTGTAATGCCATTTCAATCATATCATCAGCAAAACGAATATTCAAACGCAATGCTAGTGAATCTTGTTGATCCGAATACAATACTCACATGCCACCAGTACTGAATGCTAAGAAAGTTATTAGGCACTGTAATCATTCCTCCTGACCATACTGGCCTTGAAGTGATTCCCTCCGAACACCACTTTGCAGTAAAAGATGTTGGACAACAACATCTCATTCTGTACAAAAATGCATCCTACAGTTCAGCCAAAGAGTTAGCCAAAAAAAAGTGGGTATTTTCTTTTTATAATAAAATTCCCTGTTTCTCTTTCACGCACACACAGATTTCGTGTGTTTTTAGCTAGCTAGAGCTAACGTCTGTGCTGCTAGCTTCATTTGTGATGAAAAAACACAGCCTGCAAAACACCCCAGCAGTCAAATTTAAATACAGCAAGGTGAAAATTAACTTCACATTAATTTTGAGCACACCTTGAGTAGTAAGTCAGTTCTGTTAACAAACTTTCAGCACACTCAACTACCAAGTACCTGTCTGGCACAGCTCACAAGGAAACACTGTCCAGAGATACAAAAAGACCTAGCTAGTTAGCTAACTTACTTCTAACAAACTTACTTTAGAAAATACACACTTAATCTGACTACCTGAGACTACTCACATTAGCTTTGGCAGATGAAGAACTGTTTATTTCTCACATTGCGCTAGGAATCATGTTAATTATGGACATGGGGAAATATTATGAAAACCAATAACTCTTTCAACATACGTAGATGTGAGTATTGTATTAAGATAGACACCAGATAGAAGTGGCGTGATCCACAAAGTTGTAGTACAGATCACTATAAAAATAACATTGAGCTGCTGTAAGAGGTGTCACAGGTGTTCTTTCTCCACAAATGAATTACTTCTTATTGCTACAGAAGAGGATTAAAAGCCACACACACACAGCAGGAGCAGTAATTAAAATGCTGAGACAAGGCTTTCCCTGTATGATAGGCTCCCTCCCACCCTCCCTCACGAGCTGCTCGCTCCCATCAACAGGCCGTAAGTTTTTAATCATGTTGAAATGATTTATTTAAACGTCAGGCAATGTGTCACCTCACTTCCTTTCATTTTTCAAAATGTTTGTGTTCTTTGCTGGATGATAAATTTATCTTCAGACAACCCCAATATGACTAATTAACTTTGAAATATCAGAACCAGATGTTGAGCTGAAGGAAGTTCTTAACAGGCAGCCAAGAGAGCCGGCTCACCTCCTACCTCCCTCCTCCAGCAGCAGCCCTCCTCTTTCTCGCCCCTCCTCCTCCCCTCGAACAACAACAGCCTCCTCCAACCTGCTCCTGCCCTCCACCATACTCTTGGCTTCAGTATTTTTACACACACCTTCCTCAGAAGTTGGAGCCATTCTGTTGAGAACCAACACGTTACACCAGGTCATAAATCTGGCAGTGTGAAGTTAACCTGCACATGCCCTGTGTTTACCTCCTCCTCCTTTTCCCCTCTGTGTCACTCAGCACCTCCACCTAATTTATTCTCCTCCCTCCCTCGTCTCCTGACCAACTGGCTCACTTTTCTCACTCAAGCTCCAGATTCAGGTTTTACTGATTTATTGAGCTTATGCCCAGAAAGTGTAACTAGACCCTGAGTTGGCAAATTTATGCTCTCAGACCCTCAAAAAAGTCCAGACACTACTTTTAAACTTATTCCCCTCTTTTTTTTGCAGCTAATCTCAGACAAATGTACTTTTTCATGATTTATGTCACTCTTTATTTCCGCCTAATGTCAAAAATGTTTGGATCAGGAGACTTAAGTGGGATATGAATTCTGTTCCTCCGTATTCTGGCTCACACAGCGATAATGTTTTGAGTTGGAGCGGTGGTGAAAAATCTTCTGTCCCTGCAGAAATGCCTAGAAAAAAGCAAAGGGCCCCTGCAGGAACATTGCAGTGCTGACACTTTGACAGTTTGCCATGAGTGACGTCTGATCTGTACAAATTTCAGGACTAATAAATCTACCTGTCAGAGCTTGGGACTTGAAAGGGCCGCAGCCCTGCGGCACAGCTTTAACACAACTTGTGTTGATGAAATTCTGTGGGCTGGAGAATTATAGCTGTCAGAAAAACGCCCACATCAAACCTGAAGCCTTGGCGTTCCTTCTTTTTTCCCCTCCGCTCTCTCAACACTCATATATTGCTCATTCACCTCCTCCCTCCCTCCCTCCCTCCCTGCTGCCTCTCCCTTCCAGACGTCTCTCTTTTCCTTCCTCCTGTTCTTTCTCACTGCTTGGAAAATGAAACATAGGCCTCCTTTCATGGCTTGGCAACCATCATTACATCATTTTGACACCCTGTAGACACCCCCCCCCCCCTCCCCACACACACACACCTACCCCCAACACACACACCCCACATCCTAGTTTTTTTAATCACTTGCTCTGCTAATACAAAAAGTTTGCTTACAGACAGTAAGTTGTCAGGGGTTACGGGTATGACATGTCGGCTATCATGCTCTCTCCTGGCATTTGGCCATGATGGAGGACAAGAAGGCGAAGCAGCCCCATTGGCCGGCCCGGGTTAAAAATGCGGCCCTATCACCGGAGTATCAGAGTCACCAGCTGGGGGTTAAATGGGCTGAAAGGTGGGAACGCGGCACATGATTTCACAAGAAGGGGTGTTGTATGTGGGTGATTTAAATACCAAAAAGCCCATAAATCAACTACCCACCACTCCCCTCTTGCCACCTCCTCCCATTTCCACATCCTTCCAGGCCCACTGCTCACTCCTCTCCCTCCCTCCCCTTTTCACTGGATTTATTCTTGTTTATCTTTGATCCCGGACTGGTTTGCTCCTCATCTCCTTTCAACCCCAGCCGATGTATCCTGTGGGTGATAAATCATCTGCGAGTGTTTAGATACTTTGCTGCCGCCGCTGATTTTCCCGTAAACGCTGTGAGAGGGGTGGATCATATTTGCATTCTTCAAAGCGCCGTCTTCTGTGTTAAAAGTTCACTGGAGTCCTGGGGACGTATGGCAGCCCGAGCTTATTGATTTAAATGTCAAAAGGTGTGGTTTTTGCATAAGGTTGGGACCCTCCTGGTGCGGTGTGATCATTCATTGACAGCTGAGTCAAAGAGCCTGTGAAGGTGCTATGCTTTATCATTGAAATGTTTCAGTCAACGGTGTGAGCAAGGTAGCATTATACCTACGGGCAGGCTGTTGGCAGAAAGTGGAATTAATATGAAATCACAGCTGGAGACAGGGTGTCTTAGTGGCTAGAAAGGCTGTCACATGGCCAAAAGTTCAGACATTCAGTCCTTGCAACAGCCACCGTGCCTGTCATGCATGAGTCACTCCTTTCAGAGTGTCATTTTAAATGCCTAAATTGCAAATCAGATTGCATTCCATGACTTTAATCCACTTTGATCCCACCTAAGCTATTTTTCATCAGTCATATCACATAAAAGAGTGACAATAGAAATATCTTAGTTCATTAGCCCCATGCTGAAACAGCAGCAGTCATTTACACTACACACACAGCCACCGCAGCAATCTGTCAATCCATGGGCTTGTCAATCACTCCGTGTCTCTGTGGGAAGCCGGCTCTGACTGACAGCCCGTGTGATCTCTCCCAAGGGCTGGCAGGAAGGCAACAAAAGGCCCAGCTACAGTAATTGGCAAGATAAAGACATCCCGCCAAAGCAGCACTGTCACTCATTTGGTTCCAGAGCGATGAATCAACATGAAACACGCCACACCAGTTAACCAAAGGGAAAGTATGCTTGTCGGCTAACCAGTAACCAATCAGAAGGCCTGCTCGGGGTCACTTCCCCTGGCGACTGGCTGAGAGGTGACCTGTTTAAACTGACACACCGCAGCCCCCCCTCCTCTGGATTCACCTCTCTAACCTTCTCACCTCCACTCTCCCCTCCTGTGTACACCCTGACCTCTGACTGACCTGTTGGCCCTTTGCTTAGGTCAGCTTAAAACATAAACGCCCCCCCAACCCCCGTCCCTCTGTCTGCTCAATCTTACCCCCATCTTTCACACACCTGGTTCTCATTTCTCACATTTCACTTTCCATCAGTCCTGTGAGAGGGACGCCATCTGTCTGTCTGTGTGGAGGTAAAGGGTGGAGAACGTTCAGCTGCCAACATGAAATAAACCATAACGGTCCAAGAATATTTACTGTGAGACTAGTTTGTCAGTTTTAAGATGTAGATAAGGTATTCTTTGACAAGGAAAGCTCTTTGTACAAGAGATAGCAAGGCCTAGATAAGGACTAAAATGAGTCATTTTAGTGCAACTGTGTTTATTAAATCAGATCAGATCAGGTCAGATAGGGTATCCGTGTCTTCTGAAGAAGTCCTGTCACAGTGTGTGTGGGTTACTGAGTGTGTCTCCTGATGCCCTGTGTCTGACCTCCCTCTCTGTCCTCTCTCAATCACCCATGTCTCCTCAGACACCTCTCCTCCTCCTCCGCCTCTTCTTCCTCTGTTGCAACAGGAGAGCAAACCGAACAGGGGGGCTCCCTCGCACTGAAAGCCTCCAAAGAGGGACCCCCTGCGCAGCATGTAAAAGCCCTCTCTTATACATACACACACACATACATGGGGATCCCGTGTCTGCCTGCCTGGCTCTTCACAGGGTACTCATTAGTCATCAGGCAGATCAAAGGACAACCGCAGGAAGTGAAAGGACCCTGACAAGGAGGAGTCCATCTGGCTGGCAGGCCATCGCTCATCCTCAGCTGACAGGGAGGCACACTCTCCATCTGACGGCTGTTTCCGCTCCAGGCATGTGCCTGAAATGTGGCTAATTTCTATGGGACAATTTTGTCTTTGATAAAGGATGACGTGGCTGATTTAACTGCATTATGGTAGAAGACAGCAGCTTCTACAGAAGCCTCACCATACTGTGAAATCATTCATATTTCAGCCCGGTCTTCTATTATTTTAACAGTTAGTTATACGATAGACACTGGATTTTTCTTTTAAAGAAATTGTTTTAAAAAATGACAGTTTGTGGTTTTACAGGGAGTTATAAATATTTTCTTGATGAACGACAGTTTATCCATCCTCCCAGCACTTCTGTGCAGCTTCTCCTTTGTTTGCCTGGCATCCTCACGGTGACCACAAGACACCACGAAGTCCCTGTGCCTGACTGTTGTTTGCCAAGAAGTAGCTCCAGAGCAACTCCCCAAAAAAACACAAATTGTCATTTTTAAATTTCTGTTTGTGTACAGATAAAACAAACAAGATACAAAATGGTAATTAGTGAGCTTCAGAGGTGTTGGTAGGTGTTTTTTTTAACCTTGGAAAGAGCCAGGGTAGCTGTTTCCCCACTCTTTAAGCTAAGATAAATTAAGCTAATCACCCCTTGGCTCTACCACCCTATAATTCACAAACATGAGAATTATGACCACCATACTTCACAAAAAGTGGTATCAATCTTCTCATCTAAGTCTTGGCAATAAAGCAAATAAATATATTTAACAGGTGATTATCACAATCTAATGAACCATAACAGATCAACATTTTGATTCAAATTAATTTAAAAATTAAAACATACATCTTTTTAATAACATGGTATATTTGAAAATAAAACACAAAAACGGCTATAACAACTGTGAATGATCAATGCAATACAAAACCCAACTATATTTGCACAGAAAATAGAGCTTTTTAACTGTTAATTCTAGAGGTGACTTTACTGAACACCTTTAAGCAATTTTACGTCTTGCATCAAGCTATGTCAATGACCTTTTAACCCCATACAAAGTTCATATAGTGCACCTCAGGCTTCTCATTGGCTGTTTCGAAAGACTGCATTACAGCAGCTCATGTCTGTTCTATCACAGCCTCAGATTTTGGAATGACTCATATAAAGATATATATTAGAAACATCCATCCATTAGCTATATCCGCTTATCCTTTGATGATGTTGGAAGTTGGTGGTGGTAGTAATGATAGTGATTATGAGTATTATTATTGTGGGACACACTGAAACGTTCATGCAACATGCTTAAGCAACAGCAACCAAAGAATACTATGGTGTTTTTACAATAAGTGAGGGCCAATATGAGAGCCGATGCCCCCTTACCTCCACCATCATCCCTCACCCCTTCCCTCCAACCACCACCCACCCTGCCCTGTCTGCAGGGTGACCCTTTCCTTTCGCTGTGTGACTGAGCGCCTCCCCTGCCACACAGGAGGCATCAATTACAGGCCCCGGCTGTCCCGGTGTCACTGCTCTGTAATTAATGGGCTCTCCCGGCGCTGTGCCATGGGGCCTGGCCTCACTGTGAACTCCACAGGAATTCAGAGACAAACACATACACTCAAAGTTGTGCACACACAACAAAGCACACACACACACACACACACACACACACACACGCACACGCTGTAACTTAAATGTGGCTTGTGAGACACATAATCACATAAACACCTGTTTATGTGATTTTCAAATGGGCTTTTAAATTTCGAACACAAATGCTGGTCATACATGTACATACGCATTAAGTGTATGCATGCTTTAGAACTCACACCTAATAATTCAGAAAAACCTGTGCACGTTCTTGTTCATATGATATACAGATGCATACTTTCATACAAAAGCAACTGAGCAAAAGTCATGCACGCACACACACACACACAGGCAGAGGCCCAGCCCCCTGCTGCCTGCCCCTTCATTTGTCAATCAGCCAGACAAACAGAAGCACAAGGTCCCCCAGGTCACAGGGTCATGGGATCCTGTGATTCCCCTGCTACCCTAGATCTCAACATACACACACACAGAGATACACACTCTAGATACTCCAGCCAGTCGAACTAACCCACAAGATTCTGTCAACTCCTTTTCTTCAACACCCTGAATCCTGTTGACTTTGAATCAGTTCCTCCATTTTTGTTATTGAGTGGGAGATTCTTCCTGTGGTAGACATGCTTGCAGTACTTCCCTGAGCTTTTCCTCTCCCCTTCAGATCCTGCCTTCTTTCTTATTCCCCCCTCCCTTCCTCTCGACCTCCCTCTTTTTTCTTTCTTTCCCCTCGCTCTCTCCTTCAAACATCACGCCTGGAGCTGACACTGAGCGTGACCCTGCCTTTATTGTTGCAGCGGGGCAGAGGCGCAAACACAGGGCAGGGACTGTCACCCCAGTGATTAAAGAGCGCATGTTTTCAGTCAAACGCCTCAGAGGGGAGTGATCCCAGAGAGAGAAAGAGGGAGGAAGGGGTGGGAGGCAGGGGGAGGCTCAGAGTCGAGCAGGGAGATAAAGAGCTTCTAACGTTTTCACAGCTGAAGAATAAAAGCATTTTGGAAAGTCAAAAGGCACAAAAGTGACATTTGCAAAGAGGCTGGGATTGATACATTGTGCTAATACTGGCTTTTTATTAAAATTAAAGCACATATCAGTCAATGTTTTCCACTGATTATATGATAATGGATTGTGCTCAACAGCTTCCAGGGGTGACAGCCTGAAAAACATGCACTGAACTTTGTGTCACCATGCCTTCAGGAGCAGATAGCCCACTGAAAAGATTCAATTAGTACGGAGTTCTAACATCACATGATGGCCTAAGTGCTCTTTCAGAAGCTTTTTTGGTCATATGTCAAGATGTTAACGGGCAAAATATACAGTATATTGGCATTGTCAGCTAAGCTGCATAAACCCTAATTTGGACCACCACATGCGTGCAGGCAGGAGCAACAAAATGCAGCTACAGGGAGATGTGTCCTTGACGGCTCAGAACGAAGCACATAAATGAGCGGCTTGTTGAGTTATGGCTGCGGGTTGGAAAAAGAGAGAGTCATAGATGTGACATTTTGACCATTAGACCTTGCTCCGCAAAATATTATTTTTATTAATGTGAACAGGAATCGGTTTCTCCTACAACACTCACGAGGATTAAAACAAATAGGGCCATGAAAGCGCCAGGCAAGGAAAGAAATAAATAAATAGCACGGCTGCCTCCATATTTCATACAACAGTCACCTCCAAGAGCTGTGGGCCTCTGTGTTAGGCGTCCAAGCTAAACACTTGGAAGTTTGCTCAGTCATAAATTAACGGCTTGACAGTCAAAAGTGTTCAAACTAATTTGTCAAATCCCGCTTGCTTTTTTTCCACCGTTTAAATTCATTACAGCAGTTTTTCTTTTCTTTCCACAAGGCTTCCAGAAATATGTTTCACAGTACCATGCAGTACTCTAAAAAGATCATTCTGGAAAGTAACTTCGACTGTACATCACGTGTGCTTAGACCAAAATCCATCAATTCCCCTGCTCAGAAAGGGGCTTGAATTAATTCCCACCCAAGTACAATTTATCTCCACGGGTTGCTGTCAAGGGATTGGGCTCTGAAGAACCTCCAGGCATCAGATCAACGTTCACGGCTCATCAGCTCAACAACTTGTAGTTTTGTTAATTCAGCAGTCGTGTTCTGCTAAAGTGGGATAATTACTATTGACAAGTTTTTGCCAAACATGCCAGCGCAGAGTAAACACAGATGATGCCTTTGGCTCAGAGCTTCAGACAAACAACTGTCATGCAGGCCAGACAGAGAAGAGAACGTTGCTGCATGAAGGCTGTGCAGCAGCACCCATAATGCACTGTAACCTTTCCTGTAATGGATTCCCTTTGATAGGATGCACACTGTAAACCTAGATTCCCTTTCCTGCCTTTCTCTCAAATTATGATTTGATTAAACAAATATATATCAGATATGTGTTTTGGAAGAAAACAAACACAGAAATAAAATTAGAAATGTGTGATGCTGATTTTTAGTATATTAATTGTCACAATAACTAGTAACCTTGTAGCTATGACAAGCAGACTGCACAGAACAGGCCTCAGTTTCCTATCCGCCTGCGTCAACTGAATGTTGCAATTGAGAGAGTGTGAAAACTAGTCAGCAAGCTAGCACAGAAGTCGAAGTCAAAAAAGTAAAAGAAAAGTGTCTAAAGCCTCATCATGAGTAAAGGAGGAAGTAGTGTGACGTTATTATAGAGCGACAAAGTCCCCAGAGGGGGAGCTCAGGTGCTGTTCACTTCCTGTTTCCTACCAACAGTCAATGTTGTTTTTTTGCCTGCCAGCACCTCTAGAGCTCACTAATTAAAACTTTTTATTTAATCAGTACAAAAACTGAAGTGTAAAAACAACAATTTCGGAGGGTTATGTTTGAGGGGGGGTCATATACAGGACTATTTCTTGGCTGGGTGTGGTTACTTCCTGAAGACTTGTCACAAGTCAATGCACTCAGCCAAGAAATAGTCTGGCACATAAAACCACTTGTTTTTACATTAAGGTTTTTTAATACATTTTAATAAACAAGATATAATGTGTTAATTAGTGAGCTTTAGGATTCATCTATACTAATTCCATATGCGTTTTATCACCGTTTCAAAAATAATTTCTGTCCATACTGCACGCCTGAAAAGGCATATCACATGACCATTCACATGCACTGGGCATGCACGTGCCAGTGTTAACAGGAAACAGATTGTCTCCTCAGCGTTTGGTTGCTTACTTAGTTGCAGAAAATACTACGAACGAGGAACAGCAATGGAGAAAAGTAAGAGCAGAGATTTCTATGCTTGGACCGACGACCAGGTGGATCTGTTACTGAAAGTAAGTGTTGTAATTTGTTATTAATGTTGAATTACCTGCTGGTAGTTAAGGCTGATGTTATTGTTGGTGTTTTCCGGAAAAGGGTCATGTGATAGGCACATGACGAATCAGGGAAGGACACGTCGTGGCTGATAAGACCCAATCAGGAAGCGAACGTGGGTGATCGTCATCGTTTTAGAATGTCTCCATTTCCGGCGCTCCTCACAGGGTCAGCAGCATTTTCAAATGTCTCCGTTTTAGGGGTTATAAAACACTGGAGTAGTGTGGACACTAGGCGTAAATGTATCAAAAGTTAGCAGAGTGCATTTTAGTATTAAAGTATTAAGTATAAAAACGTTTGTGGATGTAGCCTCAGAGGTGCTGGTAGACGTTTATTTTTTAACCCTTGGACCGAGCCAGGCTAGCTGTTTTCCTCTGTTTCCAGTCTTTATGCTAAGCTAAGCCAACCAGCTGCTGGCTGTAGCCAGACAGATATGAGAGTGTTAAGAATCTTTCCAACTAAGTCTCAGTAAGGAAGCAAATAAGCGTATTTGACAAAATGTCAAACTATGCCTTTAACTTTGCTTCTTTAGTCACAATGTCACATATCTAATGTCACAGATAAATACTTTCAACTGCTCTGAGATAAAACAAAAATACATTATTACCATGAAGCCAGTGGAAAGCCTTTTGTTTTGGTGATTAGAACAACATCTACAAAGTGATGTATATCTTAACAGCCTACAGACACAGTCCCAACCGTGGTCCTTGTTAAAACCTCCGCTTCTCTGCTCCCAAGCCTCTCATCCAGTGCCTGACACATGCCAGCTCCCATCTCTCATCATCACTTCTAGAGCCACATACAGATCCATTTTCCCTTCCCACCCCTTTGTGTGTGTATGTGTGTGTGGTCTGTGTGACTGTGAATGCATATGTGCGTGAGTGTGTGCTGTACCCAAAGAGACAGACAGGCACACGAGCATGAAATCCACCAAACCTCCCCTAATTCCCCCTGTAATTTATGGCTCTCAGATACATGTCATGCTGAGGCTAAACAAACGGTCCTTTGTCACTGACAGCAGCCTTTGATCAGGATGAATCGGATTCACTGTCTCGCTGCCGCAACAGATCTGCCCCGCACTGCTGCTGCTTCTGCTGCTGCCGCAAGGATTTCTCCTCACTCACACACACACACACACACACACACACAAGTACAGCCTAATGGTGCTGAAAGTTTTCCACTCACACCTCAACTCACACACGTTCTTCCTAAACCCAAAGCACGTCTCCCCTCATCAGTTTACTTTGAACTTGTGACCCTGGCTAACACCCCCCCCCCCACACACACACCCAGCCTCTCTGCAGGATGTCTTTACAGCAGGCCCCACTGGGTGATTGACAGCCGTGGGGGCAGCTGCGGGAGGAGAGAGAGGGAGGCGAGGCTCTGGGGTCAAGCAACAGCAAGCAGAAGAGAGAGTTCAACATCTGTAAATTCACACAAGCTGACGTGACCCCATGCACAAACTGCCAGGGCCTCTGCCAGGACAGCTCGCACACACATACATTCTCACCTGTTGGCGGCCATGTTGGAAGCCACTCACTGCAGATTCCATCCAAATGAAAACATAAGGTTTTGGATGGGATGTTTTGAAATGTGTGTCGTGGTGGGATTCTATTTAAGCTGTCAGCTAGAGGGACATGCAAATGTGTGTGTGGAGTCGCGGTGTAGAGTGATTAAGCACGTCACTGTTGGCCTGTGGGATTGACAGTAACGCCGGCTGACTTGGGCACACAAGGGAGAGAAAGACAGGGGGCACTTGTGTAACAGAGACACACAGGCAGGTACTGTTCTCCCGCCGAGCTCGAAACAAACCGCTGTTGACATCCCTGTCACCAACACTCATTTCTAGCGCTCAACGAGATTAGACTCAACTGGCGGCGGTAGAGACAGAGGCATCAAATTAAGCGAAAGCGGCTGACAGCGAGCATGTTCACTGCGCTGGCTTTCTGCAGGCGGTTTTCTTCCGCTTTGCCTCGCATGAAATGTTATCTTTCAGCCTGCGTTCCAAGAGGAGGGATCAAAGATTAAATTTGGGGTAGATTTGGGGATCCGTTTGAAGAGGAAGCGCACCAAAAGGAAAAATGTGGGTTCAAAAAAGGTGAACTTTGAGGAAGAGATGCATTCAAGACATGCCTGTAAGACAGATTTCATCATTTGGCTTCAACTTTAGCAGACTTTGTTGTGATGACATGGGCATAATTCGTTGTTATCTCTCTGTTTCTCTGTCACACACATGCAGCTATCATGTTCCCCACCCATTCACTCACCCACCCACATACACTTGAGACATCTTATCCCTCACACACATGCACACGCAAACAAACACACTATTCCCACCCGCCTACCTACCCATGCGCTCACACGTAGGCTTTTTGACAGAGTGAAGTTGTCAGGGAAATTGAGAGGAAATGACACAGGGCATATTTTCACAAATCTCCCCTGTTGGCATACTCCGCTCTGGCACAGGGCCTGTCAGCAGCCTGTCTCCTCAGTTTAGCCATCAGACACAGTCAGAGTGCCAAACACACTGGGACACGCTTGTCCTCAGACAGGAGGGAAGACAGAGAGAAATGTCAACGGAGAGAGACAGGGAGGTGTGTGTGTGTGTGTGTGTGTGTGTGTGTGTGTGTGTGTGAGGAGACAGAAGCCGAATTGGAGAAGGGAAATGTAAATCGAGGCGGAGACAGAGGAAAACAGAGGCATGCTCAAAGGAAAAAGTCAAAAAGAGTTAAACTAGTGGAGCGATTAAGAAATTGAAAGAGGTTAAGTCCAATTCTAACCCCGCAGCTCTCAACGCTCCTCCCCCAAACAGAAATGTCAAATGCCAGGCCATTATCCCTTTTACCGGTACTGTAACATAAACCGCGGGGCTTGGGGCGCCGTGCGTCACCGCAACTTTGGGAAAGTGACTTTGACGAGGTGGCAGCCGGCCAAGGCAGGCGTGCGCACATCTACCTGCTTCACTGGAGGCACTGCATTGGCCCTGATGGCTGTCTCCCACAACCCCCTGCTCTGCTGCTGCTGCTGCTCCTGCTACCCTAAACACACACACGCACTCCCCAGCTGTGTATGCCATCCTACAGCTGCAACAGACACTCTGCTGTTCTGCCACACACCTCAGGGCTTACACAGCCTCCTGTCACACGGCCCAACTAATTATCTTGGCATAAAGAGGAAAAACACCAACAGGTTTAAACAATGCTGAGGCCATGTATCCTGGATGACACACATAGCAAAGGCCATGGAAGTTCATGCTATTGCTCCATTTATTTTACAGCAGGAGTCTCAAACTACCGGCCATCAACATTTTCAAAAGGTAGGAGCACAACAGTAGTTTGTAACAATCATGCTGAAGGGTAAACAGCTGAAGGAGAACGGAGGTCAGCCTGCTGCTGTTGGCCTGTGTGGAAGCCTCGTGGGAAAGACCCGGGGCCAGAGCCACCTTTCACCACCACCCTGTCTGCCACAGGGACAGCGCCGGGAGTACAAACAAGGACATGTATGTCTGTTTCGTGTGTGTGTGTATGTGTGCTTGTTTACATCATTCTACTGGTTTCTGCCAAGGGACTTTTGATTATCCTGTCCTGAGGGAACCGTATCCCTGGGGAGCATGGGTGATTAGCTTGTGGCTATAGCCTGTCACTGCTTCCCCCCACAACACTGCACACACACACACACACACACACACACAAACATCACACACACAAACTTACAACACACACGTATTGCACGTACTGGAAAGAGGAGATACGGTTTACATGTACTCCCTAGGCGGTGTGAGGTCACCCAGTTCTCTATTTCAAAGGAGACAGGGTCGCCGCTGAGCCAGCCGAGGCCCTGTGGAAGCAACCAGTCATGTGCGATTTTCCAGTCCAGTGCTCCATGACGAGCAGGTCTGGCCATGGCTCAGCCCCCAGGGCCCGGCCCGCAGAGAGACTGGCGGGCTTGGAGCTTGTCCACCTTCTGCTCCGGCCTTGTCATATCATTGGGAATGAGGGCTCATCATCGCCTGCCAACCAGCGCAGCAGTCATCATTCTCCTCTGCTCCCTCTGCTTCACTGGGGCCCCAGCCCTGGTAAATTATGCTTACCCACACCATTATTAGACTCATTATAGACCCATTTGAGTGGCTTTCAGCCTGTCAAAGGCGCTCAACTATGTCTTTGGCTTGACTTGATTTCCTCTGACAGGCTTTTCTTAAACTAAAAGGCCGGGGAGGGGAGTTGGAGGGATGGGAGACTGGAGAGAAAGAGGAGAATGCATCTTGAAGGAGTCAATCAAGGGGTTTGGAGGCTGATGTAGAATATTCATCTGCTTTTATGATGAGGCACATATTGCAGGTTTTGGCATTGCTCACCAGATCTAAAAAAAATTATTTTTGCATTTCAGTTGGAGGCACACAGATATAAATGGTTTGAAGGGCAAGAAAACTGGCAGGTTGAGTCCATCTTGCTGGTTGTTGACACATTTTTAAACACAGTTGAGAAATGACCCTCATTTCTGGAAACCTAGGGCCTTTCAATTTTACTGTACTTGGCAAACCGATCCAGCTCACTTGGATTCCCAATTGCCTGTCAACTGCTGGGTCTGCCATCCATTAATTTCCCAAGTCGTGTCCCCGCTAAGCCCTTTGCTACATCTTTCATTCTGTCATCGCTAACATGATAGGGAATTCCCCCGGAGAAGGGGAAACTTCATTGGGAAAGGCTAGGAGAAGTGTGTACCAGCTTCCCTCCATGCTAAAACTGAACAGAGCCAAGATCTCTCAATCTGTGACGGCTCATTTGGAAATGTGGCCCTGGGCTCTTGTTCCCTCTCGCCCTTGCCAAATACAATAATTCTTTTTCATTTCTCCAGCTCAATTTTATAATTTTGTGATTTTTCACTGTCAGCTATGGTCTTTTGAAGTATTTTATTGAATTTCCTGCTGGACTCAGCCCTAAAGTCCATTTTTCGTTTTGCCCCAGCTTAGCTCCCTACTGCTGTTTCACTTTTCTCTCTCTCTGACAGTCTTTTGCAACATGGTCAACCTCTAAATCCTTTCCAGTTCACATCCCAGTCCTAAACCCACTTTTTTTAAAAAAGCTCCCCTCCCACTGCATCAGTTGCAATCATTACTTCTTCATCTGGATTTCTCATTATTTTCACCAATATTTCTTCGCATTTCACCTCTCGACTCTGTCAAGTGTAGCTGTGGGTGATATCATTGTCATGTCACTGCTTGTTTACATCACATGGATTGACAGGAGGACCCGGGCCAGCTCTGCTTCTGATAATGGCTGATCTAATCCATACCACTGTGTACTTTCTCCCACTCAGCTCCTCTGTTCTTGGCATCGATGCCTTTAAACCCAAAAAGCCTCTCGCTCTCACCCCCCTACATGTGTTTGCAATTCCCCTCAGGGGGGTTATGATTCAACAGCGGCATCATCTCAATTCGTCTCAAAGCATGAGGCATCGCAAGAGAAACTAAAGTGGGAGACAAGACGGCCCTCTCTGCCCCCCTTTTAGAGGCAAGAGCTTGAGTGTGTTTGGCGGAGTTGGACGTGAGGCTCGCTCTTTGGGATGTGGGAGTTTAAGAAGAGAGTGCCACGCTGGCCTAATCACATTACGGGTGCCATATTATGTGTCAAGCTGTCACTTTCAATTTGAGCCACCGCACTGCAGCGGCGGGCCCTGGCTTTTCTTCATATTTCTGTTTTGATTGGGGCTTGATAGTGACTAGGCTGAAACTGGGTGTACACAGCAAGCAACGGAGACGCCATTCTACCGCGGTGAAGAACGCTGATCATATGTTTACAATTAGTATTGGGTGGGGTGTGGATGGAGGGTATGTGTGTGTCTATGGGGGCTGGGGCAATCGTTCCCACTGACCTCTTCACACTGAATCACATGTCTAATCTTATTCTTGTCTCCCGTTTGAACTGCTGTCATGTGTCTCATCGTTCAATCTGTCACACTGGTTGACGTGGAGACCGTGTCGAAAAGGCTGGGGGTGGGGAGAGGGCCGCGGGTTTGTGCAGGAAAAGTCTGCATAGTCGCTCAGCTCCATGAGCGGGGTAAATTGAGGAGATACAGACTGACAAGAGGGAAAGAGAGGGTAGGAGGGGTTATGGGATGGGGGGAGCAGGGCGTGAGTTCAGTCAAAGCCAATTGTTCTCCAATTGAGTGGAATGACTCAGAGGAATTGGTAGAAGTTGGGTCTTTTGTGTGCAAGCGGCTGAAACATTTGAGCGATCGAGTTGAAATCCCCCCTGTTTTTATACTCCGGAGTGTCTGTTTTTACAGCTATTCAGATCCAGCCTCCCTTGAGCAATCACTGTCCTCCCTTTCTCTCTCCCTCTTTACCTCCCTCCATTTATCTATCTCTCACTCCATCTCTCCATCCGTCTCTGTCCGATAGATCATCGGCTTGGTCATAAAGCCCAGCAACCTGTCAAGGCTGAAGGCTTCGAGCTGCTCTTTCAGACGAAGCCTCAGTATCAGTTGACAGAAGAAACAAAAGTAATGAGAGATGAGAGACAGAGGGAGAGGAGGAGGTGTGGAGAGAGGGGAAGTGAAGGGGAGAGCTGGGCCTTGGTGGCCATGCTGACATCCTGAGACATCCAGCTGGGTATCTGTCAGTTCTAATGGGTTTTCATCTCAATCTCCTCTGTAAATGCTAAATATTCCCTGCTATCAGAGGGCTGTTTTGTAGCCAGTAGATGACCCAGAGACCAAATCTAATCCTCGCCATAGTCAAGTTTGAGGCAACAGTAACACCGCAATAGCATTGTAATTCAGGATTATATTGTGATGGTAGCAAGAAAGATGCAGAATGTAAGGCATAGGGTTATCTTTGTTAGCTACAAGCTAGCTAACAGGTTATTTAGCTTACACATGTTAGTAACTCATTTAATTAGCTGCCAGTTGCGTTAGCGGTTCATGAAAATGTGCTTCCACATTGGGCTGCCCCGGATACGAAGCTTAAGAATTTTGTTGTCCTTTTGTAACTTATCATAAATACAGTAGTGTAGGTTCATTGGTCACTCAGGAGCTAAATGCTGCTGTTAGCTGTGAAACTTTGCTTGTTCATGAGAGATATGCACAAGGTAGGTAGTTTAGCTCAGCACTACACACTAATGTAGCATATTCATATCAATATTCTCGGTATGAGCATGCTAGGGTTGTGACTTATTGAAATGCCACTAAGAAGCGTAACAAGTGGATGTAATGCATTTTATGGTGCAAAATTGGTCATATAACATGGAATAATGTACTTGGTAGGCTAGCTAGCTAGCCATTGTGCTAAAACAACTTGTCTATCTTTTATAGTGTCTGGGTCTGAGCCAACCATGTCAAGGTAACTGTATGACTGACAGGTGCATGTATTTACTTTGCCAGACAATACATACTGAAGAAAGCTTCCTGTTCATTATTCCTTTACATATCTCAACACAATGCTGAGTCAATGGGTTGCGTAACTAACCAGTTACAATGGTGTCTGGCTGCTCAGCTACACCTGCGTCATTGTGCACAGAGCAACACAGGATAACCACATGGCAGGTTTTACAGACCTAGTCTGGTCTTAAATGTACATACCTGTCAATCTAACTGTAGTAACGGAAGTAGGATGAAGGGTGATGAAAAAAATGGTAGGAAGAAGCACAGGCAGCACAACAAAAAACTATCAGCACATAACAAAAAGCAGGAACTACTAGCAGTTATAATAAAAAGAGAGGCTGTTCATGTCAAGTGATTCCCCCTCACTGCTCTAATATTCAAAGCATTGGCCTAAACTTGCAAATCTGTTTTGACCTGGAAAATTTGGATTCAGATACAGATGTAATAATTACCAGCAAAGTATGATGAGGTGTAGGTGCTTGCAGTTAAGAAAAATCAGGACATGCACTTATCTAACATGTCAAAGCAAAGCTTTCACGTAAGTGCATAACAATGTGACACTTTGGTCTTAAACTACTCATTATATACTCATTGCAGACTTTCAATCCTCAATCAAGATTAATGTGCCTCTCTATATGTTGGTAGATAGGTTAAGACGCCACAATGCCAGGGCTTCCATTTCATGCAGTATGTAGCTCAGTAGTACAGATGGAGCATGGCAGTCACATTGCTAAAGCTACGTGTTTTCTTCCCATTTTCTTTACCAAATCCTGTATGTCTCATGCTTCTGGCACTTTGAACAATTTATTTCTGTCACTTTGTTGTTAATGCAAGACTAATCCTTTGAAAGGCAATACATCCATCGGTCGTCAACATTACTCATGCTTATTTCCTGTATGATGCTGGCCAAATTACAAAGGACAAATCATACAGCACAAGGACCTGATTATCCAAATGCAGTTACCAAGGCATCCATATAAGCGCAAGTAACTCGTCATGCTCCGAGTGTTTCATCTGACTTGATTTATTATGCCTCATTTACATTCCAACTTCTCACAGAGCTAATGGTCCATAAATCCTGTGTAGATAATGTCCATAGATTAAAGTGAAATAACAGGCAGTATAAATCAATCCCAGAACAGAGTGATCTGTTGTTTCAGTAATGTGCACCATTAGTTTGAAAAGCAGACCTCTAACACACATGCATGCACAACACTTTATTCTATTCTCTTTTTCTCTCTATAACTCTTTTCACACATGAAAGATGGTACATTGTAATGCTGTGTAAGATGGTGGTTTTTGGCATTCACACTTTATTGAACAGTTCCATGTCAACTCTTTTCACACACGACATGACCGTACTGTTGCGCATTCTCACTTCTCACACATTTTACATCTGAGCTGTAGAAAGAAATGCTACTAGGAGCTGAGTAGGGAGAGTGGCAGAGCAGATTTTGCAGAAAAATGACTTGGGGTCTTTTGCAAACATGATGGTGAAAATCTGCAGAGAATTTAGGGAGTGAAATATAGTGACAACCAGTGCTTGCTTACTGTGTGAATGACTGTTGAGCATAGGTTGTAGCATCTTGAGGTTGTTGTTCACCTAGGGACTTTCAGCTCAGCAAACGCAGGTTAAGTTCTTGGGTTCCTAACAAGGTTTCCTAGGTTCTGAGAAAGGTTCCTGCGGTGAAAAAGGGCTATATGTCTCTGTCTCTTTCCCTCTCACACACAACATACTCAAATATACACCCATGGTCATCACATTTCTCATAAATATTAACATAAACACCCATGAACCACACAGATGGAACAATGGTCACACTCATATAATCACAAACACAGGCACACGCAAACAAGCCCACTGACAAACATATTTAATCCAGCGTCTAAGGGAGACTGAAAAAACAACACGGTTGCTGGTTTATGAACACACTCAGCAGTTCCCAACACAAGTGGGGTTTAATATTTTATGAGGGAGCAAAAGTTATGGACTCTAATAAATATGCACACATGTGCAACTTGTGCAGAGTTATTGGCACTGGCAGGCCACATTAATATGTCACATTAAAGTAGACCGCCTGTTGACAAGCCCTGTTTGACCCTGTCATTGTGCACGATACACACACACACTCACACCTACACAAGCAGTGCCATTGCTTGCCTTCAGTGATCTGTATTTTAAAGAATTGTTATGCACTTGTATCCTAAAACTTGTAGCAGAATACATTATGTCTCCTGAGGTTCAAAGTGAATAATGCAATGCAGATCTTGATATGTGTCAACCAACATTGAGAGGAAGTAGCAACAGAGAGAAAATACGAGTAAGAAAGACATTTAGAGAGAGGGAGAGAGACATCAAAGGCTGAGTGTTTTCCATACAAGAGGGCGAGCAGGGTTTTAGATCAGACAAGCTCTTCTGTAAACAGCCTCCTCAGATCCTGCCAGCAGGAGGTTCCCCTTCAGCATGCTGCTTTGTCTATCAAAGTGCTCCCATAGTATTGAAGGGGGCACTGGAGCAGTGCTCCTTGCCACTTCCCTCCCTCCCTCCTCATATAGAAAGCTGGGCTGCTACACCCCCCTGCCACTGAATCACAAAATAAAGGTGATTATCTCCTCCCATCCCCACAAGCACTTCCACCTCTTCTTCCCTTTTCCTCCCTCCAGCTCCTCATTCTCTGTGTTCTCCTTCATGTGTTTCAAAGGGTCCTCTCTTAAAACTTCCTCTTTCACCTCATCTCCTCCTGCTTCTCCTCCTCCTCTTCCCTCCTCTGCCTCTTCAAACAGCTGTTTTGTTCTTGGGAAAACACTTTTTACTTTAAGGTATACTTTTACTATATTTTGTCTTTTGACCTAGAGGAAGGAAAAAGAGCAAGAGAACCAGCAAAGAAAAATGTACCACGAAGGCCAAAAGAGAATTAAGTCCATGCCATACTTACTAACGAGAATACTGTTTCTCCTCTGAGCCTGAGTGGAAAGTAATTGTGGGGCTGATTTTCTTCTTCTTCTTCTTCTCTCCACTCTTTTCAATGGGCTTCAGGAGCCGGCTTTACAAGCTCTTCCCTGCTCTCATCCTCCACTGATCAAAGCCCGCTCGCACAGATATATTTCCCCTCACAGACAATGCCTCTTCTCAAGGTGCTGTCAGGTTCCCTTCTTTGCTTTAATTTCATCTCTTAAACTTTTTTTTAATCCCCGTACCCCCTGCCTCCCTTCCCTCTCCTTCTTTTGTGAGGGCTGTCAGCCGTGACAGTTTGTTGCCAGGAGGGACTTGTGGGAAGAGAAGGTAGGTGCACTTTTACAAAGAGCCGCCGCCTGGCTGCACCTCACTCACACTGTCACTCAAAACAGCCCGACTCGCGCTCGCACACGCACGTACACAGAGGCAAGGTGACACGCCCGGCTTTCATGCACCAGCACCGGCAACAACCGGCTCGCACATTTACACTCAAACCCACACGGTGAAACATGACAGACACCTTGACCTTGTGTTTGTTGTGTCACGTAAGGTATCAGCGCTGAAGAGAGGGGGGTCAGGGTGGGGGAAGGGGAGGGGTGGGTAAGTTGGGCTGTGAAGCCAGTTGCAGTGTCTGGGTGTCTCAGATCATAAGCCAGAAGGAAACTCGGAGCGACAGAGCCGTGATGGAGCGCTGGCAGAGCCGGCGCTGACAGGGCTTAGATGACAGACAGAGGCTGACAGACGCTGACATCTCCCTGTCGCCTCGGGGAGACACGCGGCCCTGAGTGAAACCTGAGGAGTCCTCCCTGCAGCCATAACTACCAGCCAGCCCTCGCAAGCCTAATCCCTTAAAGTTCACACAAAGACGCCCGGGTGACAGAAGGGCAGGAGCAAAAAGGAAGACAAGAGGAGTATCATTTAATTTTCTGAAAGAGAAAGATGATGAGGAGAGAGTTCGCCTTGAGGGAAAGGATTGAGTTTGTGAAACATTAATTACCCCCCACCCCCTCACCCCTGCCTATCTGTCTTCATTTTGGCAGTGCTGGGGCAGCTCAGAGCAGGTGAGCCGCTTCGTCTGTTCTTGTGAAGGCAGTTGTATGCAAGCTGAGGAATTACTCTGATGTCGAAAGTCAAAGTTCTTTCGTCTAGACTTCAACCAATATAATATTAACAGACGATGCCGAAGGCCAATATTTTTGGGGGATATTCAGCATCTCAAACATGTCCGTGGCAAAGAATTCCAGTGGGTGAGGTAGCCTCTGAACCAGCTTTTGATATTAAATGTGGAATATTGGATAACAACCTCCTCCAGCTACATGAAGCTAAATCTGAAATCTTTCTTTTAGGCCCTCCTCTAACTATTAACCCCTTTAATCTGAGATGTCTTTCTGCTAGTTGTCCTGCCTATATGATTTAGCTGTCACTTGTGATTTTTACCTTTTTCTTTGATATTCATGTAACAAAGGTTGTGCAATCATGAAAATTCCCTTTACATAAGAAAAAAGCTTGTGCTTTCAGGTTGATTTTGAAAAGTTAACACAGAAACACAAAAACAATAGAAAATCAGTTAAACATCTTCTTCCCCTTTCAGAAAGACATACCATTAATATATATTACAGCCATCATCAAGTAAGGAGGGACAGACAGTTTCAGTACAATTCTCTTTGTCATATTTTTCTGTCTCTGCTGTCAGACAACTAAAGGAGTATCAAAGGGTGATTTGATTGTAGCTCATAAATACTGCCTGTTAACCCAGGTGACGAGTAATTCCTCCACGTCAATCAAATCTAACCTGTCTGACAACATAAACCAGTGTTTTCCTGACATAGAGACATCTGTGGTGCACCGCACGAGTTTTAGCACCACGCCCGCTACAGAATCCGAAATAATAAAACGTCCATCACTGAATGTTGAATTGATTCATGAAGTTGAGCGGGGTCCAGCTTTCCCAATGGCACTTCCGTGTTAGCTTTGTACAGACAGTCTTTCAGTTAGGATTGTGGTTCGGTCAGGGGTCATTTGAACATGGACCTGGTCAACAACAACACAACAGGTATATGCTGAAACTGGCAAGTGGTATTTAGAGGGCTTCTGAGTGCTAAGTAAATACTCTCATGCCATTGTTAGGCCATTCTCAGACCTGTTACAGCACTACAAAACGCAGTCCCCTCATTCATTTCAGTGAGACAATTGGCACAGCAGGGGCCCCGACACGGAGGGCCGTCTGGCATAAAAAAGTTTAACCTACCTCAACTTTTGCTGGAACACAATGCAGTGTCATCTGGCCAGTCAAAAATATTAAATTGGACATTTGTGGTAGATTATGTTATGACGTGTACAGCAAGATTGTTTACCTCACACAAGTGGAGACGGGATAAAATAATAAAATGCCATAAAAAGTTTTCAGAGTTGTAGTATTATAAACTGCTGTGCTGTGTTTTGGCCCCTGGTCTCCATCACTCAAACTGAGGCGACATCCACACTGCTACATTTTTGTTTTAAAACGCATAACTTTTGCTACATTTACACCTATCGTCCACGCTACTCCAGTGTTTTATAACCCCTAAAACAAAAACCTTTTAAAACGCTGCTGACCCAGTTTTAGTTTGAAAACTCTGGACTGCGTTTTAGTGAGGACGGGCGGAAACTGAGACATTTTAAAATGATGATGCAGACACTCACGTTCGCTTCCTGATTGGGTCAGGACGTGTCCTTCCCTGATTCGTCACGCGCATATCATGTGACCCTTACCCAGACAAAAACAGACAACATCTGCCTTGACTACCAGCAGGTAATTCAGCATGGATAATGAATTACAACACTTACTTTCAGTAACAGTTCTACCTGGTCGTCGGTCCAAGCAGAGAAATCTCTGCTCTTACTTTTCTCCATTGCTGTTCTTCATTCGTAGTATTTCCTGCAACTAACTAAACAACCAACCGCAGAGTAGATAATCTGCTTCCTGTTTACACCGGCACGTGCATGCCCAGTACACGTGAATGGTCATGTGATATGCGTCTTCAGGCGTGCAGTATGGATAGAATGTGGATGTAGCCTGAACTTTATGGATCATGTTTCATTGTCTCACCAGTACCCAAAGCAACAGGCCCACACTAACGCAGCTGAGAAATGAAGAATTTTCATTTTAAATTTATGCTAATATTAATTTGACATATGACATGACATATGGATAACTGTGCAAAAGCAACTTCATATTTTTTAGCAGGGGGATGATGAATATTGTAGGTCAGGGTCAAGAAAATGATCTGAACACATATGGATGTAAAACTGGCTACGCATTTGCAAATTTATCTGCATTAGTGTAAATGAATTTCCATCCCACATAAGGCCCCCCATTGCTTGTAGGGGGGGTCCTCACCTCCTGGATCCCCTCTGTCAGTCCTGCTGAATAGGCAGCCAGCTGGGTGCTATAAAATCACCTCCAGCACTCAGTAACCTTCAGTGCTGAGTGTCATGGCTTAAGAGATGATTGTGCTGTCTTTGATGAGCAGAGGTGCCTCTTCTCACAGCTCCCTTTAAAACTTCCCAAGAATGAGGATATTAGCTTGTCAGTGGGGTGACAAGTTTAGCACAATAGGGGCGTTTGGCTGGAGTGGATATATTGGGCGAGTCAAAGGGTCGGAGAGACCCAGTCACATGCTATTAGGCTCATGCTGGTTAATTTTAAAGAGGAAAAATTTTACTTGTTTTTTGCAGGTTCAAAGCATGTTAGTGTCCCCACCAAACTCACTTGTACTTTAGCATTACTATCTGTAACTAAACAATTTGGGAACTGAAACGGGATTGTCTGCAATCTGCATATCCAATTGGTTGTTTACAGTTCCAGTTCAAAAGCCTTGGCTTGCACAGAGACAAAACTTTAACAAAAACCGAACTACATCTCCACGCAAGCAACAAGAGCTTTTGTTATTTCAACTTTTCCCAAAGGCAAGTAACGCAGGTTAAAGCTGCAGTGTTTCAGATCATACGTGTGATGTTTGAGTCAAGGGAAGGCTTGTACACCCATGTATCTATATTGCCACCTTCAAAGTTACCGTTTGTGTTCTCAGGCATGAATGTTGAGTGAGTATCTATAAGACATAATGTATTCTCCACAGTTATAACTCTCTCTTCCTTCCCCTACCTCTGTCTTTCTCCCAGTTCCTCCAGTGGCAAACAACACATTACTTTGACTGACAGCTCCAATCATTCTACTGTGTTTGCTTGGCAAGTTCAAAATGTGACTGACACTCAGCTCATTGGATAGGGGGGTGTCAGGAAGGGAGAGGAAAGGGGCAAGAAATTAAACAGAAAACAAAATCCTCCCTGCATGACAACTCCCCCCTCCTTCTGCCATCTTCAATCCCCCCCGCCTCCACTCCTTCTCTTCCTCCTCTCCATCCTTTTCCATCATCTTTCCATTCCTGTCATTCCTTTTTTCCGCAAAATCCGTTTTGATAGCAAATCACCACGGGCCTGCCAAATGACAGATAATCCTTCACAGTTTTATCACTAAACCCTCTTCTTCTTATTTTGTCTCGCAGCATGTACAGTACGTACAGCTGCCGTGTTTGGTGATACAATCTGCCAGCCAACGCGAGCCGTGGCAGATCACACCGAAGAATGGAGGAAGCTTGCCTCCACAGCCGCAGATTAATCATAATAATATTTCCTTATTTTTTATTTAAATGACAGGAAGCATTTACATGTATTTAAAAGCTGATGTTCACCGTCTTCCAGTTTTCTAAATTTATCTTACCTCATCCTGAACACACTAAAATAAATAGATACACATTAATAGAGCTATACAGGATATATTACATATTTGTATGACCATAATTGAATAAAGGTTGTGTAATTTGTGCCAGCACTCATAAAGACTGTTTCTATTTCCCTCATATTGTGTCATAAAACCTTAGTTATGGTAAGTAAATGGCAACATTTTCAATAAGGCAGATACAGGTTAAGGTCAAACTGAAATTTCACTAATTTGTGGAAACAGCTTTGAATATTGATGTATTTCCCCTCTATTACAACAGTTTGTATTCCACTTAGAAAGTTGAAGCTAGCAAGCTAGGCTAACTAGCTCAATTCAGGCAGTGGAAGCTTCTCTCGGAAAGTGGAAGCTAGTTAGCTTTCCTTGCTAACGTAAGCACTGATTCCCACCGGACGTTTCTTTTTGTTCCTGTTATTTCAACCCTTGCTGAGCTCCTGCACGCTGTGTTGTGTTCGTCACACATTATACAAAGAAGGGGGTCTAGCTACATAGCTGATACACTTGATGATGATGAATGATGCACGCACAAAGCTTGGTTGCAAATACCTACATCTAGACAACAGTAAACAATTTACCTTAATAACAACGTAACATACTTATAGGGTAAATGGATATTATTGGGTTTGTCCTGTGGTGTTGAGAAGGATTATGGCCCCTCAGTTCCTCCATGTTATGTTCTGTGAAAAATAAAGTGTTCAGTCCTGAAAACGCGCCTCCGGTCTTCGTAGTACAGTTAGGGGAACCCAAAACCATGGTAACAGTAATGAAAAATGATCTCCACCAAATATTTTGAATAATGTTATTTTAAGCCTAAATAGTAATTACTTATAAGAACAGATAAAAGCTAGCTTTTACAAGGCTTTTTCTACAATTTGAATTGTGAATGAATGAATGAATGAATGAAAATTGTTTCAGTGTAGTTGTAATGAACTGAAATGACATTTGGCATCAGCTTTCAGCCACTGCATGTCGAGTCTATTGAAGTCAAAGAAGGGGCTGATTCACTGGGCTGTATCTATAACTTTCATCAGGGTAAACTGCCCAAATGGTAAAGAAGTAGCCCAAATTATCACAAGCCACCCAAACAATTTTTACCCATCCAATCAAATAAAAAGTAGCCCAAATGGGCAGGAAACCATCCAATCTGGCAACATTGATTATGAAATATTTGTAGGGCACACAGAACAATATTGTCATCAATCAGTCAGGACCAAATATTCACCTCGCAGAACACAGAACAAATGAATACAATTCCTTCATGTTGGTAAATGCAATTTTGGCCAAATAAGTACACAAGTCAAAGAAAAGCATCAAGAATATACTATATAGACTGATTTCTTAGCAAAAAAGTATATTAATTTCAGGTTGACTTTAATTTTCCTCATGTGAAACTGCATTTCAAGGAAGTGATTTTTTTCCAACCCACTGGCAGTTTTCTTTTATTTTAAGAAAAAGTAAGATTGATATATGTCTAAATAAAAGATTTAGTGACTTGTTAAAAGAGGTGCTAAAATGACTCATAACAAAAACATAATAGAAGCTACTGTGAAAACAACCCTAAACAAACAGGCACTGACAGCATGTGAACTGCCCTTATAATTTACCTGTTACAAGTCAATTATCTTTTTATTAAAAACGGGGAACATGTTTTGTACCATATCTACATAATAACTGATCATAAGCAACTGTAATTAATTGTTGTCAGTCTCACAGCAAACGGCATGACAAGTCAGCCTGGCTGGCTCATCAAAGAGAGCAACGCCTCAAAGCGACACTGATGACAAATACGGGCGGTGAGAAAGTAAGGCGAGGAATTAACCAGATGATTTACTCCGGAAAGCTCTGCCTCCAATAATGGGTTGGCCTGAGGGATGACTCTGATCCAGCAGAGAGAAAGAAAGAACGAGAATAAAGACAGTAGAGAGCCTCGATTTCCCCTTCATTGTTTAGAACATTTACCCTCCGATGTTAAAATCCTCATCTGATGAAGAGGTAAATCCTGCCAGTCTTTTATTCAGCGCTCGATATGAAGGAGGGTGAGCCTGAGAAATCATTCATACACCTGCACAGGGCGTAATGCCTCCATCCTTCTCCCTTAGGGTCAAACAGGCAGTAAATCTCTTTGCAAAATAACTTCCTTTCAGCGGCCTTATAGCAGATCCACTTCTATACTTCTTATACAGATACAGATGATCTCCTCTGAGACGGGGGGTGCCAAGAAGCACAAAACAATAAAGGAAGAGAAAGAGAAGCAAAGTGGAGGCGCAGAGAGGATCGATGTGGAGAAATGAAAAGGCAGAGGAGGTTGGAAGCAAAGTTGAGAACACGAAAAGAGGATCTTTGATGTGGTTTGTTGGTATTACTGAGAGCAAAGTGAAAGGTTGTGTAATATGTAAAGTACACATGAAAAATGAAGGAAATGTTTTTATTAATCATGACACTCTGACACACTGAATTCTCAACATTATAAAGGTATTAAGTAATGAGCTTATGGTCCTTTTCCCTGAAACACAGCTCGAGGGATATTTGTGTACACCTTTGTTTGATCTATGTGGCATTGTGAGTGCAAGTACAGTATGTGCACTGTACCGGTGTGTGTGCACCACGTGTGTGCTCACGCGGGTGTGTGCTGCGGTGAGAAAAAGAGCCGTTGAGAGTGTTGTGTTGAATTTGCAGGGAAATGTGATTTATGTTGTGGAACTTTGATCTTCTAAAAGGCTTTGGGATTTTGCACAACAATAATTCTTCTTGGCCTCAGCTTAAATAAGTTAAATAAGTTAAACCAGTGCCTGTTGCGAGTGTCCAGAATAGACTCAATGGTGTTGGACACAGAAACAGGCATTTTGGACAGGTTTTTGCAGACCTAATTCCAAAGATGGGGTTATGAGATCATGTTACTTTAAAAAAAGGCCTATAAATGGAGGCTGTAGTTCTTCTGAGGCTTCATTTTTTGGAAGTAATAATGCATTTTTAAATAAATACATGTCTGTTTTGCTACTGTCTGCTAGGACCAATTGGTACATTGCTCATGATGGTTTTTTTAATTTATTGTTTACATAAGTGGCAGCAGCAACAGCAATGACCGCTCAGCACCAAAAATGGAGACACGAGGATTTCTCTGTTTGCATGACCTTATCCCACTATCTTCATCTGTCTGCGTATACAGAGGCGTATGTGCACTGATGCAATCAATGCAGGTGACATCGAAGGAAACTAAAAGAATAATTGACTCTACACTAAGCCCCTCCCCTCATAGTTACTGTTGCTACGCCTGTCAAATGTTCCTTTCTCACACAAGATGCAGTTTATAATGCTAACAGTGGCAGATTTACCTCTCGAAATTCTTAGCAATTTCTGAAAAATAGGTGTGTGATTTCACACAGAGGTAGACAAAAGCAAGCTTCTAATTCCTAGCTGACGACCGTCAATTTTGCCGGCTGAAATGACAACTGTTGCTAGAATATTTTGTCGTAGCTAGCTAGCTAATTATCATTGGCTCCATGAATTGGTTGAAAACCAAGAGCCCTCTGAAAGGGTCTTTAATATCCGCTTGATGACTACATGATATTGTGCTAAAAGACTGAGGCTAAAGCTAGAAGTCCCAGCCAAAAAGTCTGCATCTTAACTCTTAACTCAGTTTGCATGCTTAGCTTACAGAAAAACATATTTGGAGTAACACAGAGGTTATGATGGTTATGAGATTCATGCTTTTTTCACATGTCCAAACAGTTTGTTTCACTTCATCACAAGAGAAAAGGCTTTGAGATGAGGACTAACAGATGTGTTTGGCAAACGTAACGCTATCTTGTGTAATGACTGGGCTGGGGTTGCTGGAGTTTAAAATTCCTCAAATCAGGACAGAGCCACTAATGGTACACTGAACTCTGACATATTATGTCCTGGTCTGGCTCCCACATAGTGGGTATACTACACAGTGGATGTCCCAGTCCTAAAGGGGTCTAATGTAACGCCACAAAACAATGTATTTTGCTAATGATATGCTGCTTGGCATTGGAAGTAGTGTTACTATTGTAGGTAGTAAGCTAGTTAGCGGGACGTGCTAATATTTGCAGCTGCCAAACACACTGTTTAATCCATTCCTTACACTTTTGCTCTTGTGTTTTTGGTTTTGGAAAAGCTAAAGAGAAAGACCACATTCCAAACCCACACCTCTCTGATAAATGCATGACAGGTCTGCCGTACCTAGTTACAATTGTCAAGCTATGATTGGACAACCGCTGGTGGGGGAGGGGTTTAGTGAATGATCAATTATGAAGCAATTTTAGAACAAAGTCAGAAATATCTAAAAAAAAACCATCTAACATACTTAGCTAGCCACTGAAGAGAAATGTGTTTCTTTTCTATTTGCTTGTCCCCTGTGCTGAAAAGGTCAGAGGTCATTTTCAGCTTCAGAGCCGCAGCCCTGGAGCTGGGAGGGACTCTGTGCCTTTGCTCAGGGGCACTTCAGCAGAGCGTATGTTTACTGACTCCCAGGCCTTGACCTCGGGTCCTCCTGTTGAAGGGCAGATTCTCCCCACTCACTACAGATAAACAGATACAATACACCAACTCACAACCACAAAATAGGAAACACAATGCCAGGCCTTGTCTCAGCTAGACAAGGAAGACTTTACTAAAAAATGCCTTAAATGATTTCCAGAGAAGTGGGATTTCTGTTTGTGTGTGTGAGGGAACGAGGTCTGTGTTTCTCATTATGCTTTGTGTAATAAGCAGTGATGAAATCGCCTGCTCTCCAGGTGTGTGCATGTACGCACACACACACACACACACTTTTACAGCTGCGTTATAGGATGAGGTCACCTAAAAATGAGCACACACTCTCATAATGTACCTTATAAGGTCAAGACTGCTAACAAAAATTAAAGTCACTTAAATTCACATCACTTAGATGGAATGTTGATGAGACATGACATATGGGCAAAAACACTGAGACGAACATGGCCATGTCCTATTCATAAACACACACATACAGCATATATATATATACTGTATAACATGGTGGATGGAGGTAAAAGATTCTCTTCAGAAGGAGGTACACAGGTAGCTGTGTAGCTACTTTGCACCCACCATAATGCTGACTTCCTTACATGCTGTCAAACTACTGTACTGTACTGACTCTACCTCCTGTTTCACTCAGTTTGTGGGTTATCATGTAATATTACACTACATTACTTCCTGGAAGCACAACTATAAATCTGATGCAAGGACAGGTTGATATATACACATGTATACACTTTAATTTTCTCCTGTCTATCATTTTTCCCTTTACTGAAAGGACAGGCAATCTGTCAGGAGAAGAATTCCTCCCTGCAGGCCTGCTGAAATGAACGACCTTGGCTGGGCCATGGATTTGGTTTTAATAGCAGCTCGCACAAACACTGTAAATTTACAGCTGGGAACTGCTCACTGAAAAGAACCTCAAATTTGCCAAAGCCATAAGTCCAGTCAGCAGTCTCTCACTCTAACCGTGTCTCCAACCTGTTCTCTTACACTTCTTCAGTAGATAAGTCACTCTCTCTTTTTCTCTCTCTTTTACAGAAGTGTTCAACCTGCATATTGTGACCGTCCATACCAGACTGGTCTAGTATGGATGATTGAGGGTGTTCACACAAGACTTAACAGGGCTTAACAGGGCTAAATGTTGTCACTAAAAAGCAGTTTTTAGCCATGCTAGCGGTTTAGCTCTAGGGATGACAATGTCGGTCGGTCCACCACTTTGGTCCAGACTGAAATATCTCAATTCATTGGATGAGTTAGCATGAAGTTTTGTGCTGACAATCATGGTCCCCAGAGAATGACTCCTACTGACTACTGACTTTTTCATGTTCCCCTCAGGATGATTTGTAATAACTCTGGTGATCCCTTGACCTTTAGTCTAGCACCATTATCACATCAAAATTTCACTCTGTCCAATACTTTGGTTTATGACCAAAGACCTGCAAAACTAACGTCAACGGCAGCTGTAGTTTGTGTTTAGTGCTAATTAGCAAATGATAGTATGCTACACAGCACACTAAAATGGTGATAATGGTAAACATTATACCTGCTAAACATCGGCATGTTAGCGTGTCATTGTGAGCATGTTAGCATGCTGGCATTAGCATTTAGCTCAAAGCACTGCTATGCCTAAGCAGCCCTGCAATCACCTCATTCCCCTCACCTGAGCTTCCCTGCCCATCTCCCCACCCGCACCTCATTTCCTCATCAGCCACACTCTACATATACCAGCCCACTTCCTTTGGTCCTCTGTCAGTTCGTACTGTCGTGGGGTGCGGGGGAGTGGCAACAGGGGAAGGAGCCAAATGCAGACAGTCAAGACGGCAGGATGATGTCAGTGGTTAAATGACCACAATAGCTTACAGGCAGGTAGACAGGTAACAGGTAGGCAGGTTCAGGTCCAGGTTAAGGTTTGGGTTACAAAGGCTCGAAAGCAGAAACACACGGCAAGATAACAACTAGGACTGGTAATCTGGTGGACAGGAAAAGAATAACGTTGGAGGGTCCTGGGAAAGTGGACATGTGGCTGAAGAGAGGGACAGAGAGGCAGACATTGTGACAATTTTGTGCCCTTATGAAAGGTTCAAGCTAAAAGTTGTGTTAACATTTCTATTCAGGCAGATCTGCAATTGAAAAGAAAAACAATCCAAAAAAAGTGATCAAAGTAACTGCTAGTAATTATGATATCAGGGTTATTGCATTTATAGTAAACATAGAGTTATCCTTCTGTAACATATGCAGTGTAGTGCCTTATGTCCACTTTTCATATCAAAAAACAGGTTTCCAATACTGTCAGTCCCCCGCCAACTGTTCTCACAACGGGAAGAACACTTCCTCCCCTAACTAGCTAACTTACTAACAGATGGGATAAAAAGTAATCCAACTGCAAAATTAATTTTAAAATCCATCATCATTTAAAGAGCCTCGTTGAGAGTTCAGAATGTTCTTCTGTACTTTTTTCCCAACTTATTGTTGTTCACCTACTTTATGACCACCCATAGTGAATAGAAAAAAGCACCTAATCTCTCTGAAACTCTCATATTTTGTGATAAAAGACTCAAGTTCAAGTTTTTCCATATAGAAAACCTATGTGTGAACCACAGAAACCACAACTTTACTCAACAGAACCCGGCAACGTTTTGGGCTCCATGTGTTAAAGGAATTTCTGTCGTTCCTCGTCGCTGGCAGCTGGAGGTACTCAGCACTGACTCTAACATGGAGCTTTGAAATAGCAATCAATGCCTTTATACTGCAGGGAGGGCTCGTAAAAGTGTCGTTGGGAGGAATATATGATGTCGTATTTCACCCTCCCCTCCCTATTTTTAAACACTGAGTTATGGCTGCAGAAATGTGTACCCATTAAAGGTGATATGATGTATTTTCTGCCTTGTTCAGAAGCTCATTCATCACCATGGACCAAAAAGAAAACTGCACTTACTCTTTCACCCTTTCCTCTCCCATCTTCCCTCCCCTCCTCACCCCGACACCCCCCCACCCCGTTCTTGTAGGCTGTCTTGAGTAATTTACGATACACCGGTAGTGCAACCTTCTGGCAGGAACTGCAAGAGCAGCCTGCTCTCTCTCCTGGCAACTAAATAACCTTTTATAAAAGACCAAACTTGGCCAAGGCATCTGCTGCTGCACATTAAGACAGGACAGAGCTGGACAGAGACTGCAGCAACTTCCAGGAAGAAGAAGGGTGAAGAGGTGGCATCCTGATGGCTAATGTGGATACAATCCTTGACACTCTCTGGGTTAGTGTGCCGATATATGGAAGCAAAGAAAGGCCGTAATAATTATTTATAACATTCCATAAATAATTGATTCAGTTTCACATTCAGGTTTTCAGATGTTAGGGTTATTATTATTATTATTATTCAAAATATTATGGACTTTCTTTGCTTTCTGTGACATTTACAGAAGGTCATTTTAGGTTTTGCAATAAAAAAACAATCTAACTTTCAAATATTCAGATGTAGCATTCAAGTGTCCAGGGTTTTCAGTTGCTCATCTGAACTGATAGACCGTAACCTGATGGAGCCGAGGTCTGATCGATTCCACTCAGACTCGACTGATTATCCTTGGTAGTCTGACAGTTTTCAGTTTGAATTTTGGTGTCTTCATGTCACCAATTGAGATTGACTAACTTTTTAATATTGGACACTTGAATATCCTGTCTGAACTATGAACCCTAAAAAATATTTTAAATAAACTTAATAAAAGTTGCAGAAATTTGTAAAACTGGATTTTGAGTTTTAAGCAGGAATTCAGAGCACATAAATTCAGCTAGATGGTTTTCAAAGTAAAATATTTCAGTGCTATAAAGTATTCAGTAGTGTTTAAATTTCACAAGGTATTTGAGGGATTTAATTTGATAAAGTCCGGCCTTTCTTTGCTTCCATACTGAAAGTACGGAAACATGTACAGGATACATTTAATATTAAATTAAACAGGAGCACTTCAACAACTTTTCTTTATTGTTGCCGCAGTATTCCTGTACTGTCTGCACCTTGCTCATTTGGGTGTGTGTGCAATATTTGCTGTATGATTGTGGTTCATAGCCTTCATTGCACGCCATCTAACTCTCTTCCCACCTCCCCTGTAACTGGCACACTATCAAATAAAGCTGAAATAAATCAACAGAAGCTGTAATTATTCCAACAAAACAGAGTTGTTGCCGGTGCTGTTGCTACTGCTATGTTTTGTAGTCACCAGAAGTAGTGTGTGTGTGTGTGTGTGTGTGTGTGTGTGTGTATGTGCTGTTGCAGTCAGCTCCTAGTGTCTGCCGACAGAGGATTAATCTCCCCAGCTGAGGCAGTAGCTAAGGTCAGCAAGGGAAATATTTCATAAGTGTCAGCTTGGCCCATAGCCCTCAACGCAGAGTTCGAAATGAGAATGCACGGTCGTATAACAAACAGCCGTGTGTGACTTTGCGAGGCTCACACAGAGCACACGAGGGGGGGGGGGGGGCGCGGGTGATATATGGCAGTGCTTCACTTTCATGTATTCATCTGAGCCGGTGAATTACTGCCAGGGACAAGCACGGTGCTTTGTCACCACAAGGACCCAGTTGAGACAAATATTTTGGCCACGCGAGGTCTGTGTCTGGAATGGGTTTTCCATTACTGCCTGTTCTCAAACCCCTGTTTTTTTTATTTAAGGAGAATTCATAAAAGTAAATCCCAACTTCTGCTTGACCACGTTTAGTTCAATTCAATAAAGCAGGACTGTTAAAAAAACAAAAACCTACTGCATTTGTTGTTTTCCATTGGGCCTAAAAACGGTCTTATAAATTGACTTTGTCATATTCACTGCATTTATTATTCTCACTGTTGCAGGTTTTTCTGCTCCTGCGGTGACCCAGGGTTGGCAAGCACATGCAGAGAGATTAATGGCATGGGCGGGCCGCTTCAATAACCGTTTGTTTGATGTGTCAAGCCTGAAAGGAGCTGATTTACTTACACATTGATAGGCTTTTAATTGAGCGATGCCATCCCTTGTCACGTCAAAGCCGTGGCAGCTGACATGACTCTGCCTCACTGCGGTTTGCGATGACTGACTTGTGCTGCTGAGCCCCTCCCATCCTGCCCCTCATCATCGTCCCCGGTTATGTCTGGCAGGAACTTTGTGGCTACTGCAACCTCCAATAACTTCTGTTGTTTATCAGGTCATGAATGCCATATAGAGTCAGGCCAGTGGGGCTACGTTTGAGAAGCTGGATCGAGCAACTTTCTTTTTCAAAACTCAACTTAATTTTCCCGATGAGAAAATGTGTTGTGGTTTTGATTTAATGACACAATAGGAATGGTTTCAAAGAAAGACAGAAAGACAGAATGCATGTTCCCAGCAGCCTCCCCCTCAACAAAGGTTGGATGATAAAGACACAGAGGCAGTGACTCTGACCATGAGTGGAGGAAGCAGCATTGACTTTAACAAGCGTGAGGAATGTTCTGGGAAGATTTTCTTTGCACCGCCTGTTGTTGTTCCTTTTACCAGACCTGTCACGGGTCCAGCTTGTGAATACCTTGATTGTGCTTCTATCAAAATGACCCCCCTCCGTCGTCAGACCAATGGAAAAAAAACAACATCTTTTGATGTCATCTGAAATTTCACACAACAATGTAGGACAATCTGATCTGAGGCAGACGCTGTCTGGCAGCACAGGCCCGTTCTCCCTCCACCTACTCCCCTCGTCTCCTCCTCCTCCTCTCTCTGTGCTCTTGATAACTTCTCCGTGTGGAGGACAATAGCGGCTTTTGTTTCAGAGTGTGGAGAGAGGACTTGAGGTTGCACGGGTGTGGGCGGTGTGCAGCCTATGTGCTTGTCTGCGAATGCGTTTCAGGTGTTGCGCGTACGACAAGGCGGAACCCTGCACGGTGTAGGATTCGGAAATAAAAGTGCCAATCTGCGAACACAGAGGGAAGCCTATTATCCCAGTGTGATTATAATGCAGACAGATAGACGACAGGTAGGCAGAGTGGATAAGAGCGTTAGCTTGCGAGACGTGAGGAGCTGACAAGAGAAACAATCTCCCTCCTAAACTGGAGAGATAAGGTTGTCAGCCGCAGCTCTGACTTTGACACACACACACACACACACACACACACACACACACACACAGATATACTATGTAGACAGTCAGATAGATGATACTGTGTAAGAACTACAAAAACACACACTTTTCAGATGGTATCGTGCACAGTATGGCCTGTCTGTTTGTGTTTGTGTGCGCAGGCTACATTCTCTCATGTGAGCGCATGCACATTCAACAGTGAAAGGATTAGTATGTGTATGTCAAAGACAGAGGGAGAGGCAACCACAGAAAGATAAACGAGGAAGTGTGAATACATTAAGTACACTGTGTAGATATTGTTTGTGGACCTTTCAGCTCAAGGAAATCCTTGTTTCAACATTCTGTCCTGGCTGGAATGTTGCCTGCGAGGCTCTTTTTAAGTGTTTGGGTCTAAATGCCATGTCTGCTACACCCCATGAAACTGTCTTAATCCACTTTTTTTCCCCCCTTGGTTTTATTACTGCTGGAGAAAACACTAGGGGTAGAGCAGAGCCCCAGCCTCAGGCCTCTATTCCCATTCCACACACCCCATAAGTCAGTCACAGATAATTAAATAGGAGTTATTTACACTCGTTTTCCCTCCTCTGCCTCTCTGGCGCTTTTATCATTTCTCTCTCCTTCTCTTTGTACAGTACTACATGCAGCCAGACCTTGTCAAAGTCTGGCTGACACCAGTGAAGGCCTGTAGAAGTATAATAACTTGAAAAGAAAAAAAGAAAAAAAAGAAACAAGACTCTTATGAGCTCACATCAATGTCAGCCCCTCATTAAACAATCACACAGAGCATCTACATAACGCTAATCCCGGCGTGCGCCACAAAATGCCTCAGCACTTCCAAACACAGAGCAAAAGACAAACGAGCCAATGAGGATTTGCTTGAGCCAGGTTTGAAGAATTCAGCTGCCTAATGTCAGCATTATATATTTACTCTGGAGTCAGGCAAACAGCAGCTTTTCAACACGGGGATGAATTAGGCCCCGCCACAGAGCTATGGCGTCCATTACAGGCCTCAGCGGCTCTATAAATCATAGGATCACAGGGGCATGTGGGGTCCGCTCCTCCTCACTCCTCCTCAGCCCCTATCAGCCCCATCCTGGGGTTTTGTTTGGCTGCTGTTCCAGCCAAACCCACTGCTTTGATACAGCCATGGAAAGGCATGGAAATGCCCCGAGGGCCAACGGGACCTGGACATGCTGGGATGCCTCTTTAACGGGAAAGCTGTCCCCTTAAAATATCCACAACAGGAAACAGCCATCAGTCATCGACACGCCAAAACAGCTGTTACCAGCCTACATCAAGGGGACACATGAAAGGAGTTGCTCCCTGTTGTTTGAGCCCTCCCTTGTTTCATTCTCTCGCTGCCTTTGTCTGGCTTTTCCCGATGCCCTCCTCTTTGGTCTCCTTTTAAACGCCCCCCTTCCTTATGCAACTCCACCCACACTGCAGTGACTTACCCACTCACCCTTTTAACAAGTGGATGGCTATGTGATAAACAAGAGCACAATCGGAAACCTCACGACTTAACTAGCAGTCTGCGTTGTAAAGAGATGTTTGAAATCCCCATTAAGCTCTCAGCGCTACCTTTAAATCTCACAGTGAGAGAGCAGTTGTTATGCGTCACCTGTTTACGTGTCTCGGCCCGAGGTGGTGACAGACAGTTTTAAACAAACAGACGGATTCAAAAGAAGATTGTACTGCACTTAGCCCAGCGGCGTGCACATTTGCGTTCGCATATTCTTGGATCTTTGCAGGTCACTGAAGCGTGAGTGGCAGTGTGTGGGTGATGAGTGACGACTAAGCCTAATGATGACAGGTCAAACAGTGACGCTGTTGAGTGAGGCTGAAGTGACTTCATCCTCATCACACTGCCTTTCCCCTCAGCTACAGATAAACGGCAGCGGCCATTATAATCAAGGGGCAGGCTGATGGCAGTATTGATAGTTTGATAAGGTCGGCCTGTGTTGTGAAATGTTAAACAAGTTTACCTATTAAACCTCAGAAGAAAGTCTTGTGCTGGTTTTCTTTAGTAATCAATGATCCATGACACCACTTTAAACAGACTGAACAGTGTTGTAATATCTTGGATTATGGATCTGGTGGTTCAGGCCAAGCCATCTGATTAGTTGAAGAGGCGTTCCAACAAGGATGGAAATCCCCATAAAGCACAGCTTGTTGTTCTTTATGGAAAATGAAATTAAGTTACTGGGCTTACTAATGTGGCAACCAAGGAGGAGCTCCATTGTCTTTTTGTTTTTCTCTGTTCTCTGCTTACGCACAAGCTGCAGAAAACGTTTAAAGTAGTATTGATGATGCATCCGTGAGGAACACTGGAGTGGTTTTTGAAGTGTGTGACTGTAAACCCAAAAACTGAAGATGTCATTCACTGTCACAGAAAAAAAAGACATGAAAATTCAATCATGTCAATTTGCTTTAATGTGTAAAAATTGGATTAAGCCCAGTAGCAGTTGCAGTTTGGTTGCTATAATGCAATAAATCCATTAACATACCAGAAATGTCCATGGACAGTAGGTTATTATTTTGAATTAAATGTACCTATTTCCAAGAATGGGCTGGATACATTCCATTATTATACATAATATTCTCCACAGTTGACCCTTGCCGGGTATATTTGTGTTTTGTCACACAATGCATAATTTCATATATGTGATACAGTACAGTCTAGTTTGCATGTGGCTTATAGAGGTCACTGACACAGATTTCCACCCATACATTACAGCCTGGGTATGAGGGTGAGGCCAGAAGACTAACCGCGCCCCCTCCCATTGTCCCGCCCCTGCTTATGAATGCGGGCACTTGTGATTGGACTGCGGCTCATTTCTTTGAAATCCCTCCCCTCACGTCGTTAGTATGTGGAAGAAGTGAGGTACTGTGAGACTGCTGCAGAGCGAGAGAGATACACACGCTGGAGGACTGTCACACACACTAACCTCTGCGGGGATATTCCTTCCACTTGCCCCGTACTTTGATGAGCAGTGACTACTAATGGTGTTTGGGTTTTTTGCTTGATTCCTCGTTTTTCAGCACTGGATAAAAGGAATATTTAGGAATAATTAGTGGGTGATATTGAGGAGCCCGATAGAGGATGACATTTGGGCGATTTGTTCCTCTTTAGAGACAGCTTGGGTCCGACACGGAGGACGCGCACTGCGCACTCGCCCTCCTGGATTACCGCACTCTCTTCTATTGAATATACCATCATGAAACGTGCTGGTAAATGAGTTTCACCCCTGCGTCCACTCGTTACATGCCGTCGTCCTATTTCCAGTCCCGATCCAGATGAGAGATCCCCCCAGTGGACCTAAACCGCTTTTACGCAAACAGTCCCCGGAGCGCAGCGCCGCCGACGCCAGCGGTGATCCACACCTGAGAAGAGCGGAGAGACCGTCCGATTCCATACCCACGTCTTGTCCTTCTCCCACGGATCCCTCGCGCCAGGCTAAAAGGCTTCCCATCCGGATCATAAAGATGTTGACGGCGCACAGCGGCCACTTGCTGCACCCGGAGTATCTCCAGCCCCTCACATCCGCGCCAGTCAGCATTGAAGTAAGTCAATAAAAAGAAATGACATTATTTCTCCAAGATCTATTGGTATCATGTCATTTTTCTTCTTGATATTTATCAGATAATATTAAGTACATGGCGTAGTTTGCTATGAGTGTTACTCTGACAAATATGCCAGCATATGCGCCATTTTACGCACAGCGATTTATTGGCAAGTTCGCAAGACAACAGAGTTCAGAAATGTAAAATTACTGGAGATGATATACTGTTTTAAGAGTAATATAACCTGTTTATTTTACGACTATAATATAATTACATTTTCTCTTAACAAATGTTTATGAGAGCCCTTTATGTCTTTCTTTATTTTTTAAACTTTGCTTCAACTTTGCATCCTCTGACTTCCTTTGTTCATGTCAGATATAAATGCACAAGTCAGGGCTGATGTGGACCTGTGCACTTTTTTTCCCCTACTATATATTTAATACATTGTTTGGCCAGTAAAATATATAATCAGAATATTATTTTAATTATTGCATATTCTAATTATAATTGTAATATAGTGGATATGTCTGATGATTCTAAAATTAAAATGAAAAAAAAACTTTCAAAAAACAGTTTGTTCACCTTCTTGCTCTCTTTTTTCCTTCTCAGCTGGATGCCAAGAAGAGTCCTTTGGCTCTGCTGGCCCAGACCTGCTCACAAATTGGCAAACCAGACCCTTCCTCCTCTTCCAAGCTGGCCTCCCTCTCCTCAGGCAGTCTGGGAGACAAGGAATCATCCAACCGATCTTCCAAGGCCGGAGAGCAGCACCACTCCCTGGAGGACAAGTCCAGCTTCAAGCCTTACTCCAAGTCACCAGGCGACTGTCGTAAGGATGTTCAAGGGACAAAGGGGTCTTCAGATAAAGCAGCTTTTAGGGTGCCAAATGGAAGCTCCAGCAGTGGCACTGCCTCATGTCCGTCCTTTCCTTCCCATTCCCAGTCACCCAGCTCCAGCTCTCCTCCCATGCACACACAGAGCCAGCCCCACAGACAAAGCCATTCCCCCTCCACGCAGCCCCCGCCACACTCCCAGGCCCCGCACATGGACAACAAACCTGGGAGCTCAGAGCAGGCCAGCTCGGACAGTAACAACAACAGCGCTGGCAAAAAAGACTCAGATGCAGCTAAGTCAGGGATGGATGGGGCTCAGTTAGCCAACTCCAGCCACATACGGGCCAGCGCCAACTCCAGCAATGCCAGCTCTGCCAGCAGCCCGCGGCCGGAGAGCAAGGCCGACCCACAGGCCTCCTCACAGCCTGGCTTGGGCTCCGGGCACATCGCCCCTGTCTCCCCTTTTAAACCAGGACATTCTGTCTTCCCCTTGCCTTCTGCTACCATGGGCTACCACGGCTCTATTGTGGGGGCCTACGCTGGCTACCCCTCCCAGTTTGTTCACGGCTTGGATCCTACCAAGTCAAGTTTGGGGTTAGGACTTCCGGGGAAGCACCCCAGCTCCAGCCCGCTCACTGGAGCTTCACCTCCATCCCTGATGCAGGGCTTATGTCGGGACCCGTACTGTCTGACTTACCCCAATGCAGCCCACCTAGGAGGAAGTAACTGCTCCACCTGCGTACACGATCCCTCCAGCCTCAAGACTGGTTTCCCCCTGGTTTACCCCTCCCACCACCTCCATTCCCTGCACTCCAGCTCCTTGTCCTCCAGCACCACCCCCACCCTATCCCACCCCCTCTACACCTACGGTTTCATGCTTCCCAATGAACCGCTGCCTCATGCCTGCAACTGGGTGTCTGTCGGAGGTCCCTGCGACAAGCGTTTTGCCACGTCAGAGGAGCTACTAGCCCATTTGCGTACTCACACGGCCCTGCCTGGGATGATGGACAGTAAGTTGTTGTCAGCCTACCCTTCATCGGTTTCATCGACAGCCTCCTGCCACCTCCACCTGCCCCCACACAGCAGCCCAGGTACCCTGCCCAGCTCCTTCTCCCTCAGAGGCTCTCCTGGCTTGAGCCTGGCTCGCTACCACCCCTACAGCAAATCCCACCTACCTGGAGCCCCAGGACTTCCCATGCCATCCCTCCCTTCCTCCTCAGCCTATTACTCCCCCTATGCCCTCTACAGTCAGAGACTGGGCTCAGCCTCAGCCCTGGGATACCAGTGATACAAGAAATATTGTTGACGCCCACAGACTACAGGCGCCAGCTTGGACTCTCCAGAGCGGCCCTGAAGATGGATTCTTGAGATTGGGGTCATCACCAGTACAGGGCATCATGCCTGCTGGCCTGCCTGCCAGGAATACCACCTGTTAGCCTCAGGATCGTGATCGTTTGGTGCTCCAAAGGCAAAAGACCCTGTGACGGATTGTCTGCAGCACAGAAACAACAGACTTTAGTGATTAAAGAAGGCGGGACACAGAGCTTGAAAATGATGGAAATGTGGGATTATTAGAGTCTTGATTTTGGTTTTTGTTTTGTTTTTCTCTATATCTGTCTCCCAGAACTGAAAGTCTGTATTTATTTTTCACTCAAGCGCTTGGTATTCAACTTGGTTGCTGTCCAAATAAATTGTCCTTAAGTATTCTAACTGAAAACGAATGATTTAAGTATAGTACCATTATGCCTATCATACACTCTAAAAATAAAAATCTTGCACCATGATGAAGACGGACTGTGAGGCTTTATTCTGGGGACCTCTTTGTATCTCCTTTCCTCTCTGCTGTTGTTTTTTTTTTTTTTCTTCATCTTATTTAGACTCTGGAGAATTGCATGTCCATGAGAATTATCTTGAACAATGCCATTATTTTTATCTGTAAATATGCAAAGATGTAATATTTTTTCAAGCTTACTTGGGGTCAGCAAGTTGGGGTCACCGGTGCAAATGGTACAAAAGATAAGAAAAGATGACATATAAATAAAAACAATTAGTGATGGCTGTGCTATCCAACCAACAGGAAGAGGTCTTATTTTGTTAAATAAATGATACATGATTGCATTTTAACTTGTTTTTTTCCTTACTGATTACTATATATAGTACCATGAAGCAGCTTTTTGTCACATGCGTCAGAGGATGGAGTAAATCTTGCCAGACTGCTGCACTGCACTTATCTAGGTCTATCTATCATTACTGGCTGTTACAGCCAGTATGTGGCTATGTGTAATATTTCATGGCTCATATCAGTTGACAGGGTTGTCCCGAGGAGGGCAGGCCGGGTCACATTAGCCCTGTTAGCTAGTCTCTGAGGACTTCCAACCCTCCTTCTCTCTCCATCATCCACATTGCTTTTGTTGTTGAGTGCAGCTTTTAATTGCTGATTCTTGTTTGTGAGGCCTGAAAACAGCCTCCTCAGCAGAGTGGATGGCTGTGTGGAGTGGCCGCTGGGTCACTGGGACTTCAATAATGACCTGAGGGAGGTGTCGACCCACGATCTCCTCACGGTCTGACGGATTGGCCTGCAACACAAAGGCCAGAGCTGACAATGGGAGGCGGTTAATAGAGAAATATTCATCAAAGTCCTGACACCTCCCCTGAGGAGAGCGGGCTCTCTTACAGGAACCACAAACATGGAGGCCTCCGTCCTGATGTGAAGAGCCATTTTCTTGCCGCTCTCTGCTGCACTGTGGTTTAACTGAAGTCAGCATTCTCGACTCAGGGCTGTTAGACACTAATTCGAAGGGAAGGAGTTGGTCTATCTTAAAGCCGCACCACTGCCATTAGAGTGTTTCGGCCCTGATAATGTCTCTGTGTCTCCACTCTATTTGGCTGACAGGGTGTAGGTGGCACAGAGCGAAGAGGGTGTAGTCTGCGAGGCAGCTATTGACCCCGACTCCCAGACTCCTCCACTCTCGCGGTTCATTAGCACTCCAGACAGGGGAAAGGCGAGCACAGGTGTCACTTGACAGGACCATTAACAAAATGGATGACCCTCCTAAACCACATCCAGCCCCTGCCACACCAGCAAGGTCACAGCGCCCTGATCACCGCTCTGGGTAGCTCTTTGGGACGCTACACTTATTTTTCTTCTTTAGAAACTGGAGCCATGCACTTCTCTGGAACAGGACAGACTTACTTTCTTGTTGCTGCTTTTTTGGATGGAGTTTATAAAGTAGTCTAGACAAAATAGGTCAAGGATATTCTGGTTTTAATGCTGTATTGCACATAGAGTATGTATTCAGTGCAACATATTTCTTTGTGACTTGCAGAGTTGTGCCACTAGAGATACACTGGATTGTGTTGCCCCCTAAAGTTGTGCTGGTGAAGTACAGGTCTGTAAGAAGGACAGGTACCTCTCTTACACATGGGGTGAAACACACATCTACAGTCCTATCTTGCTTTTGATATGTATAAATGTGGATTTTGGGATGCTGTTTTACAAACTGCAGATAGAGAGTTGGTTACATTGGCTTGAATGTGAAGATGATTCACACTGGAGGTCATGCAGAGGGGAGAACTTTCAATCTTGTCGGGGAGGTGGAATTAATTCCACTGTTGCCAGTTTACACTCGTTCATCAAATGCCTCACTATTCTCCCTATCCCCGCGCTCATCAATCTCCTCCATCTATCTTCCCCCCCACACACACACTCTCGCAGCTGAGTCAACACCCACACACTCCATTTATGTCGCCTGTGTGAGGCTGTGTGTGTGTGTAGTAAGTATGTGTATTCAGCACCAATCCTTTGTCCACAGAGGGCGACGCATGTGAGGCTGAATTCTGAGTCTGTGAGTCCTGTCTCAAGTTATTTGTTATTTTGTCCAAAAAGTGCTGATGTTATGTTAAAGCAATGTGTGAAATCTTCCAGTTTTAACATTTAAATCTAGTCACCTTAAAAAAGTTCAAATAAGCACCAAACCTCAGGGACATTTCGGGAGACTTAAACCCCCAAATTGTCATCAGTTTGTTAGGAAAAAGGAGTTAATATTATCATGTCATAACATTTCTGAGCCACTGTCTGACTCTGCTTTGGGTACATATTGATAGTAGTCGTTTAGTATTATATTACCCTTTTTTAACAACTAGAAAGCTATTCCATTAGCACTAAATTATTCTGATGGTGTACAGTGCTTTTTCACATTCTTCAGGGGTTTTATTGAAATAAATGACAATATTTACAAACACAGCAGAATGTGGCATTTCACTTGAAAAAGTAATACTGTTTGTTTTTGTCATTATTAAGGGAGAAAAGCACAAAAAAATAGTTCACCTCATAATTATTTTAAGTTTAACATTTTGGGAAATAATCTATATAATATTCTTGCCAAAAGCTCTTATGGAACTTTATGTTACGTTCTTTTAAACGTACACACAACGTGTCAGGTTAACTCTTTTTCTACTACGGCAAGCAACTTGGGTCAATGTCACAGAGAATACAGCCATCAATATTATTATTTCTCTTTTTCTGTCTTACACTTTTTTACTGAGAGTTACATGAGAAGATCGATACCTCTCTCATATTAAAATATAAGGCTGCAGCCAGTTAGCTTAGCTTAGCATAAGACTGAAAAAAGGGGGAAACAGCTGGCCAGGCTCCGTGCAGAGGTAACATAATTCGCCTACCAGCACCTCTAAAGCTCACTAATTAACACATTGTATCTTGCTTGTTCAACCCATACAACAACCAAAATGTAAAAATCAACAACACGTCAAGAACGCGATTAAACCTACCTCCCAAAATGCTAAATTATTCTTTTAAGGCAGCAGTAGTTGAAGTATGGATGGTGGTAGTCATGTAGAAGTCAGTCAGAGTGATGGTGGCAGCAAAAGTAACAATAGCAATGGTATGAGAATGATAGTAATCAAAGTAGTAGTAGTATCAGTAGATATAGCAATGGTGATGGAGAGGACTAATACTTTCCCCTCTGTGCGTCAGTGCTGAGACGGTGCAGAGTGCCACTGTGAGGTCCTGAGCAGCCGGCTGACAGGCCTGGTGATTAATGACGACAGGGTGTGGAGCTGCTCTTCAATTAGACGCCAGCTCTACCCCGACTCACCATCCCTGCTGACAGCTAGGACAGAGAGAGAGAGGAGAGTACTTAGTCTCTCTCTCTCTCTCGCTCGCTCTCTGTGTCTCCAGAACAAAACATTAACCTCAACTCCATGACTACCACCTCTGTGTTTAACATCAGGACACAATATAGAGCCTTCGGCATCCAACAGTGACCGCAGTGTTAAAGCAACCCAGATGGCGTGAACACATCCCTCATCAGGGCCTGTCACACAATCTCTGCTTTATTTCTCCACATAAACCCTGTGACTGACTATTTTACATGCCTGCTTCAGCTCCCCTCTCATTCATGTCTGCAGTCAGCCATGCTGTAATGCTCGCTGTGAAAACAATAACAGCCACATCAAAGGCTTCCAGGTTGTGTAGCAGGTTTTGTGCTGGTCGGAGCAAACTTCCTCCCACAATTCCAAGTACAGTAATGTTTTCATGATCAGAGGAATAAGAAAGTCATGAGAACTTAACTTCCTTTTCAGTAGTGTGCAAACTTGTTCCACCATTTGGTTTAAATGAAACTTGCAAACATGACTTCAAAATGTTGGTTACTGCTTTCTGTCAGGGGTGGAATTAAATGATTGTGGATCATACCCTGGGCTAGTAGGATGAACTTATGTGGGTTAGAACCACTTGTGTACTTACCACATCAATTATCTTTTTGTGAGCACAGCTGTTCTTATGAGATTATGAACAGTTACATTCATTTGAAGAATGCACTATGGCAAGAGTGGAGAGTGTCTACTTTGGCTATAAGGGGCAGCTACAGTGATGCAACACGGCTAGGTTAATATGTTGATACGCACCACGTTAGAAGCACTACAATTTCCTTAAAGGAATAGTTTGACATTTTGGGAAATACGCTTATTCGCTGTCTTACCGAGAGTTAAATTAAATCCGAGAGATAATACAGAGAAAAAATTAATATCACTCTCATATTTGTCCGTTAAATATGAAGCTACCGTCAGCAGCCAGTTAGCTTAGCTTAGCATAAAGACTGAATGTAGGGGGAAACAGCTAGCGTAGCTCTGTCGAAAGGTAACAAAATCTGCCTTCCAGCACCTCTAAAGCTCACTAATTAACACTCTTGTTTAGTCCATAAAAATAAAAAAAACAGTTTCCCCCTGTTTCTAGTCTTTATGCTAAGTTTAGCTAACTGCCTGCCTTCCTGGCTGTAGCTTCATATTGAAAGGACAGATATGAGAGTGGTATCGATCACTTTCTGCAAGAAAGCGAATAAGGACATTTACCAACATTTTTAACTATTTCGTTAACTCAATGTTAGTGAAGTTCAGTTAAGGTGCCACTAAAATTATAATTTTACAGTCACCAAATGAGCTAATTTTCACAAGTCTTCATCTTCACTGTTTGTGTGCATGTTCTTAAAAAACATAATTCCTGTGGTTATTTTAGCACTTATTCTAACCAAAGACTACAACGCTGACTAATTTGTCCTTTCTGGTTGAAGGTGAGCTGCCACCCACATGCCGTCTAAACCTGTGTTATGCAGCAGTGTTGGCTAATGATAGGGTAACGGGCCATTACGTGATCTAAAATCTGTTTTGCCCTTGTCAGTAACCAAGGACATTGGCAGCTCTGTGACGCAGAGCATGCATTTTAAGGCTTTGATTTGTTTTAAAGCCTTAATATTAGGCTTTTTAACCTTTAACCTTCAGGGCTGAAATGTGTTGCAACACCAGTTGCCGTGCGTGATCGCCCTCCTTTTTAATTAGGCCTTGAGCAAGTTCATAACAACAGTTCTTGACAACTCATTGGAACTGATCATAGAATTAGAATAGAAGCACATTATTTTGTGCTGTGAATCAGTAAAAATAACGTACACATGTTATACTTACATGCACATCTAAACATTTCAAATACCTGTTGTTTGAGTTATTATAGGTTGAAAAATATTCAAAGTCTAACACATCATACTGCAACTAAAAATGTACCTAAAATCGAAATGGTCGTTTAATTCTTGCTCTTGGGTTGATTCATTTATTGATTAGCAACAAAGAGCGGCTGTCAGCTTAGCTGTAGTTTCAGATAAAAAAGAAATAGTGCTTTTGATTTAATTTTCAGCTAGCCCTGACCTTGGCAAACCTCACTTGGCCTCGACATGGAAAGCTGCCCAGAGCTGCTGTGGTCTCTCCAAAGTTCCAGTGGTGTGAGTGAGCACCGTTAATAGACATACCCTCCCTAACCACCAGTGGAGAAATGAACGTTTCAATTACAGTACGGTGAACTGCTAATAGCACTTGGACTGCGTGTCCAGCTGGATTCCATTTGTTGCCGCGCTGGGAGATCGCCGGCGAAGATGTCACGAGCGTTCGGCAATGAACGTGCCTTGGCGGGGAACGAGGGGCAGCTCTGGCAGTTGAGATTCATGCTCTGATTGACAACTTGGTTTTTTCTTTCACTTCGGGATGGCCTGTGGTCATACTGTACTCACTTTAAGCATCATGGGCCTAATGTCTGTTTTATGTCTCCCCTGGATGGGCATCCAGACCCAGAGGCTGCCATTATGATGATTACACTCATCTTATCCACTGCACTGCAGGCCAGGATGCACAGTGTATAACCACTTATATATTAGCTGCTTAACTTTTCTTACAGGATTATTGCAGCCACATTAAGACAGAGTGTACCTTTCTGAAAATACATGTATCGGCATATACTGGATAATAAACAATGTAGATGAATGAGAGGGTGGAGGATGAAATGCAACAAAGGTCCCCACTTATTAATGGGCAAAAAAGGGCAAACATGCTGATTAGGTGAACTGGAATAAATTACCCATAAATTGCCCACAACTATATATGTGAATGTGACTGTGTGTGTGATAGATGTAATGTAAATTGAAGTCCTAGCCAAGCTTTAAAAAAAATCACAGATGTCACGCTATCTCTCTCCGGTCACTGAACACACAAGATGATTTGTTGATTGACAGCACAGTGACCAAACAGAGTTCAGCGTGTCTGTGTGCCACCATCACTCAGCTGTGTGGTATTCAGACATAGTTGTCTCACAACTGTTCAAACAGATACATTATTCCACATGTCAACACACTGAAGGAGCCCAGTCCATACACACACTTGCTGTATACGTTACACATCTGTGTACATTACACAGTGACTCAGTAATACATGTAAGCTGTGTTTCTCAGCCTGTTCAACATGCAGCTATGAATAAATGGATTTATTGGATGTGTACAACAACAATGGTTATTTACACTTGGGTTGAGCAATGACTTGTGATTTTATTTTTTAAACTAAACTACTGTTAGCCATTTTTTTTAATCAATGATCAACTTGTTTATGTACAGTACATGTCTTTAGTTTTGCCAGAGTTTTATTTGATCTTCCCACTTTGGAAATTAACAGCACTTTTAGGGCCCCAGCACCATTATGGGGCCATTTAGTTTTGCACTTCCATAAAGTTGGGGAGACTCAGAAGAGACAGATTAAAAGGGAATGGCCAAAATCAGTCCAGCAGAGGCTGAGATATCTTGACTTCAGTCCCTAGTATTGGTCAAGTTAAAAAAACGCTGGATCCTACATTTCCCACAATGCAACTTGTTAACACCTTAATATTAGACTCTTGCATATTGCCAAATGCCCACATCTTTTAAACTCAACACACCCCAGATTTGTAACGCAGACTTTCTGTTATAAATTTGTAATCTCCAAGCTCAAGCCACAATAACCCCTGATGATGTCATCAGTTAACTGACTTATATTAAAGCGGCTATAATTAGTATTTTTAGATTAACAATGGATCACATGACTACTTGTTGTGGTTGGTTTACCAGCCCACAACTGTACTGATTTGGTTGCATGTTAGCACTCTCATAGCACTGTTTTCGGCCGCAGCAGGCTACTGTTTTCAGCAAAAAAGCACTGATAAACCCACTGTACACTACTTGCCCAGCACCAACTGGCAGAAAAATAAAGTTAGCGACTAGCTGGTGAACATAGTGGAGCATTTAGCAGCTAGAGAGCCAGATATTCCCTCAGGAGTTGGTGGAAAGCAAAAAAGAGCTAAAAGGAGACTGAACATTGTACTTTAATTTACCAGGTGACCAGAAACACATCTCCAAATAAATGCTAATGTTGCTTCTTATCTGCGGGATGTGTAAAAGAAACTGGTAAATGTTTGCTAACAAGTTTACAGCTTGTTTCCACTGCCCCCCAGTGGCCAAAAAAAAAAAACAGTAATTGCAGGTTTAAATAAAGGGCAAATATCAAATATCAAAATAGTTTTCTAATCCTTTCCATTTGCTGGAAGTCAAAGACGAGGCTGTTTAAACTGAGGAGATTTTCAGTACCTCGCTCTCTCTCTGTCAGCTCTACTTCCCTTGTCTCCCTAAAGTGCTGCAGTGACAGCTCCAGAGTCCCTGGATACTGTTGGTCCAGTGTGACACACTGGCCTGATTCCTTCACAGTGAATGTAATATGGTGTTCTGAGTTTCTGTCCTGCAGATGAATGGACAGACAAACTGGGAATTAGACAGATCATTTCACCCACCATGTTAAAAGTGCAATATGATTTTGACTACTTGATTTGATCTTTTCACTGGATCGCAAGTGGAGTTCAGCTCCAAGTTGCTGAAACGTATCAGTAAAGCACAACATGTTTTCCAATGTCACACTTTCAAATTTAATGTAAAAAAAAAAAAAAAAACTTTTGGGGGGGGAGGTAGCATTGTGGCTTCGCATATATAGGTGGGTCTATTCTGTTGATTGCAACATGTAGGAGGTCATGGTCAAATCAACTCTTATTCTCACAACATACATTTTGCATCACATTTTCACATGTTGTTTCACATCACTAGTTCCTGACAACAACCTTTTCAGATTAAGACTGGTTGATGAGTAGAATGGTTCATGTCAGCGGTTCTACACCATCCATGAGTTCTCTGTTTAATTTAGCAGGACTGTGTCAGTGTGAGAGTGTGCACTCACATACACAAGTTTATATTAGCAGAGGCCTTGCGGTTGTTCAGTGAGGGTGAAAAAAAAACTTTTTTTCCACAGGCAGCGTGATTATTTTTACTTTTTCGGAGAACCCTTTTAGACGTTGAGAGGCCCCTCCCTCACCTCTACAGTCCCTCCTCCACCTTCTCCTCCTCTAATAGTGAGTTACCCACATGCCTATGATGGCGCTTGGGGCAAAAAAAAAAAAAAAAAAATAGAAGAAGAAAATGGGGAGGGGACAGGAGGGAGAGCCAGGGAGAGGGCGGGAAAGGAAACAGAGCTGATTATCCAAATACAGTCATTAAAGGGGAAATGTGTTTTTCAAGCTGTCAAGATGATTAATGGGCGAGAGCAAATCCTCACAAATGCTCTTGTTTAGTCTAACTGGCAGACACGATCCTGCCCATTGATTTATGGCAGGCCTGCTGTGTGAGACCATAGTGAGGTTAGAGGGTGTGTGTGTGTGTGTGTGTGTGTGTGAGTTTGTGTGTGCATGCATTCATGCTTGATTGTATGCATGTGTATGGACGCCTGCTTGTGCGAGCGCATGTGCATGCTCATGTTAAACTGCAGGTTTTCTGTGCACACGCATGTATGCATATGTGTGGTGGCGCAGAGGGGGGAAGGAGGGTGTTGGTCCACATGACCAGAGGAGTCGAGGAGGGATCAGGCAACAGTGGAGAGCAGTGAGTGAATTCTCCTCATCGGCTTTCACCCTCTGCTCTGACAAATCAGCTACACAAACCAGAGAAGGTTAGCGGAGCCCTTTTTTATTTTATGGCTCCATGATTGAACATCAACAACAGGATCGATGTTCCATCCAGAATGAATCAAACAGCTGTCCAGAGGTACTTAGGCTTTCATCTGTCACTTGCCAATATCCCTCCTCACAGATTAGATTGGAACAGAATAAGCAATATTTCTCTCATTGCTCAACTGTAATGTTTATCTGGCCTGTAGCATTACCTAACAACACCTCCTTATAGGGCAAGGCAATCGTCAGTTAGAATATAATAAACAGCATTGTGCCGTGACATGTTTTTAAGTGCGCACCATGTCTTAAAGGAATAGTTTGGAATTTAGGGAAATACATTTGCTTTCTTGCTGAGAGGTAGATGAGAAGATCGATACCACTTTCACACATTTGTGCTAAATATGAAGCCACAGCCAGTAGTTTAGTTCAGCAAGAAGACTCAAATGACAAAAGGTCAACGAACTGAAAATCTGTTTTCTAGGAATTAATACATTTAATTTATTGGAACAATGTCTTGCCAAAGAGAACCACAGACAAACAAAAGAGCCCCGTCTACAGAACTGAAACTTCATCAACAATAAATTCAACGAAAAACACATCACAGAATCTGCACACTGTCTGACAGCTGATCTCCGAGAAATGAAGAACACTGAGCACCAGAGATTGCACCACTATTACTGTGAATTCATTTTCCTGGTTCCTCAGGTGAGTTGGTGTTACTTTTCACTGCTAAAGTATGGTCTGTGCAGAAAGTGTGTTGAATGTATTTTTAATAAATTGTGAAAAAAGAAGAATACAAGCCATCTGCATGGATAAAATTGAGTGCATATTCACAAAACCCATATGTTTGTTTTTTATTTTGCTTTTCCTTTCTGTATCCTCTTTCTACTTGCTGCTGCCACAGATTCTCCACAGCCATAACTGAAGTTTCATCTTATTGCATTTGAATAAACTGGGCCTTCAAGGGATTTTAAAACAAACTCCATGCATTTATTGCAAATACTTATTGACCCTGCTCTGATGGAGAGTCCCAGTGCATTCGTACCCAGAAGGTGAATACATCACTACGGAGCGGTCCAGTCCAGCACTCCAGGCTGGTCCAGATGGATGGCTAGCAGCTGTTGGCCCCACAACCTCTTCCTTCAGCACAACCATTAGGCCTATCTGTCTGCAATTTCCTCATTCTTCCTCAGTTCCCTCTGAAGTCCACTCTGATCGCTTTCCCACACCCCCACAGCTCAGCATAGCACCACACTGTACGTACACTGTAGCATCGTTTGGCCTGAGCAGACCCGGGCACATTCACTGGACCAATTACCCTGTCCACCCACACATGCATGCACACACACACACACACACACACACACACACACGTCCTCTAATATATTTCACAATAAAGCAAAAGCAGGCAGACACCCATGAGGAAGATGTTAAAGGGAGATTTCTGCAACCAGGGGAAGATTAATGTAGCCGCAGAGAGAGAGGCCAGTTGTGTAACTTTGTGCTGGAACCTCCTCTGGGACTCTGCAGCACCGTGAAGAGCAGGACATCCTAAACTCTCAAACAGTAATGGTAACAGATGATACTGAGAAAAGAAAATGAGAGGAGAGGGGAATGAGAGTGGGCGTCCAAACCTTTAAAGTTAAATCGTGACTTATTGGTGTCATGACATTCATCTAGAGCCAACAGGATGTAACAGACTGGATGAATTTCTCACTTTACTTTAAAGTTGCTGTAATCAATATTTGCATAATAAAAATGAATCAAATGATTACGTGTAATGTGAAACGGGTTGCTCGTAGTGACAAACCAACAGAAGTTGCAACAGTTCCTCTCAGCTCTGGGGAGTTTTATAGTGTCAAATCAAATCAGTGCTTTGGTTTTCTGGCCCACAGCTCAGCTGTTCTGGTTCACCCTTACCATCATTCTCGACCAGAGCAGGCAGCCGCTTTCAGGCAAAAAGGTCTAAAAACCTACTGTACGCGACTAGCTTGTGAACATAAGGGAGCATTTAGCAGCAAATTAGCCAGATATTTCCCTCAGGAGTTGGTGGAGACCAAAAACAGAGCTACAAGGAGAGTGAATATTGGACTTAAATTTGTCAGGTGGCCAAAAACACGAATCCAAATGAATGATAACATTGGTCCATGTCTGCTGGATGTCTAAGCACTGTTTGCTAGCTTAAAAGGTACAGTATGTCAATGTTGTGTTCACAACTTGTTTCCTCTGCCCTCAAGTGCCCAAAAAATCTGTTCTTGCAGTTTTAAACATATAATGTTGCTTTTGGGAATGTATTAGCAATGCACCTTAGCTGACATTGGACTCACAAAAGCATTTACCCTCCAGCTCTTTTGGGGGCTAACAAAAATGTTTGTGCCGTTCAGATTTTCGACTATATATTTCAGGTTTTTAAGACATTTTGAAGACCGACACATCAGAGAGAGGGTAAACTGGGGTTTATATCCAAACCTTTTTTCAACGAATCTATGCTTAAATCAGAGCCAAGCCTTAGGTAGCATTTAGCCAGCTGAAACACAAGTGAAACCAAAAATGGCTAACAACGTTGATGTTAAATTGCTAATAACTGTCACCAAGATTTGTGCACATAAGCCTTGTTCAAGGTAGAGCAATTACGTGCAAAATCCAACCCAAGCTGACCCCGAGTCTGCTAGATCAAGCCTGTTGGGTTTGAGTACAAGTATGCAGCGCTGGAATGGAGGAGGAGTGTGGGAGCTTGGAGGGGGAGTCCAACAAAATCTGAGGCATGTAGCCCAGCTATGAGCTCATTCTCTGTGTATGTATATGTACACACACACACACACACACACTGTACATATTCACTGTGTGTACATGTGCGGTTGGGTTTATTCCAGCTGCAAGCTCAGCACCAGTACACCCCCAAGCCTCATAGCGACGTGTGTGTGTAGAAATATATACGTGTGTGTGTGTGTGTGTGTGTGTGTGTGCGTTCATGTGTCAACGACCAATGATTAATGACCCACAGCTCTGCTTTCTTCAACTTCCTTCCTCTCCAGTCATGTCACACACATCATCGCGCGTCACCATAATGGATGCCGGCAGACGGCTGTAGCTGCTCCTGCTTGGCCTCGTGGATACAAACAGACCATAACATCCTCCACATGCAAATACACTCATGTATTTACATTTAAAGCTTGCATGTCAGTAGCCCCATAATGTGACATCAGTCAACTGTGTCCCCCTTTGACCTGAAGTGAAAGTCAGTTTTGTGGTGGTCCAGGTTTTTCTGGAGTCACTGACTGCTGTTTTAAGAGACCTTTTAATGTTCCACTTCAAAGTTTTGAAAGTTGACATTACATTTGTCAAAGTAAGTGCTTAGGTGCTGAGTATTGTCCATACTTAAGGTGGGTGGATTTCACTTAGATAAAGAAAGTGAAACTACACCAGCATCTTAAAGGAACAGTTCAACATTTTGTGAAATATACTTATTTGCTTCTGTAACACCGAACTCTTGCAGTATTACTTGCAAGTAATGTTCCTCAGATCTTAGTTCCTTTCTCTTCTGTCAGACAACTGTTCAGAACACCACAGGAGTCGAAAATAGGCTTTTATGGAGCTTTATGTAGGCTAACGTTCTTCTCAACTTACATGCAAATTGTCAGGTTAGCAACAGCAACAACTATTTTTCTGCCTGAACTGCTCTTCAGTTCTTTCCTATTTCTTCAATTCCTCAACTACAGCAAGCAACTTACGTCAGTGTTAAAGAGAATACGTCCCCAACAACATTTCCCATTTACTGTCTTACACTTTCTTGCAAGAAGATCAATAACACTCTCATATCTGCCCGTTAAAGTGGATATAATCCGCTAATATGTCAATATTGTGTTCACAACTGGTTTCAGCTTCTCCCAAGTGGCCAAAGAATCCTTTTTTGCAAGTTTAAATATGAAGCTGCAGCCAAAAGCTGGTTAGCTTAGCTTAGCATAAAGACTGGAAACAGCTAGCCTGGCTCTGTCCAGAGGTAAAAAAATCTGTCTACCACAACCTCTAAAGCTCACTGATTACCACATTATATCTTGTTTTTTGAGATCTGTACAAAATCCGAAGTGTAAAAATGACAAGTTGTGGTTTTACGGAGGCTTTTGTGTTGGATTCTTTTCTTGGCCAGGATCAACCTTCCAGTCTTTATGCTAAGCTAAGCTAATCGCCTGCTGACTCTAGCTGCATGCACAAATTTGGCAATGAGACTGGTATCGATCTTCTCATCTTACTCTTGGCAAGAAAGTGTATAAGTGGATTTGTTGAATATTTCTTGAACAAGAGAACAAGGATCAGTTCTCAGAAATTTATAGGTTGAGCTGATATGGACGCATTTTTTAGGCTTTCAGTTACCCACTGGTAATTCAACAATAGATACATTTCAATTCCTACTTTGCAACCAAGGGATTTTAGACAGCTAGGATGAGACCTACTAGACAATCGTATATGTAACAATATATCTGTACTATGGCCAAGTATGCTTGAGAAATGTTAGAAAAGCCAAGAATAAGGAGGAAGAACAAACTACATATGCACATGCACAGACAGACGCGGTGAACACATCTCATCCATCAAAGAATCACAGATTTTTCCAAACCCGTCCTGTCAAACACACTTTTGTAGGCTATGGGACACCAAAAAAAAGTGCTGCTAAAGGCAACTGTGTGTTCGTGTGAGCACATGTGTCCAGGACTGTCTGCTGACATGCTGCTATGTGCTGTAAGTGTGTGTGAAAGAGAGGGAGAGAGACGGATAAGAGAGAGAGAAAGAAAAACAAAGGGAGTGGTGCTGACAAAGAAAGAGAGCGGGAATGGAAGATAAAGAAAGAAAAAAATGAGCAGTGGAGAAAGAGGGAGAGAAGAGAAAGAAAAGGGAACAGCAGAGAGACAGAAACCAAGCAAGTCTTGCATGTGTGTTGGTTCCCAGCCCTGTCAGGGCCCTGTCAGCCTGTGATTTATGGCACCAAGACTGGGAGCAGTCTTCGCTGCCAGCTCAGTATTGTTACAACTGACAGCTAATGAGGCCGGACGGGCTTTCAAGCACAGCACTTAACAGAGGCCTCCATCTTCACGAGTCACGAGCTCTCCTCTTTCTTTTCTCCCCTCTCTTTCTCTCTCCCATTTATTTCTTCTTCCAGGGTGGCAGCAGTGTGGCGAGCTACCACGGGATTTCTGGGGGTGCGGAGAGAAAATAAGGCAGGCCGACAGAGATATATGGGCGACACTCTGTTACTGCCGCACTTCCACTCTCTTTCTCCTGCATGCTATTAAGCCAGAGGCTCAGCTCATATATATGAGGGAGAGAGGGTGAAATACACAAAGGGAGACATCCAGCCTCTACACTGCACTATACTTCTCTTCTCAAACCAAAATATTCCACTCTTTCTACAATTACAGTCATTTTTTTAGTCTCAGTCTATCTGTGATTATGTGAGTGTGATCTGTGTGAAGGTACCTGAACTTTATAGCCTTGGCTGTGGTGTGTTTTACCTTCAACACCCCTGGACCCGGACTGCTTGGACCCCGTTCTATAATCACTACCAGAGTCTCTGGCAGAGCTGCCCTCCCTCCCTCTCCTCCACCTCCTCCCTCGGCCCCTGGTTTCTTGTCAGTCGTGATTAATGGCACTAGGGCCCCGGCGCGGCTTACGCTGCCAGTTCCAGCGATGTTCCCTTGATACTTAATGAACTCTGACAAACTTCTTTTCCCTTGCTCTGTTGTTCCCTTTCCCCTCCACCACCCCGCCCCTCCCTGCTTAAAATGCACGGCACAGAGCTGCCACTGCAGCACCTTGGGGTTAGCTCTGGTCCTTTGTAAATTTCTCAAGAGGCCAACGTCTAAAAATAAAGTGCCACAGCCATTTTAGTGTCGAGACCCTTAGTTGTGTATCACTTCCAGTGGCTTGTTGCTGATTGAAGATGAAATAAATAGACTTTTTGAGTTTTTCAGTGATTGCTCTTTGTAATTGATAGATTGTGGCACAAATATTCTTTTATAAACGTCAAACTTTCTAACAGCCAAACTTATCCACTGCAAATTATTGAACGGTTAAAATAAACATCTGCTGCAAGATAGCAGTGAAAGTCTCTAAAATTCTAAAATGTTAAAATCGTGGCAGAGCAAGGTAGGAGGATAATGCAGCCCTCTCTACAGTTTTCTCATGAAAATTAAGCAGTGCATCTCTGATGGTCTCTGTCGCCATCTGCTGTTCACATTAGGAAAAACACCTAACTCATCAACTTCCACATCTTTACTGACAGATAGGAAAGAAGTTACAGTTTTTTCCAATTGTTTTCACACTAAAATTAAAAATAACACACAGTTAGTGAAACCTGAAAACCTCAGCCCAGATCTGCACAACTATAAGCACATTCTCAGCCTCACACTTTTTGCAAAACACTACATGCACTTCTCAACATTAGACACAGAAATCTAACATGATGTCACTTGTTTGCCATTTCAAGGCACTGCCTTTCAAAATACCACACCTATAACCAATTGATCAAACACGGCCGTCAGGTGTACAGACACTTAGGTGCTTAATTGTAAACTCACCAATGAGGAGTAAGCACTATAAGTCTAGTCTTCAACAAAAATGGAAAGCAACATTGCAGGAAGAGGAAGAGGGAGAGGGATACATTGTCATCTGGGACAATCTATCTTTCCTATCTACCTGCTCTGGTCCAAAACTGGTTTCATCAGCATCCACAATTTTGAAATATTCAGCATGGTGGTGGGAGGTTTATGATCTCCATGTCAGGATACCCCTCATTCAAGCCATGGAGGAGGCCTGCGACCAAACTGATGCAGGATCTGTGCAAGGATGGATTTGCCATTCAAGAAGATTCTTCCCTCCCTGTCTTGTGAGAGAGGACATAGCCTGCGATGTGGACGAATTGCTATGGCCAGATCCAGCTAGGCAAAGAGATGATGCTTAGGTTGTTGTTTTTTTTAACATAATTTATCTTTTCTTTTTTGTCTCCACAAATGGTTTTGCTGTGTTTATGTACTATATTCCATTTCAAATATGTTGTGTTCTGATTTTTGTGCAAAATGCAGCTTTTGGAAATGCATGGATGCATTGATTGATTTTGCAATGTGGAGAGAAAGTGTGCAGTTCTGGTCTTGTGTGTATTTGCCAATATATTCATGTACTTCACTCAACAATATCTCTGAAAAAATCAAACCCAGACTATATCGTTAGAAAAGCAGAAATGTTAAAAGTGTTTTAGATTGATTGGATTGGATTTTATAAATGATTGTATAGTTTTGAATGAAGTGATTCATTTTGCAAAAGATCTTAGGTGTTCTGCTACTTGTGTGAGTGGTTGTGTGAATTGTGTGTAGTGTTTTGACAAAATTAGCTCTGTTTTCAAAATTGTGCTTAAGCAATCGTAAAAAACTACAATAACATTGAGGTCAAGGACATGCATGATACTTTCAAATACAATCAAAAATGTGATCACTATTAAAATGAAATAAACAAGAGAAAATGACTAAATTAAGCATTTTTAAAAAAAACTTTTGACATCACAGTTTTCAGTGTTGGATTTTACAGTTGCAAATGCTATGGAGGCTCATACAGTTTTTGCCGATTGTGTACACACTGAACGTGAATGCTTAGACAAAAGCATCAAAACCTCTAACTTTTGTAACCACGCCTTAAACAAAGCCACCAAAAGTACAAACATATTTTCTGCTTTGCACTACACGCTGTCTGTTGCATTAGACACTTTGTTCAAGAATGAAATCTCTTGCAATGATTGGGAAAACACTTTTATTCAAAATGCAAAACATACCTGAAATTGGCAACACACACACACACACACACACACACGAAAACACTTATACACTAAATGAAATTCAATCAGTCTGAGCCTTAGCACTACAGACAGACCTCAGGTAAGCTCATCTCTTTTATGAAAACTTTGCAAATGAAAGTGAGAGGAAGAGGAAGAGAGAGATGAGGAGGAGGAGGAGGAGGACAAGAACAATGAAGGGGACCAGGCAATAACATAAACATATTTCCGATATTGTATTGATTACTGTACTGTAATTCTACTTTTTTTGTGTTTTGTTGTTGTTGTAAAAATCTGCAATTGCAAAAAAACAAGTTGAATATATTTTTTTCTGAAGCCTTTCTATTTTTGTGTTCATTGAAGTGTGAGTAGATGTGCAGTACTGGAACAATGTTTCACAGAAGCCTGTATGAGAAAATGAAAAAGGTATACAAAGTACTAAAGACAGCAGTGTTTTGTATAAAGCACATCAGTGCGTTGTTGCTGCTTTGAAAGAGTAATTCACACACTGCATGTGTGCATCATTTTGTTGCAAAAATGCCATTTTGAAAAAGGATTGTTAGGTTTTGATTGCAGAGTTTCATTTTGACATAGAAGTGAGATGTTTGTAGAAGTGTTGTGTCTAATTTGGCTTGTGTGTAGAGTTTTGACATGATGAGCCAAATTCCGCAACAAGTGTGTAAGCAATCAGCAAAAATAGTCAAGTTAAGGAAACCAGAAACAACAACAAACATTTGCAACAAAAAACATCAATTTGCAGAAGGGCTATGAGCAGCTTCAAGGAGTGTTGGAAAAGGGGAAGAACAGGAAGACATGAATGACACTTTAGAGGAAATTTCAGGCTTACCATTGGGTGATATAACTAAACCCAAGAGTGTGTCCTTTTTTGTTATTTTTGGGGGATTTTATGCCTTTATTAGACAGAACCAGCAGAGAGATGACAGGAAATGAGGGAGACAGATATGCAACAAAGATCCCCAGCTGGACTCAAACCAGGGACAGTGCTGTTCATGGTCAGCACCTTAACCTTTTGGGTGCCCCAAGAGTGTGTATCCTTAACCTTGTCAAACAAAGTATGCTGTTTTCTTTTTATGGGAAGTACAAAAACGGTGCATTATGACAAATTAATGGAACACTTCACACTTGTAATGACCATCTGTGTGTGGGGGCCCCTGTTGGCTTCTGGCCCTAACCAGCTGCTTAGTTTGCATTATGCCTTGGGACAGATCTAATTTGGTTTGCAGTTTATTCATACTGTAGGCTACAGAATTTCTTTAGAATTGTTTTTTGCCTAGTCACTGTTGTATGAGCCTTTGCTATGTCACGTGCAGCTGGTACAGTACTCTCATGTCAAAAAGGTCCAACCCAGCCTGGGCCATGTCATGGAAATCTAGCAGTGCATTTCTGTGTGTGGAGTTTGCACATTTGTCCCATGTTGCAGTGGGTTTCCTCTGGTCCATACAGGCTAGGTGAACTGGGAAGTCTAAATTGCCCCTCCTGTTTTGTAAGTACTGTAAATAGTTTATTATATTTCAAATGAACAAGTTAATCATATTTGCCCCCAGCCAACAGTACTCCCAAACGAGCAAATTATGAATGGGAATCTGGTCGACTCACTCTAGCAGTGTACACACGAACGTCAAGAGCCGCCCACGAAGGGGCGCTAATGCAACAATTTGGATGCCGAACAGTCAAACTCTAACGAAGAAGAAGAAGAAGACGAAGAAGGTAGCAGGTGCCTGTACCTGCTTCTTGTCTGTTACTGGTGGTGTCCTCTCGGACGAAATTACAGGTAAGACCCGCCGTGCAAGTGGAACATGTGTTACTATCTATTTAAACAAAGTATCTGGTATCCACGGTCTTGTGTAATATGACAGTAGCATGTCAAAAGGATGTTTGCTAACTTGTAACTTAACGTTAGCAACGGTCCATCAATATTTGGCCTTGTGGTGTGCTTTTACGCTAACAGTAAAGTGTAGCTAACACAGCTAGGTTGTGACTTCTAGGTAAGCTAACGCCAAACTGGTTTGCTATATGAAGAGGCTCCTTTTGTTGAGGCAGCAATAACATTGTAACTTGCATTATGCTATCACAGCTAGCTCCGAAGCGCTCGAAACCAGATTCGGTTGAAATATTAGGATATTTTAAGTTGACTTTCTAATACTTTAACATAGCTGTCATAATTTGATTACTTTACGACTGTATACAAATCTTTAGATTCACTTCTTCCATTCGGCATACACGTGTTACCTAAAATTGTTTATTTTTATAAAGCGTTAAGTTTGAACTTTGAACTGCTAAGGCTGTAGTCGTTAACGTGAAGCAAATGTCTCCACCACTTTTCGAAAACTTTGTTACTCACAGGTTCTATTTGGTCGTTTAACGTTATATGCTGAAATTGCGAGAAGACCCTTTCTATTCGTGCAAGATGTTACAACACTGTTGTAACAGTTTTGTGCCTTTGCAACGATGCCGTTACCAAATCTCTGAGTGTGCCCTTCCTTTCGTTTTGTCCATTCGGGATGTCACTGCAGCTACACACCTTTTCTTACACATTATCAAACGTGTAACGGTCGGGGTTTACAGTTCTTGTTGCAGATCAGTCTATTCTAAGTTAAAATGTCACTTAACTGTATCTTTGTTTATTTCCATTGACATTTAGAAGCGATTCTCAAGAAAAACATGACCAACATCGAAACAGAAAGCGTCTTACAAAGAACAAAATACCAAAACATACAAATCCTAACATACAAAAGGAAATTGTAAACACTGCTGTATAAACACAATGACTGTGACACCAGTGTTGAGCCAGCAGGGTCACCGGATTGTATCTTTGCAAATCCTTTCTAACCAAAGCCGAGACAGCTCCTCATCCAACTCTTTAAAATAGCTAAAATAAACGTTATCATACATAAGCAAATGTAGATACTGTTGTAGAATGTACTGGCAGATTTATTTTATGTATGACGAGAGGTTACAACGTTTTTGCACTTGAGCCTCAATCCTCTTTCAAGTGTGACAAGGTCACTGAGTCCCAGCTGATGCCTTGTTAAGCCTGAGCTGAGAGGAGATAAACCAGTGAGCAAGAAGCCAGCTCCAACATGTTACTGCAGTACTACACAAGCTGCTGACTGCCATGCTGACTGGCTGGATAAACACAGTTCATTAGTACTTGTAGTCTGGAGCATTTGACATTGCATAAACACCAAGAGAAACTCTTTTCCCATCTGCTCATTTTCACATGCTGTCTTCTCTTGTCTGCCTGCCAGGATGGCACAGTGGGGTGCCATATTCTCAATAATTGCTGCTCTTGGAGGAGCAGCGCTCTTAGCCTCCGTGCATAAGATCGATGAGGGACACACTGGCGTTTACTACAGGTGAGACTGCAGCACACGTTGTTTTTTATTTTGCGCCTGAGGCATTAGTGTTAAACTGCTCTGTTGTAAAACTGAGACTATAAAGAAGAGAGCATCTGCTTCAAAGGTTTTTGCCGTAAGCAACTTAGCTGTTCAACAGTGAGTGAGTACTGTAAATACCTGGGCATTAAGATTGCCAAAAAAGCCAGCTCTGGTGTTGTGCCTGTGCACCTTCTTAGGTGTAGAGTATTTAAAGTGTTTGAATGTGTGCAGACATGCAGTAAATATCAGAGATTTCATAACAAATAAGATCAAATCAGCTGTTACCTGCATCATTGGGGCTCTTTTAAACAACTGATGAGCTGTAACCGCCTAAGACTGTGGTCTCTTACGGGTCATGGTAGAACAAAGATGGATTCTTTATCATGAGAAGAAATTTCTCTGGGAAAATCTTTAACACTGATAAATGAGTGGCCCGAGCATTTGGGACTGTAAGGATGGATATCTGCACTTACCATCACCAGTAGAATAAAGGGCAATGAAAGCACCTGAGTCCTAACTGCTGACATTCACTAAAATACCAAGACTGTTCTTACCATTACTTGTGGTAAGATCAATCTTTAATTGATCTTAAACAGTAAATGGACTTCTCTTATACATCGCTTTTTCAACCTTAAAGGCTCTCAAAGCACTTTACAGATTGCACACATACACAGCAACTTAGGGTTCAGTGTCTTGCCCAAGGACACTTCGACATGTGGACAGGAGGAGCCAGGGATTGAACCACCAACCCTGAGATTAATGGACGACCCGGTCTACCTCCTGAACCACAGCCGCCCCTAACTGTGTGTGTGTGTGTGTGTGTGTGTGTGTGTGTGTGTAACGCAGGGGAGGGGCTCTCCTGACCACCACCAGCAGCCCTGGTTTCCATCTAATGCTACCATTCATCACCACCTACAAGTCTGTTCAGGTGAGTCAAGTGAAGTCAGTTTTATTTCTATAGTCTAAAAAAATCACTGATAATCTGTAGATGTTTTTATTTAATTGTTTTTGTATGTGTATGTGGAATTCTGTTCATGTGTAAATGTTGTATTTGGGTCATTTATCTGGTTGGATCATCTTTAGTTTGTTCCAGCCTTTTGCTCCAAATGTATGTGTTTTTTTTATATGTGCGAATGCGTGTATATCCCTATTAATCGTGTTACAACAGGGCTCTACAGTGCGAGTATTTTACTCGCATTTGCGCCTAAAATTAGGTATGTGCGAACCAGAAAAATAATTTAGGAGCACAGCGTGCGAGTGAAGTTGACAACCAACCGTAACATCCCCCGCCGCCCGCTGCTAATCGTTCAAAACATAGTCGGACTGGCCCTCGGGAGCACCGGGGGAAATCCCAGTGAGCCGGTCGCTCTGTGGGCCGCTCGAGCAGCTCATTATACAAAAACAAGAGCTGGAGAGATGCGTCGTCTGCCCGTAAAACAGAAGACAACAGGGATAAGATAAGCACGGTTTGGGTTTGCCTGGCTATTTAGTTATCTCGGGTGCCTTTTGTTGAAACAAGTTCAACTTTTCATAAAGTCGATGCGCTCGTCAGTGTCACTTTTCGTGAACCGACCAATCACAGCCTGGATGGGGCGGAACATTAAAAAAAGGTTGACGTGCTACAACAAACGTTGTGATTATTGATAAGTTAGTACTTAGCATTACTTAGCGCAATGTAGACCTTTTTCTGCACCAGGATTTAATGAAGAACAAAACCTACAAAAATGATAAATGTTGGTTGTGTATTTCTTAAACTGCTGTATTGTCCAACTGGAAATAATATTATACTAGTGGTAGGTTATAGGCCTATAGTATACTATTTTATGAAATTACAATGATCATTTAGGAACACATGTACTCCTTGGGGAAAAAAGTTAGCGTAGAGCCCTGTACAATAATAGAAATAAAGTACAGGCCACATATTACATCACCACCAGAGAGGGCTCTAGGTGGCCCTATTTCTTTGCCTACATTTATGTCTCGGAGCAGGATAAAAAGAAAGGAAAAGCGAAGTCGAGACAAAATATTATTATTTTAAATATTATTATAAATAGTATTGGCCGCAGGAAGTGAAAGTGTAATTTTCTGCGACAGTATTTTGGTTAGTGTGGACTTTACGCCAGAGTAGCTAAGATGAACCTTACATCTCTGTGGTGCAACCAAACATCAATACAGTTTTAGTATCAAACTAACTAGTTTCAACTATCATTTAGTGTGGAGTTTGCGTCCTATCTTAAGCGAGAACTTACGTATAGCTGGTGCAACGGGCTGCAGGACTTTTTGTAACTGCGTTTATCATGTGTGTCCAACTGAAATCCAGGTTTATTCAGTTTAACGTGGAATTATCTGATTTCATACTGTGTTGATGGATTTACTATATATTTTTACTCCTGGCATCATTATTTTTATAATGATGCCAGGAGCAAGTTTTTGTGTTCCTGTGAAAATGAATTAAACATGAATCTTTATTTTTGTCTCACAGACAACGCTGCAGACAGATGAGGTGAAGAATGTACCATGCGGCACAAGGTAGGTCTGCTGCTTTGATTGGCTTAAGTAGTATCAAATGTGGTATCTGAGCATAGTACACTGAGCATTCATCTTGGACACCTACACACTCCCACACAACACATTAATACCAACGCTGCCAGAGTCAGAGGTTCATCAGCACACATCTGAACCCCAGACATCACCCAGAGTGAAAATACAGTCCTTTTTATCTTGGGTGTTTTGGATAAAGTGCCTGTCAGATAGTTAATGTTTTGTATTTTCTTTCTTTCAGTGGAGGAGTGATGATTTACTTTGACCGCATAGAAGTGGTGAACTACCTCATTCCATCAGCAGGTAAACTCAGCAGTGTTCAGCAGGCCAAAAACATGAACCAATGTATTTTTCCTAAACTCCCTGTTCATCTGAAGATGATAAGGTGGCATCAACAGACACATGAGACATTATTATGTTGCAGCTGCCTCCAGCAGAGCCAGATGTGTGTGTTCTGTGTTTGCTGTCGTTTCTGACTTGTTTCCCTCTCTGCAGTGTACGACATAGTGAGGAACTTCACCGCAGACTACGACAAAGCCTTGATATTCAACAAGGTTCACCATGAGCTCAACCAGTTCTGCAGTGTTCACTCACTGCAGGAGGTCTACATCGGCTTGTTTGGTAAGTGTGGTGGGCTGCAGACTGGGTGTAAACTAACTACTAATTTGAAACACCTTCTCTCAGCTTTTTTTAATGGTACATCTACGTAAACAGCATTTCGTCAGCCTACAGCTGAGGGTTCAAAACACCCTCGTTTTTTGGCTTGTCTCATTAGGTGGCCAGTTACCCCGTTACACACAGCAACCGCTATGCATATGGACTTAGTGTTAGCTGTCTTTTCATTCACTTTGCTAAAGTGAGCCCACACTTGTGAGTGTTACAACCTATCCACTTAACCACAGAATGTAAACACGACCACGGCGTAATGATGAGACACCTACAGTGCACATGCACATCACCATTAGAAGAGGAGTAAAACAGTTATTTACAGTATGGAAACGGAAAGTTCCTTGTAGCTATGTAGAATGAATTAGAGTCATGTTCAAATGCTGATAGTGTATCAGTATTTCACTTCTGACCAATTAAGAACTTTTCAAATTGGTTTTCGGCACCTATCCCTACTCACAGTGATGCTAAAGAGATACCAATGCAAAATGCTCTTATGTTTTTACTTGCATACGTTTGGATCAAAGCAGACCACTTCTTTAAGAAGTTCAATGTGACACTGATCTCGGTACTGATAACAGACTGATTTTGAAGCAGTTACTGCCTGATACCAGTGAGTTGACTGATATGATGTGCACTGCTGTGGCAGAGAAAACTTGTCTGTAAAGTAGGGCTGGGCAATTAATCAGATTTTATTTTCAATAACAATTTTGGTTTCCAACAATTATGAAAACAAGATAATCGAGATAAAACCATTATCGTGCCGCATTCCGTTTTGCAATGATGGTCTCGACTCTGTTATAAATCCTGAGCACCCCTTTCCTTTACAGCGGTGCGCTTTCGCCCCTCCCTAAAAGCTCAAACGGCTGCAAATACTCTGCAAGATTTGTTACACGGTGGTGTCTGCACCACAAGGCAATACGACCAGTTAGTTTAATCATCTGAAATTCAATCACAAAGTAGTCTATGACCAAACAATAACGGAACAAAAAAACAGAGAAAAGTAAAGCCTCCTTGACTTGTTCCACCGCAACACTTAAAGTTCAAGGAAATCCACTGTTAAAAAGACACCTTTTTTTTTTTTAAGTTCAATAAATGCATGATGATTCCAAAGTCAATGAGTAATCGTGTTAAATAATCATGATCTCAATATTGAACAAAATAATCGTGATTATGATTTTTGCCATAATCAAGCAGCTGCTTTTTTTTCATCTGACATCCTACATGAAGTGAGACTATTTAAACAGGTGTGGATTAAATGTTTTGTGACCCTGACTCAAATCTGACATAATCACCCGGAAGAGGGATTGAAATTAAACTAAACTGTTTCTACCACCTTGTGTCTCTATTGCACTTTACCCCTTCAGACCAAATCGATGAAAACCTGAAGTTGACCCTTCAAGAGGATCTAACATCCATGGCTCCTGGACTTATCATACAGGTACAGTGAGACCACCAGAAAGAAGTCAGTCAAGTCCAGCAGCTGAGTGCAAGACTGTCACAGGTCCAGTCGGGCCAAAACCAGAGCTGGCAAAGTTATGTTGTTAGGATCATTTGGTTAGTGCAGTTAACTGATGACTTAAGGAAGGGCCTACCTCAGCTCTGTTAAATTACATATTGGTCATGTACTTTGTATTTATGGGACCGTTTTGACATTTTTTATATTTTTGAGGGTATTTTTATGCCGTTATTACAGTGTTGACAGTAGAGAGATGACAGGAAATGAGAGGAGAGAGAGATTTGGAATGACAACAAAGCTCCCTGGCCAGACTTGAACCAGGCACGTTGCGGTTCGTGGTTGGCACATTAAACCCTCTGACCATTTTTAACATTTGATGCATATTTTTATTCCTTTGCAGAAGTGGTTCATGTGACTGGTGGTTGTGTTAGAAGGATACTTTAAAAATGTCTGAAAGACATCTAAACTCAAACTAGACTGCAGTAGAGACCCTGGGTATCCTGGAGCATTTATCATAACTAAACAAGACATTGTTTTTCAGGGAAGTTTAATAAAACAACAAGTGATCCCCCCCACACACACACCCACAGAGATTTCATTCCTGATTGTTACTGGGCTTTAATACTCTGGCCTTTTCTTTCCTGTAAATCTCTAGAAACAGTTGAAATAACAATAATCTTACAGTTCAGAGGGTCTTTGAACAGGACGGTCTTTTTCTCTGGGCTCCTCTCCAGCTGCCTTTTTTGATAACTCCCCTGATGCTGAAAACTGCTTTTTAAAGTGATGTTTCTGGCTGCACTCCTGCTGTCTTTATCTGCCTACTTCAGAGTCAACTGTTTCTTTCTCATTATTTGTCTGTCTCACTGGTCCACAGGCGGTCCGGGTCACTAAACCCAATATCCCAGAGAGCATTCGCAGGAACTACGAGCTCATGTGAGTTTCTTTTTTTTTTTTTTTTTTGAGTTTTTCTTTTTTTAATTTTCCATCCCCAAATGGATGGACCTGATGTCTCTGCTGTTTCATGTCAGTCTGTGAGCTTTATGAATCAGCAGCATGTGCTTAGTCACAGCAACTGTGATAAGGAGAGGAAACTAAGGATTTACAGTAAGTTGTAGTAAGGTTCAGGGAAGCACTATGAAGCATCAGCTGTGGAAAGTAGAATTCTTCAACTGGTTAAGGACTTTGCTTCCCAGGAATGTCTTTCAGCTCTTTATTGCAAAGCGTCAGCATAACATCCTGCAGCTGTAAAGAAAGCATTCACAGAGCCATTACATTCCTTTCCCTCAAGTTACTCACTCACACATTTATGTCTGTTCTCTTCCATGGTTGTAGTTATTGTTTTCAACCATGTGCCAGATTTGCACAAGTCAATTTAGTATTATTAAATGTTAATTTAGATGGTAGCCGCTTCATTAAATTTTGCATTTTTGGAAGTTGTCTCCTTCTTCATGCTCTGTTTTACTTTGTTTTTGGTATTGGAGTGCTGGGGCAGTGTTTACTTTTGAAGGAAAATACTCAGTGGGGAGACGCTGACATCACTTACTGTAAAAGGAGTCAGGGACCAGGAGCAGGCAGACAATCAAATTTGACCTTCTGCAATTACTGTAATTGTAGACAAATGCAATTGTAATAGGCACTGGACTTTGGATGAGTGTACTTTTGGTTTCACTTTCTAATAAGTGGTTCAGAATATGTTTAAACTCAGTGTTGTTTTACAGCCTGTGAGACAGTCTGAGCCATACATATATCTATGGTCTGAGCATTGGGATTGCTCACCCGACTGGGCTCCAGTAATGCAAACAGGTCTCAGCAGTTATTGAAATTGAATTTTCTTTTTAAATCAGCAGTTATATTGTTTTAATTTAGAGGGATTATCAGAGAGATGAACTGCCTGTAGACACTGAATGATATGGTTCATTTAGTAATAAGATGAAGCAAAGGCTTGCATGAACATGCAAATCCAAGATTTAGTGCGTAGGCAGAGCATTTTGGTCCATGTGTCCATGATATTACAGTCTATGGAGTTTGGAGCTGGAAGTTTTGAGGTTTAAGGCCCAGTCCCAATGTCTGCCCTTACTCAGACATTGACGTGCATTTCCAAAAACTCCATGCCTCAGGACTGTCTCGCTGTGAAATTGGCCAGTTCTTGAGGGCTGACTCACAGACATTTTGAGCCCTTTCTGCACACTTTCTGTAAATCTGCAGAGTTTCTCCAGGTAATTTTACCTACAATTCATTGCATTGTAATGTTAAAAATGATGGAAGAAATCTTAAAAGAAACACAATAAACAAAAGAGCTGCTAAGAACAAGTTTACATGCATGGCCAAAGAAATGCCTCTGTCCAGATCATGCCTGTGATGTCCTCTAAAATCTGTGTGGGTGTAGTGCTTGGCTGCTTCATGGCATATGGGAGTTACTGTAATTTCCAGTTTCCTACCATACCATAAATTAGCACCATTCACGTCAGCATCCCAGTCATAATTACAAATGATTACTCAGATTTTTCTGAAAGCTGCAATATATTCAACTTGGTGGCCTGAAAAAGCAAACAAACATGGACGCCTCATGTCAGTCAAAGTCTAACTAACTGTTATTCTAAATCGTTCATTCCCTCTGCAGTTCCACTGCTAAATGCTGGTTTGTTTAAACCATTGTTATTGTTGGTGAATGTTTTATCTGATCTTTTTATTGCATTTATCAAGTTAATTTATCAAGATTATTTATAGATTCTATACCACATTTAGCTCCCTTGTATCATTATTGATTGTTTGTATGTTACTGTGTTTTGTGTGCAACAAGCTGCTCCAAACAAATTGCCCCTAGAAGGATTAATAATGTTGTTTGTATTGTATAGAGACAGAGCGCAATGCGTCATACTCTGAAAATCACGCCCACGGGAGGGGAAAACAATCGGCGCCACAAAATGCAACCAAGGCTGAAACGCTAACAGAATGCCTGTAGCTAGCTAAAAACATTAGATTTCAGCATGTCAGAGGATTATTTTAGCACCCTGTGTCTACCAGAGAGGACCAACTAAAATATTGTGGGTCTATCTCAGTGTCCCTTCTCAAGCTAACTTGCTGTAGTTAGCTAAGGCACTTGCAAACATAATACTGCATAGCTTTCTGATTTAGCCACATTTAACTGCACCAGTTGCATACTGTCAAAATGCTGTAGCTTAAGCCTAAAACTGACATTTGGATATTTGACTGACCAGTGACGAAATACTTGCTGCACACGCAGACATACTGTCAGGATCCCACAGTTTTCCCATTCTTCCTGCTGATGCCTCACATCCATATCCACCTTTGTCTTCTTAAAAGCTCAGTTTTTCAGTTTGGCAGCTTATAAAAACTTAGTTCTGGGTTCTTTACCCTGTTGGTAGTGCATCCCACCACACAGCAGCTTTTAGGCATGTTTCTGTTGTTTGCTAGCAGACCGAAATGACAAGGAGGCACCTTCACGCAACACAAAGTCAATGGAGAGCGAGGAATTGTTTTCCCCTCCGCTGTGGGCGGGACTTAAATGCACTCTGTCTCTATTGTAAAGTACAACGTTGAAGGTAATTAAACTCAGATTTAATGGTTAGAGTACTGTATTGTCAGTGCACAGTATTTTTAATCCTCACATTACCATCTCTCCAATCATACATCCTACTAAAATACTAATTAGGTTTTAAGGATGTATGGAAAAGGAGTTGTTCCACCTCAACAATATTGATAGGAGAGTGAGAGAGATGCCCACACAGTCCCGAGGAGAGGTCGAATCAGCGAATTTAGTGAAAACTCCTGTGTGGGTGCAGAGCCTGTAATGTTAAAGTGTTTACGTTTTTCTGTCTGCAGGGAGAGCGAGAAGACGAAGCTCCTGATCTCTCAACAGACACAGAAGGTTGTGGAGAAGGAGGCAGAGACAGAAAGGATCAAAGCTGTGATAGGTGAGAGAGAAACGAAGAAATCAACCTTGGTTGCACTTAATTGTTCAGGGAGAAGTGCATTAAACACACTACAGATGGTTAAATATGCTTCTTTCTTTTTATAGAGGCTGAGAAAGTGGCCCAAGTGGCAGAGATCAAGTTTGAACAGAAAGTCATGGAGAAGGAAACGGAAAAAAAGATCTCTCAAATCGAAGGTTTGTATCCGGTGGTGGAAGATTTACTCAGATCTTTTGCTTAAGTCAAAGAACCAATACAGTAAAATTAAAATACTCCATTACAAGTAGTCCTGCGTTTCAAGTCCTACTTAAGGAAAAGTGCTATCAGCAAAATATTCTTAAAGTATCAAAAGTAAAAGTACTCGCTGTGAAGAAAATGCCCCTCTAACTGAAAGATTGTTATGTATCGCATTATTGGTTTGGTAATACTGCTGCCTACAAGGGAGAGATTCTGGGACTGTACAAAATAATGTAAACACTACATGAATAAGGAATCAGTTCGAAGTCAGGGTGTGATTTGTTGTAAGGGGTCACAAACCAACAAGGTTGGGAACTCCGGTTGAATCTTAACAATGCATTGTATTATATAAGCTTTTATGTCAAATCTTAATCTAAAAGTTTCTATAGTTGTTAAATAAATGTAGAGGAGTAAAAAGTAAAATAGCCTCTGAAATGGAGTGAACTAGAAACGTAAAGTAGCAAGTACAGGTACCTCAAAATTGTGCAGTACTTAAGTAAATGTACTTAGTTACTTTCCACGACTGTTTGTATCCTAAAAGTTTCAGTCTTAGATTCAACTGTATGTATATAGTAAAGCTCAAAGACTTTATCTCTTCAATAGGCCGACATTTAGGCGTGTATTAACATGAATGATCCCTGCGTGCTGTGTAGGTGTGCTGCTTCCACAGCCCTGGTATTGTGCATGCTGACTCACTGATAGGGACGAGGGGTTATGAAACAGCTACCATCAGTGTGTTCAGGTCGTGTGCTTTTCCTGCTATGAAACGTCATAATGCATGATTCCTTTTATAAGAAAGAACCAAGCATGCACTGTGTATACTGAACACTGTAAAAAGGTGAAGATGAGAATTAGTGCATCGGATGTCATTGCGATTAAAAAGAAAAGCTGGTGTTATGATTATGAGTAGCTCTCTAAGTGGTTTCAGCAGCTGTATTGTGTACTATGAGAAATGCTTATTTTCAAGCATATTTGTTTTGAGTAATGGTTTGCTGTTCAAGTCTGGGAACCTGCTGTTTACATGGAACTTGTGTTGGTAATTGAGCAGTAAAGCAGATTGGACTTTTTTTTGCCGCTGTTGAATCTGGCAGTGTTTGTTTCTGATTCATAGACGGCGCTTATCTGGCCCGGCAGAAAGCCAAGGCAGACGCAGAGTTCTACACATCACAGAGAGCTGCCGAGGCCAATAAGGTAAAGAGATGAGACAAACACACGTCCCACCTTAGTCAGGACAAATGAGGAACCGGAAAGTCCAGACTTATGTAATTTGAATTCTGTTGCCCCTCTTGCAGCTGAAGTTAACACCAGAGTACCTGCAGCTAATGAAGTACAAGGCCATCGCAGCCAACAGCAAAATCTACTTTGGGAACGATATACCCCAGATGTTTGTGGACTCTGCAGGGAGCTCTATCAAGGCCTCTGCAGCCATGGACATTGTTGGTGAGCAGATCTTGGACCTGGATTAGAAAGGACAGTAGTGGGACCCACAGGACCACCCAGGGGTGGAGGACTATCTGCTGGAGGGCCGGAGCCTGACCCACAGACTGGCTGGCACGTTCTCCCTCTGACCTGGAGAAGCTCTGCTGACCAGGGCCCGTATTTCTCAAACACCTCAGAATCACTGCTAGAAATCACAATGAAAGTTTGACTAGGATGTGAAATTCTCCTACCTCACAGCAGGGAACTTGAGTTATTTGTGAGGAGAGAGTGAGATCGTCTAGACTCAGTAAATTAGGTGGATGAAAAACTAGATAAAATAGCGTCACCCATGGGCGTATAATAAGCTCCTTTTTAAAACTATCCTTTAGCCAAGACAGTAATTTGAAGGAATTGGCCCTGCTGCTGCTCAGCTCTTATGGTCTCTGCATCAAGTGCATCACAAATCCATTACTACTTACGTGTCATCCATTTACGTGCATGTGTCCTCACTGAAGCAGTGATATTTGCAACCTGTTGGATGGCAGATTTACCGCTCGAAATTATAATTACGTTTCTAAACACTGGGTCCTTGATTTCAGACAGAGGCAGACAAAATCAGGCTTCTCATTTCCAGCCAGCGACCGTCAGTTTTGTCAGCTGAACTGACAATTAGCTAGCTCTAGCTAGCTCTAGCTAGCTAGCTAATTAAGCTAACATTAGCGCACTGCCCATTAGCTAACATTGTTTCCAGCTGACACGTTTTAAAACAAGAATCTTGTAAAAAGGTGTCTTAAATACACACTTGATGGCTACATACCTGATGTCATACCAAAAGACTGAGGTTAATGCTACATGTCCCTGGCAAATGTTAGCATCCTCGCCAATTTATGATCCATGTAGAAGACATGGAAATAAAGAAACAGCATTGTTCTTTGTATTGCAGTGTAGAGCTAGTTAGCCATAGTATTTTAAGTGTGATAAGGAAAAATGTCAGGTCAGACTGTTACTTCATTCTAACATTAGCCTGTTTGGCTACTTAGCTGACATACTTGTTTGTTTTCACTTTTAAGGTAACAAGAGCTTATAGCATGAGGACTAACAGATGGGTTTGGCAAATGTTAAGCTATCTTGGGTAACACTGGCTCGGGTTGCTGGAGTGTAAACTTGCCTAAATCAAACACAGAGCTGCTTGTGTCGCCTAAACTCTGACATCCAGGACCGGCTTCACACAGTGGATGTGCTAGTCGTGAACGGGGCTTTTTATTTATCGTTACCTATAGCCTCACAAAGTAATGTAGTTGGTTAGTAATATGCTAAATATTGGCCTTGACAGCCGCTGTTCAATGGAGGTGTTTAGCGAACGGTAAATTGCAACAATTTAAAGTTTTGTGAATAGAGCAGTTGCTTCCCGGGCAAAAAAAGAATGAGTCAAAAGACCTTTTTAATCCAGTAAATCATGTTGTTATTTTCAGTGACATGCTCTGCAGCTCTGCTAAATCCTAGAGAAGTAGAAGGACTTGACACGATTAAGAAAGTTATAAAAATGTTGACACTCCTCTGCTGACAAGAAGGACCAAATATGTGTCACTCTGAGGACGGTAGGCTGTGATTTCTTACTCTGAACTGCTTGAAAAATACGGGCCCTGACCTGATATGTCACTAGACAAAACACAGGGATGATGAATGTACTGTGTGGTAGCTGCTGGCTGTCGGATGTAATATCATTTGTTTTTGTAAAATGTCTTTTTGAGCACAGGTGACCTATTGAATACTAATTGAATTTGTGCAACTGTATGACATTGTACCACATAAAGTTGCTGCATATGTAAGTAGCACTTTGTTTTTCACACTGTACATTTAGTGGAGAGATTATGTTTGTGCAGCTGTTAGTATCTGTTTTACATTGGGAGTTTTATTCAAAACTGCGCCCATTTTGAAAAGATTATGTTGGGTTATGACATGAAAAACAGCTTTTGGACTCCAAACTACAGACATGTAACATCAGCTTTTCACAATAGACAGTTTTCAACTATTTTTAATAATTTAATGTAACCATTTCATGCATGTCCTACAGGATATGCACAGTGGTGACTTGCCCTGGAGGAGGTTGTAGTAACTGCAATAATCAGGTTGACTGAACCTTTAAGCAGTTTTACAGAGCTCTACTGAGGGACTCACTGTAGAAATATCACCAATCTGTGTATGTCACAATTGTCTGTAGGAGTCAGTTATTCATTTTGGACACCTCAAAACCCTTTTTATAGAGATCTTGATTTGATCTGTATCAAAAACTAAACTCCATTTAATGTGTCACCTCCTGTGTTCCCAGCATTTGGGAACTTTTTGTGGGATTACTTCAACAGAGGGTTAGTGGTGTTGCACAACACAAACTGCATATGAGTTAATGACCAGATGATGTGTTTTCCAAAGAACCACTGACTTCATTGTGTTGGCTAGTTTAGGAGAAAGGTATGCAGGCATGTTTAGGCATTGATTTGGGGAACTTGGCATGGTTTTTGTTACTGGTTGAGCAGACACGGTGCCACAGTGAGAAAATATTTCTGTAGTCTGAAGTTAAATGGCTTGTGTCCAGAATTCACTGTAACTCAATACAACTTCCATTTCTTGTACAGTGATTATATTATGTTATTGACACCGCTCTCTGTTGTAGCCCTCGAAGTGACTTCCAGTTGTCATTTTCATACCAATTTCTGTGATTGATTGAGACACTCGATGACTTGAAAGGCAAATGTCTTTGCACTGATTTCAGTTGTAAATGTGCAATCAGGATATTGTCATTTGACAAAGTACTGTGGGTTATTCTTTGAGAAGTTAATGGCATTATTAAGATTTTTAAGAGAAAATTACATTGCAACATCCAATGTGATGTACAGGATGTTTGTTAGGAATAAAAGTGTTTGAAACAATAAAATATATAGTATCAAAACAACTTGTAATTACATATCAGATTATACAAAAATTTGAAAAAAGTATTTTTGAGTAATGATTATACCATAATAACAGATTGCGTTTCTCATCACAAATCCATTTAACAAACTTAATTCTAGCCTCAAATATGAGTAGTTCCCTTATCCAGGAGAGCGTAGAGGTGTCATCACAAAGCATGGCAGTGTGAAGTACTCTAACCAGATTACAGACATTAAAAAGAAAGATACTTAGATTGTAGGACTGAAGAGTTGGACTAGTTCAAACACATTTTGCACAACTTCATATCATGGTTGCATAACATTTGGGTGGCTCCAGGACAAAGATTTGGGTAATGCTTCATTGTAAATATCTCAAGTGTCAAATGGAAATGAAGTTTTGATCCTGTTAGTAGAGCTGAGTTGGGTAACGCTCTACAATAAGACACAAAATCCTGAGTTGTTACTAAAGCACAAGTGATGAGGGAATCTGGAATGCCCTGATCATTGATGAATCAATTAGTAATTCCTGAATAACTCTGACGCTAATGATGAGGTCCTGGAGAACAGACTGGGAGATACTATATTGAGTCATTGTGTAAAGATTAGATCATATGTCTGTCTGAGTCATTTCTGGTTAACTCTGAACCAGCCGCTATACTCATGAAAGACTCATTATTTCTGAGCCCCCTTTAAAAGGGTACATCATTCTTCGTTACTTCATTGTCTAACCATTTGTGCGCCCCCCACCTTATTGTAAAGTTTTTCCCTGGAACCTTTATTACTCTTCATCTACTGTATGCTTTCCTTTAGACAAAGTGGAATTTGTCCACTGGAGTTACTGTCTCTATTTTACTGCCAAATGCTTGGTTTCCAGGAAACGTTCAGAAAATTATGAAGAAATAAATAAAACATTGCCCTTTTGACACTTTGACCTCCAAGTTCACATACAGTCCACAGAGACCCACTCCTATGCTGTAGCGCTACCAGGCTTACATTGTTTCGATGAATTTAGGCAACTAAAATAAACACATTAACATTGTCATTTGATAGAATATTGATTATAGCCACTTTAAGTCTTAAATGACATTTTGACACATGACCCCTCTACAAGACAGAGGATTAGGTAATCATGCAGGATCTGCCTTAGTTGACAGTCTTCTTTGGTAGCACAAATTCCATCCCACACAAATCAAATGAGGTACAGTCAGAGTGAATGTGGGGCTTTGGGGCCCCAGGGCATTTGCCCACTTCGCCTGGTTGGTAATCCAGCCTTGATTGAAATAATGACTGTAGATAATACCCTGTGTAAATTTGAATATTTGGATAATTTAGCTTAGAATATAGTTAATTTGGGTGGCACAGTAATTCACAGACATTTGCAGTGATTCATTTGATTTCTCTTCATCAATGTGCTGCATCTTTTGTCTCCTGAAATCTTGTTTTTATGAAGGCAAGTGCGACAAAAGAAAGAGAAAAAGAGAAAGACAATCATTGAGCTTGAAATGGTTGCAGTTTTTATTTCTCTGAATCGTTCATTCACATTTTGTTCATATTCTGCCAGTTTGGGAACTGATTCTGTTCTGTCATGTCTGAATCCAAATCTAAGTTAGTACAATCAGTCCCTTTGTCAGATCATAATCAGACCTCGCCATCTCTGAAAATGGTCGTCTTATGTGACCGCTCTCATTCAGAAATCCCCTGCATTTCCAGACGCCAGGTTTATGTAGGTGGCTTAAGTGTTTAAAGCTGAAATGTGTCCTCCGGGGAATTGCTTCTCCACTTCAGTCACACACTGTTCTGACATGAAAGAAATAGGAGAGAATGTCAATGTTTTAATTAGCTTCATAGATTTACACGTATGGGGCCCCTCCTACCACCATGTGAAGAGAAGACTTCTTAAGCAGCATGACTCGCCTCCTGAAGGAAGCCAGGCAGCAGCGGAGGAAAATCACCTACTTTTTCTAAAGATTTGTGGAAGATAGTTTATCCAGGATAGACCCTTCTGGACTACATTCAAAGTGGAGATATGTAACTTATATAAGGATATTAGCTTTAAAATAAAAAACTACTGCACTTTTTTTTGCAAGTTATTTTTTGTAAGAATTGGTGATGCTGGAGGTCGCGGGAAGGAGGTGAAAGCCGTGATGAGCTCCACAGAGCATGGAGAGGCATACGAGCCTATCCTCCAGGGGCTATGGGGGAATGTGAGAACAGGGCAGGAGGATATCTTGCTCTCCCCTTACCTGCCTGCGTCTTACGCCTTCTTGACGCACGTCCTGCTCTGCGCACCTTTCCTCGCGCTGGACGCGCTGTGGAGCGTCAGTCATCGTGTCCGGTCGTGGAGGATCGCCGCAGGTTCGGGTCCGCCGCCGTCTCTCCGACGATGGTTTGACTGTTTTTGGAGGGTACTGTACAGATACCTGACCACCGTCCTCCCCGCCACAGCGCTGTTTCAGACACTGAGGAGCCCCACGTTACCGAAGCTGGCTCCGTCCTGCTGGCAGCTCTTTGTGGAGGTTTTCGCATGTTTTCTGCTTTTTGACATGCTCTTCTTTTTATGGCACTTCTCCATGCACAGGTGAGCAGTATGCACCTATGTTAGTTGTGTACTATTCCACCCACCTCTGGTGTGACTGGGCCTTTCCATTATTCAGCACATAGCTATTCACCCTTGCTCTGGGTTTCCTTGGAGAGTTTTAGTTCCCCAGTGAAATTTTCTGTCAGTTCTGCCCTGCCATGAATGGAAAGCACCAAAGAGCCTGCATGTAGCTACTTGTAGGATTTAACCCCTAACCCTAACTATAATGAGCTTTTAAATACATTGCATTTTCATACAGTCAATGAAACCACCCAACATTATATAAAATAGCTAGACTCAGCTCCACCAGTTACAACATTAAAATGCAACTTACATGTTAATGCATCAGTAATAATAATCCAGTAGTAGCCTATAATATAAACTAATACTCTGACAGAGATCATTTTGCCTGACATTTACTTTTACACGTACAGTAAATTTTATAGATTATACTCATTTCTTTTACTTAAGTAAAATTTTTAATACAGGACCTTTACTTGTAATGGACAATTTTTACTGTGGTTACTTTTAATTAAGTAAAGGATCTGAGTATTTCTTCCACCACTGATATTTATATATGTTGTATTACTTTTCCATACTGAAATCATTTGTTCGAATCCATCTACATACACAGCTAATGGAAAACAGATGAGTTGATGTGATGATCTGTGTGGTCCAATAACAAATCTGTTCCACTGTTGGCACAGTTTTGATTAACAGGACATGCTATGTTTTTAAGTAATATTGCTTCTAACCTATATAGCTAAACAATTAAGAGCCAGATGGTTACAGCCTTTTTTTGTTGTTGTTGTTGTTAGAATTCATTTTATGTTAGTAGACTGCTATATATAGACTGCTGGAGACTCTGTACTATAGGTCACAATTGAGGTATTTGATATTTAAATGTATTGTTTTTAAAGGGGTACTCAAGTAGTTCAGTATTGAACCTCCATAAAGTTGTGGGACTTGTGAGAGACAGACAAAAAAAAAGATCAATGTTGAACCAGCAAAGCCAGAGATATCCTAACTTTTAGTCCTTAGTATATCCAGCTCCAAAAACAGTGAATCCTACATTTCCCATAATGCAACTAACTTGCATCTTTCTTTACCCCCTTTGTGCCTGGTAAATAATCAGTCTTTCAAATTCCACTCCACAACTTTGTAACACAGGCTGTCTGTTCAAAAATGTAAGTCTCAAGTCCAATCTGAGATAACCCTGATGACATCACTATGACATCATCAGGGACAAGTAAACTGATTTTCATGTGTAAAATCAGTGGAGTGCCCCTTTAACCTGAACTTGCTAGGTGACCATAGATGTGCTGACAGTTGTCTTTCAATAAGATGCAACATCATTAGTAATAGCTGAAGGATTGGGAGCAGTGGTAGTAGTAGTAGTAGTAGTAGAACTAACTTTCTTTTGAGTAGACTAGCACAGGCACACTGACATTACACAATTCTGGGAATGTAGTAGTGATTTTCTATTACAGTAACAGTATAAGCAGAGACTGTCTGTTCCTCATCAGAGTTCCCTGGCTCTACCGCAACATCCACCAGCTGCACCACCAGCACCGCGTACCCTTCGCTCTGACGGCTCAGGATGCCAGCTCGGCCGAGCTACTGTCTCTGCTGCTGCTGGCTCTGAGCTGCACCTGGGTGGTGGGCTGCCACCCACTGAGCGAAGCCTTCTTTCACCTCGTCAACACCTGGCTGGCGGTGGAGGATCACTGTGGCTATGACCTGCCCTGGGCTCTGCACAGACTGCTGCCCTTTATTGGAGGAGCTCCCTACCACCAAGCCCACCATAATATCTACAATGGCAACTACGCCCCCTACTTCACCCACTGGGACCGCCTCTTTGGGACATACCGTGCACCGGTGCTGGATTTACGTCCAGAGTGACAAAACTGTTGCATGCAGCAAACTGGGCATTACTCAAGTTCTGTCAAGATACAATGAAGGATATTTTCTGCAGATGTGATCCCACAGTTTACAGCAAACCAACCACTGCCATTTCAGTCACATATCCTGCAGTATCAAAAGATTTTATAGAGATGTCTTGAAATCTTATAACATTTATAAGAAAACAAATCAAAATCTTTATAATTCCCTAAACAAGACTAACAAGACTGCATCCTGTATGTTTCCTTGTCAATGCTCTCAGAATTCACTAAGTTGCATGCACAAACATCATATTCACCTGCACTATTTTCAATGCCATTTGTACACACATATCTACAGCTGTTCTATATCGAGTGAATGCAGCACGAGATGATGAGAGCGCAGGGATGACACAATAAATCAGGACAATGAAACAATGAACAAATGCCTGAACTAATGTGCAACTGATTTGCGCACATGACATGGGTGTGTCTTTGGATGATTTTATACGCTGTTGTAGGCGTAAGGCCGATAATATGTGACAGATTTATTTTGGTCAATGATGATCATGTGTGGTTGAAGGGAAATCTACAAATCTGAGTGAATGTCTGCAGTGAGCTGAAGCTGTAAGTTACAAACTGCTTAAAGGAACAGTTTGACATTTTTGAGAAATACACTTATTTGCTTTCTTGCAGAGAGTTCCGATCGATATCCTTCTCAGTACAGTAAATCAAAAGCTACAAACAGCAGCCAGTCAGCTTAGCTTAGCACAAAGACTGGAATCAGGAGGAAACAGCTAGCCTGGGTGTGTGGAGACTCCAGGAAGTGGCTACGCCTGGCTGAGAAATAGTCAGACACATAACAAACTGTAAAACCACACATTTTTGTACAGATTAAACAAATGAGATATAATGTGTTAATTGGTGGGCGGATCTTGTTCCCCCATTCAGTCTTTATGCTAAGCTAAACTAAACTGGCTGCTGGCTGTAGCTCCATATATACCGTACAGACATGAGAGTGGTATCAATCTTCTCATCTAATTCTCGGCAAGAAAACAAAAAAATGTATTTCTCAAAATTTCAAACTATTCCTTTAATATCACAAAATTATTTGATATCAGTCTTTGGGTAAAGTGAGTCTTTAGTTTGTGCAAAACCTAAATGTTTCAGTGGAACTGTACAATGTAAGAATAATGTCAGTATTTGTAGTGAACATTCCTCTTTGAGCCAAATCTGTTGTATAATTTCTACCATATTTTCTTGATAAATAATTTTTAAAGACTGTTATACTCAATGCTATGATTGCTCCTTTATGCATGATTGTAAAGCTTTTTAAAGAGTCATCATTTCTACACAAAAGGCCACACAAATGTTGGGCTTGATAAGCATGAGAAAATGCAGTACCAGTCAAATGTTTGGACACACTTTCCCATTCAAGTGAATGTCCAAACATTTGACTGGTACTGTATATGAAAGCAAAACACAGACTTGGTGTGTTGTTGTTCACCTCAGGTTCAGGTTTCTGTTGTGCTGCCGTGGTTAGTGATTTGTTTGCCCTGGCCCTCTCAGCTGTCCATGTTCTCTGTGCACTGGTTCCACATGGATTGTTTGAGCAATCAAAACCACATGTGTTTAGAGATGAGAAGCTTTTCAGTCACTATTTGCAGTTGTAACTTTTGACTTTTTCCTTTTTGCTACAGAAGCATTGTCATCAACATCCTTAATCTGGTAATAACATCACCCTGACAACCCAAACAGTTTTCTACAAAATTCAGCTGGGATCATGCAAGAGGATTTGTAGCTACCACTCTTTTGGCACTCAGGCTCTTTTCACATGAAAAAAAGGACAGCAAAGAGCTCGGGATTGCTCAAGCTTCCTGCACTTTATCACAGTAAGATATGGGATCTAACACTTAATGACTCACCATGGGTGAGCCAAATCCAATTCTTGAAGAGAGATAATGAGTTCATATATCATTACTTTAGCAATGATGTATCGTTTTGAGCATGATTTTAACATGTAGTAATACAACACTTAGAAATTCGTTTTTTTCTCACGCAGCAGCCTGTAACAACTAATAAAATATTTTTTGAGGGTCTCTAGCTAGCGAAGGTCATTACTTTAAATGAAGAATGACAGTTCTCTTTGTCCTGACTTGCACTGAACTTATTTTGCTGTGAAATCAGTCTGAGGGAAAGTTGTCTTGGACTGCATGAGCATGTGAACTACTCTGAACATCTGTTTTTTATTACTGACTGTAATGGGCTTTTTGAAATTTCGCAACATCAGAGTCAAATACTAATTGTTAAAAGATGTTTGAACAGTTGGAGGTACTTTTGCATGTAGTCACAAGGTAATAGTTGAGCAAAGTGTACTTTTCCTGGGAAATTAAGAGATTCGAGGGAAGAGCGAGAGATGAGTGCAGGGTGGTGGTGTTGCCAAGAGATGGAATGATAAACATGTGACCCAAAACGGAAACAATCAGGCCCTATTACAGACCCCACGTCAGAGTCACGGCGAGTCGTGCAGCTTTGGATGACACACACCAAGACACACGTTCACAGTGAGACACACGTCGACGTCCTGCAGCCAGCATCATGATGTCACTGGAGCATTACAAGATTTAGAAACACTTTGAACCGTCTGTACATTGGGAGGTTTGTTTACTTGCTGTAAGGTGTGCTCCTAAGTTAATCACGTAGGCTAAAACCTTCACAAACCCCAGAATAACAACAAGAAGAGAGATAAAAATTCTTTCAACAGATGGAGCCATGTCAAAACAAGAGAGAGAAAAAGCACAGAGCACCCTCCACCAGTCCTTATCATCAGAGCAAATACTAAAGACTTCCCATTTCATCATATTTCCTGAAAGTTTGCCATTCAGTGACAAAGGCCAGATTCATATTTCTTCAAACATTCTGTAAATATTCAATTAGTGAGCTTTATATAGCTGACATCGCTTGTTGTCACAGTAACAGGCTGAGGTTCTTGCCCTCTGGTCTGTAACCATTTTTAGGCAACTTGTTTGCTTTCTGAAACATCTCAGTGCACTTGTCATTAGTGGGCTGTTGCCAAAGACTTCGTTGGGGAAGCTTGGAACAGCCAACATTACTGTAATGAGCTTCTAGAACTGCAACTTAAGTTACAACACATACTGTTTGACTGCATATAGACGAGAAATCAGTATATGTACAGCACATGCAGTAGCATGTTAGAATTTTATTGTATGGTGGTCCACAAAAATAAAATAACCAGAAACAGGCCACTAGAAGGTAGCAAAAGCATTGCATAATCATTATTTTGTAACAATGTAGCAACGGTATTAGTATTGCATATGTTATATTTACTGCAGACATAGAGACAGAGCTCAATTAAGTCCCGCCCACAGCGGAGGGGAAAACAATTCCTCGCTCTCCATTGACTTTGTGTTGCGTGAAGGTGCCTCCTTGTCATTTCGGTTTGCTAGCAAACAACAGAAACATGCCTAAAAGCTGCTGTGTGGTGGGATGCACTAACAACAGGGTAAAGAACCCAGAACTAAGTTTGTATATGCTTTTAAGAAGACAAAAAAGTGGATACAGACGTGAGGCATCAGCAGGAAGAATGGGAAAACTGTGGGATCCTGACAGTATGTCTGCGTGTGCAGCAAGTATTTCGTCACTGGTCAGTCAAATATCCAAATGTCAGTTTTAGGCTTAAGCTAAAGCATTTTGACAGTATGCAACTGGTGCAGTTAAATGTGGCTAAATCAGAAAGCTATGCAGTATTATGTTTGCAAGTGCCTTAGCTAACTACAGCAAGTTAGCTTGAGAAGGGACACTGAGATAGACCCACAATACTGAGTTGGTCCTCTCTGGTAGACACATGGTGCTAAAATAATCCTCTGACATCCTGAAATCTAATGTTTTTAGCTAGCTACAGGAATGTTGTTAGCGTTTCAGCCTTGGTTGCATTTTGTGGCGCCGATTGTTTTCCCCTCCCGTGGGCGTGATTTTCAGAGTATGACGCGTTGCGCTCTGTCTCTATACTTCTCACCTGCATTTTTGTAAACTGTTACTAAATAAATGACTATAATAACTGCAATAACATTGGTCATGGGTTTCAAAAGCCTTTTAAAGGAAATATGCTTATTTGCTTTCTTGCCGAGAGTTAGATGAGAAGATTGATACCACACTCTCTGTAAGTTTCACAATATGTCGAACTGTTTCTTTAACTAGTTAATAAAGTAGCTGGGCATGAGTGAATATTCGCTCACTGCAGATTTGCATCTCCAATATACACACCATGTTCTCTCCTAGATCTGTGCTTACTATCCATATGTTGCTGTGCGTTTTGTTATGTCTGTCTCTATCTTAGTCTTTGATTGTCATCTTTGATCTCAATTCTGCTGCACTGACGTCTCACCTTTCACTGAACGTTAATGTGAGACACCTTAACAACAAAGAAATAATAGAACGTTTGACACATTTCAGAGCATGAATCTATCTGATCTGTATCTTTTATTTATCTTCAGTGTGCGTTGATACATGAAAAGAACAACACAATGCTCTCTGATTTTGTTTAACATTCATAGAAAATGTAGTGAGAACAGAAAGAGATACTGGAGTCCAGATCTCTGTTTGGTTTTTGTTCACATTTTCTCTTCACAAACAGGTTTTCCATCACAGCTGTCTGCATCTGCTAGCTGTCAGTGTGAGCAGCAGGCCATCCATTTTGTTCATTAGCGGGCCTTCCACTCAGTTTCCCATGGTTCTTTGTTTGTGTGTCATGTATGAACTATGACCCGTGAGCTGATACTGTCGAACTGAATGATCTGAATGTCAGCAATGCATTGTATCATTGGTCTAGCAGCTTCTTCCTAAAATAATGGAAAGCCAAGTTGACAGACCAAGGTGCTTTGATTGACAATTGTAATGTGGAAAATAGTTCATGTGAAAATCTAGATCAATGTGGCATTTTAGCTCCAAATATTTACGTTCATCTTGATACGAGATAATCCTAATGACATTGTGAATAACATGGTGTGTAAACCTTCTGAAACAGTAAGGATTAGTGATGAATTCATAGGAGACTTTCCATTTAGGATTTGTTAAGTAGTTGTTCTTTATTGTTTTAGAAATTGTTACCATTTCTCCTCCCAACAAAATTAGTTTTGTGCTGCAAATGCATTGTCATGGATACAAAACCTGCCCTACGCTAAGTAACTTACAAATTTACATATATAGTTACTACTCTGTTGTAAAAATTAATAAATTAGAACAATAAATAGTCTTTTATTTGACACAAGCAGCAGAGGTATCAAAAGGCTTTTAACAAAAGAAACTGTATATCTGTAACTGTATTACCTTTGGGTATCCATAAAGGGAGTGCAACAAAGTGCTCCCTTTTCCACTCTTGATTTTAGCCTTCAGATAAAAACTGTCCAAAAAGGCCATTTTTACCATAAAAGTGAACTTTGTGAAGTGAAGTCAACTGACATGTTCGGGGCACATGGTGCTAGGTCAGTGAGTTGAGCCAGTTAAGATTGTTTGTTGCCTAGGAATGTGGACAACCCCTGTCCCACTCCCCCATCCCACCACCTCAAAAGTTGCCCAGAATGGCGTCCAGTTCTCCAAGCCTGAGTGGTAGCATACATGTTTCTCAACCCCCCACACCTTGCTATCGCTGTAGCTCGGGGGAGTGGAAAAGAGGCATGTGAAGTGGGAAACGGGGTTGGAATAGATAACCCTGCTACTAGGATCCCTGCACAGCGCCTACGTATCAGAAGGCTGCAGGAGGCAGGAGGTGGGCCTGGAGAGTTCATGTCTTGTCAGGTTGCCTCAGGGAGGTCATTTCACTGCGCCAGGACACATGAAGTGCTGATTAGTGTTTGCATCGAGTGGGGAGGCTAGAGATAAGTGGAGAGGAAGACAGATGTCAGGGGGAAGGAGAGGGAGGGGGACAACTTGCCCAGAAGTTCCCACCAGTCCACACACACTGTAGGATGTGCTTGGTTCCGTCCTTTGGGAAATCTTGTGCCTTTTTGTTTTTGTGGGTATGAGGACACACCTTGGCATCACTACTGGCAACATGTTGACTGTAAATCTGCGACACACTGTCTGTCTCTCCGCTGTCTGAATAATGGCAACTGATATTCATGGCTTTGGCCGTGTAAGATGAAGTACTTGTTTCTGTTTTGCCATTTAAAACATATATTTGTCCACACTGGTTCATTTGGAGCGCACATAGTTTCATGAATAGTGTTTGTGCACGTCTCACTGAGTAACCCTTACAGAGATTCCAACAATTGTCCATTTTTTGAAGACAGTTTTGGCTTATCTCCTTTTTCAGCTTATTGTTAGTTCTGTGTCTTTCCTCTTACTGTAAGACTTTACGAAGAGTTAAACTCTCAAAGCATGGACTATCTGCAGCCACACTCAGCCACCACCATGCCTTCAAACTTGTACTTGTAGGTGACCACGCCTGTGTCATCCAGGTACAGCAGGGAGATGGGGTCCAGCTTGGTGGGCACGCAACAAGCTCGTGCCGCCTTCTGAGGACTGTTGATGTTAACCAATGTCTGGACAATTGCATGCTTGGTGGGTGTGACGTGCTTCGTCAGTGGGAAGGAACATAGGCCAGTGCACTCAAAGGCATCGTAACCAGTGGGTGCCAGGATCCAACTGTCCCATCCAATATCTTTGAACTCTACGTACAGAGATTGTTTCTTGCAGTGGTTTCCCTTGGCATTGCGACGAATGCGGGATGCTGTGTCGTAGATCAGATTGGAGCGCATTTGGATGAGGTCCTCTTCATCTAGCTCAGCTTCTTCATCTCCCTCATCCCTGTCTTTCCCCAGCTCGCCCCAGAGCCCATTCAGGCCCGTCCCCAAGTCATTCTGGAGAACCATGTTAGAGGTTTCGTGGTCAATCATCTCATTCAGCTCATGCTTGTCATCACGGTGATCACTACTTTGGTCATCAGAGAAAACAATCAGCAGAGGTTTGTGTTTTTCTTCAGGGCTGGTGTCAATCTTCATGTCCCCTTCAGGTGGATTCCTGTCTTTGTTGTCCTCTGTCAGACCTTGAACATTATCTTCATTAGCCATGCTGGCAATGTGCACTTCCAGCCGGTGCGTTGTGCCACGGTCAGATTTACGCCAGCGTTGAACAGCAGCAGTGAGGTCAAAGGCCTCCCAGCCGTTATCAGTGCCGTAGACCTGACGTGAAGCCAACTCCACCAGCTCTATCCGCTCTCCTCCCCCTCTGAATCCATCGCCTCTCACGGTGTTCTCATCAGTCATGTTGTCATCTCCGTCATGTGATTCCAATTCGTAGACAGTGACCTTGCGGTCGACACCGGCATAGAGGTGGCGGTCAGTCTGGACAAGGGTGTAGAGGCGAAGCTCGGCTGCTGTGATGCGTTCATGATGGGGGACTGACACATTGAAAAGGAGTGGGTGACGCCTCACTCCTCCAACTCCCACAACACTGGGAGATGAATCTGAGGAAGAGAAATAAATGATCAAACTTCTGTACATTTTGTATAGTCTTTTTAATGAGGTTTTCAGTTGAGTTCTGCAACGTATCCTAACCCTATCCTAACCTAACCTAATAATTTACAATTTTGTGCTCAATTTCATCCTTAATTTAACTGTTATCTTAATTTTATTGCAAGCTGTTCCATTTCAGAATAATAATAGCATTGTGATATGAACATTGCCTTGCAAAGAGAAGTAACAAGGAACTAACTAAGGCTTGGATTTAATCAACAATATTTTTGTTCGTACATACTTGACGCTTACTTAAAACATATATATACATATAAACAAGAAGACTCTTGTTCTCACTTTCACTACCTACTTTCGTTGCCCTTGCAGATCAGAGTGTGATGAGGAAAATACAAATAATATTGAAAACATGGCAGAAAGTAAAAAAGAAAAAGAAGTCATTATTTTTAATCAGTCTATATGATTAACAGGGGCATCATCATATAGAGCAGAAGATCTTTACCTTCATTTTTGAAGCTGCGGATGATGTTGGCGGTGGGCATGGCGGTGTGGTCATTAGCGAAACGGTTGTAGAGCTCCATCATGTACTCAGGCGGCTCTTCTCGTGTGCTTCCAGGAGGCAGGGGAGGGGGACTAGACAGGTTGAAAGTCCGCAGAAACTGTTCCTTCAGGCTCTTCAGCAGGCTCTGCATGTTCATGCTGTTGTCCTGCTCCAGCAGTGACGGATCCACCACCCCTCCATGTCCGTCTCCCAGCCCCGGAGCAGAGCGATGCCTCTGATGGATGTTGGAGATCGGGCTGCTCTGTCCACAGGGAGGCCCCTGCAGCAGCAGGATGGAAAACACCAAGAGCAAAGTCTTGGAGCTGCAGATGGTTCCCGGTTGAGAGATCCAAATGCTCGCCATGGGAAAAACAATCTGCAGCTTTCTATAGTATGCCCCCTTCAATTGTCTATAGATGAGCTGATGCAACAGTAAGACAAAATGATTGTGATCTCTGAACACCTTAATCCAAAAGTTAATTTAAATTGTGGTCAGTTCATCTGTAGGCTAGGAAAGTTCTGGTTCCCTGGCAGTAGACAGTAGTGCTGTTGACCCTTGCACTGACCAGTGTGAGCCTCTCTGCTGGAGTGTGTATTCCTGCTGCTCTCCTCCAGATCTCACAGCATTTCTTCTCATGCACACCTTTTGATGTCCTTTGCGACAGGGCTGCAGTTCCGGTGACAGGGTGGCCAATGCTTGGCTTTGTCCGTCCGAGTCATCTCTGTTGTGTCCTCTCCTCTGTCAGTCTCTCTCTGTGCTCTGCTCTCGTCTTCCCAGCTCTTTCTTTCTGTCCCTTATCTATGATACGGTGGGCTCTGCATTGCTCAGTGCTTATGGTCTCTTTGCTGGTGTGTGTGTGTGCGTGCGTGCGTGCCTTCAACTTTGTGTGATGCACATGAGCGTGTGTTATCTCACAACTTCCTTAATGAGGATTTTGTAAACACTGTCCTGTAGCCTCTTCCTTGTGGAAGCGCTATTTTGTTTGGGTGGGTGCTCCGGGGTTGATATTCTTCATTTGTTTATTTGCTTTGTAAATGGTGGAGTTCTGTGAGCTGCTGTCCATGCTCCATTGACCAGTTCTTTTTGACAAAATACAACAAGGGTCTGTTGATATCATTGGATGTAACAGGATATATCTATTAGGCAACACTTGTCCAAATGAAATTGAAATGCAATGAGGTGTGAGGCCTTAATGATCAAGGATGAAAGATACTGAGCTGACAGCGAGTCTGGAGAACATTTCAAGTAGACAGCAAAGTAGTAAGCAATAATCTTTTATGTTCATTCAACACAGTAACAATCATCCACCCACCCCCCACCCTGTTGTGCTTGCTCAAATGTTCTCTTCTGGTAAGTGGACACTGTGTCTGAAATGGGTTATCTGGACACAAGAGGCTCCTTTAAAATGCAAGAACAAGAACGTACAACGTTAGAATAGATGAGGCTCTTTTTCAAAGTTTCATGAGGGATACACAGAGCTTTAGAAAGACATTCCAGTAGCACTTCATTTACAGGCCCACAAATTGATAGTATTTCTAATGTATTTGAAATTTTGGGAACTAAAGCGTTTGTAATCATGCTTTTCAATTAACTTTGTATTATTTTCCTGTAAATGTATTAAAGAAATCACCACCTATTTATAATCTGCTTAGTGGGAAATAGCGGAATATAATTATTAAATAATGTTGGGGTAGTTATTGATAAATTTGGGGGTAAATGTTGGGGTAATTTGGGGGTAATTTCAAAGAAATTTCAAATACGTTACTTGCTAATTATCACCTACTTACCATGAAACTTGCGGACCTGTAAAATGAAGTGTTACCGACATTCCTCTCAGTTAGGGAGACAACAAGTCAAATGTGATGGGTGACTCATGGAGGAAGACTTCCTCCATCCAACGAGTCATTACTGAATGTGTGGATATAGTGTACATGGTGACGCAGACTGGCACTGGTCAGATGTTTTCTGACGAGATTAATAATGACTCACACCGGCTCCTGAACAGATTTGAATAACTGTCCTGTTTGTCACCTGAACCCTCATCCCACTACGCAACTGTCCTTCATTCCTGAGCTTCTTTGTGTGACCTGCAGATACACTCCTGATTGTGGTGCGTCACAGAGATGGGAAGGAATGAGCTTTTCCTTCCTCTGCCACTCATCTGCCAGGCTGACAGTTGACAGACATGCTGTTATCTGTCACTCTGTTAAACTGCTGCCGCAACAGACTATCACATCTTCCTGATGGCCGTAAGAAGGCTTGATAATGTCCTTTTGCACACACACACACACACACACACACACACACAGTCAGTTCCATCCATATGGTCTGTATTATGGACCTCAGGGTGTAACAAATGTGGATTTATGAAGGCCAGAGCTGCTATTTTTGGACTGATTCTTTCAACAGACAATATATTGTGCTGATATCCAAATCTTATGGTTTTCATCTGTGTTTTTTCGTACAGTGTTGTGTTTTTTAGGATGTAATGTATTGAAAACTCCCAGATAATACCACCATCACCACAAAATATCTTATAAACTCAATTCAGGTTAAGAAGTTTTTTGGAAACCAATCAGTCTTACAAAACTGGGTATATTTAAAGCAGTATCAAATGATTACATTTGAACAACAGTAACACATTACCACAGTGTAAAGTCATCATGACAAATGTGTTAGCAAACAATTGCCTATTACACATCCCACAGACACGGAGCAATGTTAGCATTCATTTGTAGTCATGTTTCTGGCCGCCCAACAAATGTTTGCCCAATATTCACTCTCCCTTTAGCTCTGATTTGGTCACCAACTCTTGAAAGAAAAATCCTGCTTTCGCTAAATGCTCCTCATGTTCACCAGCTAGCTGCTATTTTTGTCAGTCTGCTGTTTGGTGGGCAAGTAGCAAACTTTTTTGTTTTTTGTATGTTTGTTTGTTTTTTTGCTGAAAAGAGCTGCCTGCTGCGTCTGGAAACAAGGTTGTTGAGAGCGAACCAAAATTAACTAAAACAATGAGCTGAAAGACACTAATGCTCCGCAGCTCTGAGCCAAGGGGAACTGCAGTGATAGTTCTGTGTGGGTTTGTCACAGCAAACAACCCCTCACATTACACATAGTGATTTGAGCCTTTGGTGATATAAACATATTGATTAGTGCAGCTTTAATTAAGCACACTGCATTCTCAGAGGTGAATAATAGTGATCAGATTTTTCGCCTCGCATGGCTCTCTGGATGGCAATGTTGTTCAGTCGGTCCGTTGGGCCAGACTAAAATATCTCAACAACTATTAGATAGCCACGAAAGTTTGACGTTCACGGTCAATTTCAACAATTTCACCATGTCAAATACTTTGGTTTGACACCAAATACCTGCAAAACTGTTCCCATCCGCCGTAGCTGCTTTTTGTGTGTAGTGCTACTTAGCAAATGTTAGCATGCTAACACGCTAAACTAAGATGGTTAACATTATACTTGTTAAACATCAACATGTTAGCGTGGTCAGCGTGTGAGCATGTTAGCATGCTGACGTAAACATGCTCAGACAGCAGCCTGGCTGTAGAATAAAGGCCTGGTTTATCAGTTTAACCCTGCCAGCAGTTTCTACCATCATGCACAATGTCCCCTGCTTTCAGGCCTGTATCTTTTTATTCACGTTGCCTCATTGTTTTCCTTTTTCTTCCATTATCTCAGCCTTTTGCTTCATATGTAATCATATTGTAATTCATTTGTATCTGATAGGCAGTCATGAATGCTTTTCAGTAATGATGTACCAATACTAAAGGTATACTGATGCTGGTATAGTAAATATGTGGTGTAATTCATTATTTTATGCATCAACAAAAACACTTACATTTGTGCTGTTTTATTAATTTACCACTTAAATGAAACATCCAATAATAGACTATTTACTCCACAACATGACACATAGTATTTTGTACTGTCCACCATTAACATTATTCAGTCCAGTTGACCTCTGATCAAACGGCTGAGCTTAAGCTGATGTTGTCCGGCCTTGCATTTCCGTGGAAACTCATTTCTTGCATTTTCAAGTTGCAAAATGGCCATGCAATTTTATATGGACTTTATCTTCCAAGTGTGGTGCTTCTTTTCCTGCATGTCCTGTATAACCAGATCAAGGCAGTTCATATACAGTGACATGACTCCTGCAGTAGGGAGGAACAAACTTGTGTTGTGTTTAAAGGTTTTAATGTGAATAGTGATATTAAAGCCTATTTAGATTTCTCCTTAACAGACTTTCCTCACAGACACAAACAAATGAGCCAATCATTTATCTTGAGGACCAAACAGGGCTCAATCTGGAAACAATCCAGTGTCCCACTGGAAGACAGAGAGCATTTCCCATAACCAGTTCATGTGAAATTAGCTCTGTTGAGGTTAACGGAGTCAAAAATCCATATACTAGTGAGTCTGAAAATGACTGTTAGGTGGGAGCTTGTGGCTTTCTGGTGAGGAACTGCTGAATGTCTCTTTGCAGCGCCGTGTTGTGTCTATGAGCCTCGTCTCGGCTACGCTCGGCATTTCTCAGGCAGATCTCCAGAGCGGCCACACGGCGGCGATCTGCCTCCAGAGCAGACTGGAGCTCTGCCACTGTGGCTTTTAGCTCCTTGTTCTCCTGCTGCAGACTGCAAGAGACAGTGAGAGACACAGAGGGCTCAGATACACAGTAAAGAGTCCAAAAAGCAACTCAATCTATTCTCTAAACAATGCCCTGTAGTGTTCCAGTCCAAAAAGAGTTTGTAAGTAATAGTGAGTCCTAAAATTACATTTTCTTTAAAAACACACACAATCTGCCAGTGGAGTGAGATTACCACACATGTTTTCAATGTAAATCAACTTGTTTCAAAGGTTTCCTGGAATAAAGTGTCATTTTCTTTAAAAACACACACACTCTGCCAGTGGAGTGAGATTACCACACATGTTTTCAATGTAAATCAACTTGTTTCAAAGGTTTCCTGGAATAAAGTGTCATTTTCTTGACACTCATTTCTACAATACTCCCAAAACAAGAAACACTGCACACTGCACAACCTCATTATCTCAAACTACTAGCACTTTTTAAGAAACAATTAGGCTGAATATGAAACAAAATTAGTTTACACGTGTATCGGCTGGTGAGGGTCTGTCTGGTGTGTAGCGAGTTAGTTGGGTAGTCGCTGTGTCTCCATGTGTCTCCTCAGCTGAACTCACCTGTGTACAAGCTGCTGGCTGTCTTTTTCTGGCTCAGACCTGCTGTTGACCTGCTGAACTGAACCACTCACTGTCAGGTTCCCTACACTCTTTTGATGAGACAGCAGCCGGGCAGGCTGGGAGTTGCTGTCAGGTTTTTGGGAGTCAGCAGTAGAAGAACCTGTGTTGTCACTTCCTCTTCGGGCTGTTAACCTACCCTCTCCCTCCTTGTTACTCAACTGAGACCCCCCGAACAATGAACCTGAACTTCGGAGGTCCAGGATTTTAAAAATGTCCTCTGACAACGTCCCGCTCTTCTCCTCCACGCTTTCCTGGATGTGACTCCACCGGTTGAGGGCGTCGGCCTTGGCTGCCATCCCGGTGAGGGGGCAGTTGAAGGTGGGCAGGGTCTGAGTGCGTTTGCGGGGACTTCCGTGCCAGTCGTCTGCGGAAGGTGAGAGAGGCTCCTGAAGTGTGTTTTTGGGGCTGCAGTATCCTCTGTCTGGACCTGGACTGTCAATGTCCTCCTCCTCTTCTGGAGACTCGGACAGAGATGCATCACCCATCTGAGACAAACACATAACTTAAGATTAATTACTGATATATATTAAACTACAATACAATTTATACTACTGGGAAATTATTTACTAAATCATTAATAATCAGTGGGATTTAGGGCATGAATTTCCTCTGGTTTGATGAAGCTATAAAGCCATTATCCTCCATCCATCCATTCATTTGAAACCACTTCACCAACACAATGTTGGCTCGCTACTGCTAGAGAAAATGCATCACAACATTTTTCAATCAATCAATTAATTAAGAGTATTAGTATCTATGCCAGCAGGTACTAATACTACAGTAGACTGTAAATGGAGTAAATGTAAATAGCTTCTCTATTTAAAATATCTGGAAGTGGTTTAATCTTGGAAGATAAGATAACATATATTTTGTTACCTTTGGACAGAGCCAGGCTAGCTGTTTCCCCCCTTTTCCAGTCTTTATGCTAAGCTAACCGGTTGCTGGCTCCAGCTACGTTTACCATACAGACATGATAGTGGTATCGATCAACAAGGAAGTGAATAAGCGTACTTCATTTTTGCCACCTCTGTTTTCTAGCCACTGTTAACAACTGTTTACGCACACACTTGGCAACTTTATCACCAAATTTAACAATTGTTTCTGACTGTTTTATTCATAGATTTTGTCAAGAAACTGACCCAGCTGATGGAATTAGCACTGTTTGCCACATAGCCAACGTTCACGTTGGATACATGGCACTTCTTCCTACTAACACAAATTGTTTTGGATATTCTGATATGTGTTCTTTTTTCTTTTTTCCACTGCCTTGTCCTGTTTTCAGGATACATCGTGTTACCTGTGTAACACCAGACCATGCCCTAAAAACAGGAGATTAAAAACATGACAGAGGCTTAATGTGTGGTCAGCTGCTCGTACCTCTGCAGACTCCCAGCCCACAAAGCTTCGGGGAGTGTTCTTTTGGCTTTCGACCTTGTTTGCGGGAGGGGAGGGAAGTACGTCTTTGGAGAGAGGAAACAGAGTCTCATGCTGTCTGATCATCACTGTCATCAGTTTCTGGATCTGAGGAGTCGCTGCGAAGGAAAACAAATGGGAAAAGATTATGATCAAAATGTCTTATCTTTAGGTTCTAATGCAAATTATTGCCTCTCTCTCTTCAGTCTTTTAAAAATTCAATTGAAATTCACTTGATATTTTGTACAGTTCAGATACTGTATGTCAGTAGTAGTTTAAGAAAAGAGTAGCAGCAGCATTAGGTAGTAGGTAAAGTTTATCAAATTGATGAAGTAGCACATGGTTTTTGCTACCAGAACCACATATACCAAGGGTATCTAAATGAAACATGCCTTCCTAACTTGTGCAGTATTTTTTGTAAAAGACTGTTTTATTTCACTAAATATAGTGTCTAAAAAAAGAGAAGGATGTAGTCATGTTGCAGTATTGCCACATGCCATTGCTTAATAAAGTTAGTAGTCACTCATCATTTGCATTGAGCTACAGTTTTCACAGCCAAGACAGAGAAACACATCACATGATTAGCCAGTTTTGGACCCGAATATTAGACACATCCACATAATTTCAAGGTCTGCACACATGTTCAGGACACGAGTGACCCGTTCTTACCCTTCATCACAGTGATGGGGTCTTCTATCTGAGGTTTGAGCAGGTTGATCCCCATCACTGTAGCCAAGTTCTCCACATTCATCTTATTCACATTGGAGTGCAGCTGCACCTCAAACAAAAACCTGCAAAACAAAAAGACATGATCAGCATAATTAACAGATCCAGGGATGGAAACTGATCTCAGAGCAGCATTTGGCTGATGTGTTTAACCAGAAGGACCTCGTGAGATCTGGTAGATGTACAGTAAAGTGTCTTGCTCAAGGACGTGTTAGAGAACAAATATCTTTCCAATTATGGGATGTCCTCTCTAACCACAAGAGGCATCATGGTTTTTCTCTGGAATGTCCCATAATGCTTTGTGCTCCAGCTTCTACTCACCGGCAGACATAACTGAGAAGGTTGTAGTTGATTCTGGGGAGAAGAGCGATTTGTTTTTCCAACTTTACCCAACCCTGAGAGGACACATGAGCGAGAGGTTAAAGGACACACACTCACCTCTCCTGTACACACACAATGTATGCATACACTCAGATGTACAGACATATTGTAGCCTTCTTCTGTTTTTTAAATAAGCATACCTCCGTGTTGCTGGAGTCCAGCATCATGGTGCAGTCCAGGCAGTCTTGGTACTGAGTCCAGGGCACCACAGGCTCTGGCAGCTCGCGCAGGTACAGCTTGAGCAGTGACGCCACCGTGTGGACATCTGTGTCACTGTGGGTAATGACACATATCCAATGAGCATCCACTTTCAGTGTAACTATTATACTATTGTACATTGTACTATTATGTATGGGGTGATGAAACATGGCAAGTTTGGGGCCTCTAGGACAATGTACAGGCCAGTTATAAACCACTTCCTGTTTATGGCGAACAATGCGTTTTCACGGAAACGCCGTTTGATGAAATGTCACAACCTTTACAGTGAAGCATCATGAAGGTCTTAAGTGTATCCTCACCAAATTTGGTGTGGATCTGGTTAACCTGCTAGGAGTACTGATTAAAAGTATTGGGGCGTGTAACTTCCTGTTGTCAACAGGTGGCGCTATGACTTTGATTCGATATTGACCCCTACATGTGTTCAGGGCGGGAATGTCATCACACGTGAGGAATATGAAAAAGATCCGATCATTTTTAGCCGAGTTACAGCAGTTTGATTGTTCCTGATGGAACATCGAAATTCGCCGCGCCGCCGTGACCACGCCCTCTGGTGACCAGTCACAGTTTTCACTGTACAGCATCATCAACGTCTTTAGGCCTTCCTGGCCAATTTTGAGGTTGTTCTGCTCAACCCACTCTGAGATGCATGTCAGACTGTAAAACGTGACATTTCCTGCCGCCACTATGTGGCGCTGTGGGTGTGGCCGAAAATGACCATATAGACGTGTTCAGGGCGGGGGGGTCATGCCACGTGGTAAGTTTGGGGCCTCTAGGACAATGTACAGTGAAGTTATAAAGCACTTCCTGTTTGGCGGCGAAACACCTAAATTCCACGCCACCTCATTTTTTAAAAAAATCCACGAGTATCGTTTGATGGCCATCTTGTTGAGAAGCCATGGTCCAAGTTTGAAGGCGATCTGATAAAATCTGTAGGACAAGTTCGCAAAAGTATAGAGGGTCCAAAAGCCATAAAATCATGAAAAAATGGAAATTGTATTATTAATAACTCACTTCCTGTTGGGTTTAGGATATGGGTTCTATGGAGTTTTTCGTATGTCCCGGCATGATATACATGTATACCAATTTTGGTGCATGTAGGTTAACAGTTTTTGGGGGGGCGCTACTGAGCCATTTTGCCCCCCCCCCATGTGTGAGACCTATGAAATATAATTTTTTTTGCCATACTTGACGCATGTGCAAAATTTCATGAGTTTTTGAGCATGTTTAGGGCCTCAAAAATGCGATTCTTTCGGACAAAAAATAATAATAAGAATCCTAGGAGATACAATAGGACCCTACACACGGTAGTGCTCGGGCCCTAACAAGGTCTTTTTTTACAAAGTCCTCAAGGACTTTGCTGTTCTTGGACATTTCGGGCCTATTTGTGTATATTTAACTGGTGCAGTAGGCTTGGTTTCAATTTTGTTGTTTGCATTCTGCCAAGAATACAGTTCAAGGGGAAAACACTGAATCTTGTATTCTTTGTTTTATTTTGGCCTGAAATTTGACATAAAGCATCTTTCAGTAGCCCTTGCTGGCTGCTCCTTGACTCTGCTCACACTGGATTACAGACAAACAAGTTAGGTTAAATTAATGTTTTAATCAACAGTGCTCCGTCAGAGGAGCTTGTCATGTTGAGTAATACAGGCTTCCTCCTGTGTGCCTGCCAGAACAGGATGTGGTGTCGCCTTCAGCTCTGAGCTGACAGAAATCAGCCGCTCTGCATCTCTCTCATCTCTCCTTGCTTTCTCAGACAGAAAAAAGCTGATGCTGTTGATTAACTGAGGTTAGGACATTTTTCTCCTTATATAGCAGTGACCTTCTTAAGCTCATACATTTACCAACCAGGGTTAAAGAGGGCTTTAAATGATTTCATTTTGGTCCATTTAAGTGGTTTTGAGATGTAGGAACGTGCTGATGTGATGAATAAACCACTTTAGAACCACTTTACTGTATACCTTTATACTCTTTTTCTTGTGTGTTTCAATAACTGGAATAACCCCATTTCATATATAGTATATGGCACATACATATCCACAATACTATTACTACTACTACTCACTTACATGCTTTTGTGGAATCACATCGAAATGTTAGTTTGGAATCAGTTCAGCTTAAGGGCTTCCAATAAACAACCGGTGTAATATGGAGGTAGACAATATTGAAATCATGACTCATTTTTATTGAATAGCTCATATGGCTCTAGTCTGTAAAGAGGGAGTCATGAGAGCGTTACCTGGGGAAGGAGGGCCTCTCTCCTGCATCAAAGGCGTCTCTGAACTGTTTCACAGCGTTGTCCTGACCGGGGAGGCGGAAGATGCCCTCCTCATTCAGGCCATGTTCTTTGATGAACTCCACACACTTCTGCACCAGGATTGGCACCACGTGAGGCCCAAACCGTTGTTCATATGTCACTGTGTCCATGAGACTCTTTCCAAACACTGCAGAGAGGCAGAGAGGTATCATGACATCTTGGACCATTATTGTCCTTTTCACATGGTTTTTGTAGCAATTTTTTTATAGTAATTGTATTGTTTTAAACACATGATTTGTTGGAGCAAAGATATTTTTATTCATTTACCTTAAAGGAATAGTTCAACGTTGTGAGAAATACGCTTGTTCACTTGCTGAGTTACATAAGAGGATTGATACCACTCTCATGTCTGCATGGTAAATATGAAGGCAGCAGCTGGTTAGCTTACAGTAGCTTAGCATAAAGACTGGAAACAGGAGGAAACAGCTAGCCTGGCTCTGTCCAAAAGTAACAAAATCTGCCTACCAGCACCTCTAATGCTCACTAATTAACACATTATATCTCGTTTGTTTAATCCATACAAAAAACAAATTTTAAAAACAGCATGTTGTGGTTTTATGTGGTTATGTGCTGGACTATTTCTTTCTTTTCATTCTGAGCTAAGCTAAGTTCTTTCTTCTTTTACTTTTTTACTTTTGGACAGAGCCTGGCTAGCTGTTTCCCAGTCTTTATGCTAAGCTAAGCTAACCAGCTGCTGGCTCCAGCTACATATGAGAGTGATATCGATCTTCTCGTCTAACTCTCGGCAAGAAAGTGAATACATGTATTTCCCAAAATGTCCAACTATTCCTTAAATTTCTAGAAAAGTCTAGTCAAATATTATCATTAATAACCTCAGTTTCCATAACAATATAAAGTTTTACTGAACCTCCACTTGTTGGTACTCCAATGACCCTGCGCAGAGTGCGGACCCACTCCTCCATGTCACTCTGGGAGTTTGCCATGAACACATAAGGACATCGCTCCCTGTCTCCACTTGTACCTGCAAAATGATGGGTATTGTTGGAAAAATGCATCTTAGTACAGCAAAAGATTTCCAGAGAAGATTGAGATTGCTATCAGTTCTTGGTCGTTTCTGACTTCCTACTATGCAGGTAAGTGCTGTCTCCTACAGACAGATACCATAAAGGGACATGTAACCCAGTTTGTAAATAGACCCATAATTTAAAAATAGTGGCATAGAGGACATGTTAAAGGAAGTTGGTTTTTTCTGTAACTTATGAAGAAAAAGGAATAAGACAAAGATGACACAAGGCAATGAAGGGAGGGCCCCCAAAGACAGTACTAATGTAACACTGCTACACACACAACCATCTTTAGGTGCTGGAAATGGCACGCACCGCCTGAAGTCAGTTTTGCTCCCTTTAAAGGGTCGATTACATGCTTACGTGGTATGATCTCGAAGAGGTATTTCCCAGGCTCATCTGAGTTCAGAGGGAGTTCATTAACTTTACTGAACCGCAGCTGGATGACTCCCTGGAGTCCAAAAAGCAGGAGCACAAACACACACAGAAAAAAAGTACATTAGTGTAATGTCCAAACCAGAAGTCTGTCATGTCAAGAACCAACCACTAATATTTACACTAATCTTTACATTCATTCATAGAACACCATATGTTACCATCAATATTAACTGCCCCCTTTCCGAGTTACCAGAGAGTTAATGTAGTCCATGCCTTGTTAATGCAGTAAAGGCCTCAGCAGGTATTTTCACTGCAGGTGTAGCTCACTTTCTTTTATTGTGGCAGAACTGTATCACAGGGTCTTTTGCAGATGTACAACATAGTGAAAAATGCAAGAAAATGCTCACTGCTGATATATTATCATTTGGTTTAGAGTGTACTAATGTTCTATGGGTTCACTGTTTACATTACAGCATGTACAGTACAGTGTATTTCCCATGTAACCATGTGTGCAGCCTAATTCCTCTATCTCCCATTCTTCACCCACAGCCCCACTCATTTATTTCTGTTTTAAAACCAAGGCCAAAAGAGGAAATGACTCTTAGACATTTGCAGTAATTCTGTATGTTCAATAATTCTGTGGCTTTTGGAGCCTAACCATCAACGAGAGGATGTTCAGTGTCACTGAATGCGATTTTGGTCATTTCTTTTCACATTATCATGAATGCTCCTCTCCCTTCTTGTGTCACTTCCACTCATTTCTAAGCAGGAAGTAAATCAGAAGGAAGGGAGACAAACAAACACGTATAAGAGGAGAGGTGAACAGAAAAGCAAATTTGGCAGCATGAAGTGACCGTATCACATTTCATACCGAAATAAATAAAATGACCAAAGAATCAAAGCCAGAGTTTATTTTGCTTGTTTGTGTGTTTTTGATATTTTACACTTTAATATGGTCTACAAATTTGACCACGCTCCCTGCATAGATGGTTATAGCTCAGTAAGGGGTTTTGCTTCTCCACATGTACAGCCACCCCTGAAATTCCAGCTAGTAATGGCACCACGAGAGTGTAATAGTGTGTTTTGAAAGTTTGCACACACTTTGCACAACATGTAAGGAGAGGATGAGCATCTTGTGTTTGTCCCACATAGACAGAGCTACAGCATGGTAATAACAGAGACTATAGGGTTTTGGCTGGATGGTTGTTCAATGTTAAAGACATGAGCATGAACCAGTGGATTAGAGTGCAACAAAAAGACTTTCAATGGCAGGAGGCCTCTCTTGTGAGGCTTCAAGCACCATTTGTTTTGTTTACAGGAAGTGTGCAAAGTTAGCCACACAGCTAGAGTGTTTGTGGTGTTGATTGGAAATGATAAAGGACACATTTCTTATTAACCCATGAATTAATCTATGAACATACAAGACATTTATTGCAAAACATACTAACTTTAGATTACTAAATGTTGTAGTTAGATGATGCTGGTTTGCTTTTATTACTTAACATCCCTGAATGTTAAATAAGTAGAACATCAACATGTAATAGAGAAGTAGAAATGATTTTGATGACAGTCCTGTTCTCATATATAAGCAATTGCATCTGTCAAATTTAAAAAGTTATCGTAGTCTTTTAATTTTGGAATATGTGATATTTGTATGAATTGCTTTGGAAATAATGTGCACATGTGTTTTATGCCAACAGATGACAAAAACAAGAGAAAAAATACATCATAATTATATTAGTAGCATTAGTAAGGGCTAAAATAAATTGCCAGTCTCTGACCTGGACAGTGGTCTCCTTGTCATCTTTGTGGTAGGTCAGAGTGCTTCCTCTCAGCACAAAGTAACGCTGCTGCCAGTTCTTCACTAAAGACCTCTGCTGTTTCTTGAGCCAGCCGGCCTTCAGTGGCCTCTCCATGGACCTGGAGGAGCGGGGCGAGCCCGGGCCGGGGCCTCCCTCTCCAGGTATCACACTCTTGGATCGCGCTGCCAAACACCACAAGAAAGCAGTTGGTAAAAGTGTCATGTGCCGTGTCACAGCCGGAGCTGCGGAACATCACCACAGCAGCAGCGCAATACTCAACTGCAGCAGAGCACTTCCTCTTTTTGCTATGAATATGTATCAGCCTATGAAGGTTGAGGGGCCTGCTCACTGAAGCCTATTTTTGTTCCCCACCTACACAGTTTCATGCTGAAAGGAAACTGCTGGTCTGGGATGACCAGTTTCCTGTGGAAGGTGCATGACAGCAGCTGTGATTGTTCTACATAAATGACACTTGGTCCACAAGAGACTGATCATAAAACAATAAGAAAGGCTGGGGATTAAGTTCTGTGTGGACTTAACTTGAACTGAAACTGACACAGAAATGTCATCCTATTTTGAGGCTTTTTAAGAATGTCACCCTTGACTGATACTTCTCACCCTTGAGTTCTGTGCCTGCGAGAGGCCATGATGTGATGGTTTAATGGAGTGATGAAAGAGCAGAGGCAGAGGTCTACGTGGCCCCGAGGAGACAGAGTCAGATGGAGTAACACGCAGGGTGGCAGGGCTGCAGAGATAGCTGGACTGAGATTGAGCCCACTTGCTCAGTTGTTCTTAAATTCACCATGTCTTGTTAAGCAAGATGATAGAGGAGAAGAGAAGAAGAAGGGCCACACTGGGGTAAACAGGAAGCTGCCACATCATCGCCGGAGGGCTGGCAACACTTTGAAGCTCTCCACCTAGAAGCTTGAGAGTCTTTGGTCTAATTTTAATAGCATCACCCTCCCTTGATTAGTGGAAAGTTTAAGTGCTGTTGAGAACCCAGAGCCCACACACAGAGGCGAAGTCACACCACACCCTCAGCTGACATACACACAGCTCCTTTAAACTGGCCTCAATTCGTGGCGAGCATACAGTCCCACAGCACCTCAAAGATGTGTTCAATGCCCACCATCAAAAGGAATTTATGTCACACAGTGTGTAACACTGTCACATCAAGACTGATACAAGGGAGAAAGAGTTTCCCACTGACTGTGAAGAGGCTTTTTATATAGAACTACAAATTGTCATTTTATTAGTTTTCATTCTGAAATATTCACCTGAAGAAATTTCAAATTCAGTGTACAAGCCTGAATTTTCATCATCATGCATAATAGTTAATTGATAATAGATCAAGATTGATGATGATGATGATCTGGCAGCATTCAGGCATGGCAGAATTAATATTCAAAAGAAATTTTAAACATAGGAATGGTTCGACATTTTGGGAAATACACTTACTTGCTTTCTGGCTTACAGTAGCTTAGCATAAAGACTGGAAACAGGGGGAAGCAGCTAGCCTGGCTCTGTCCAAAGGAAACAAAAATCCACCTAACAGTGCCTCTAAAGCTCACTAACAAACACTTCTTGTTTAATCCGTACAAAAAACAAATTGTAAAAACAAGAAGTTGAGGTTTCACAGGCCATTTTTGTGCAGGACTATATTTTGTTTTGTTTTTTTACTTCAAACAGAGCCAGAATAGATATTTCCCTCTGTTTCCAAACTTCATGCTAAGCTACGCTAACTGGCTGCTGGCTGTAGTTTCATATTTGATAGACAGACATGAGACCTCTAAAGCTCATTAATTAACATAAGACATATACAAGCACATAACCTACTTAAAAAAAAAAAAAACTTGTCGTGTTTACACTTTGATTTTTGTTTGAGAGTTGCTAGTAGGTGGATTTTGTTACCTTTGGACAGATCCAGGCTAGCTGTTTCCAGTCTTTATGTTAAGCTAAGCTAACCGGCTTCTGGATGTAGCTTCATATTTAGCGTACAGACATGAGAGTGATATCAATCTCCTCATCTAATCCTCAACAAGGAAGCTAATAAGCATATTTCCCAAAATGTCAAACTATTCCTTTAATCCTGCATGAAACAGCAGATGAATGCAGTTTACTGCATTAGGAAGAGTCAGTGTCAGTTTGTTATCTGTAAATCAACATTCGCTCCTGCACACTGACAGGTTTGTGGTTGTCCTTTGAGATCTTTATGAAAGGACAGATGTAGTATGACTGTGCACACACGCATTGCACACACACACACGCATGTATGTAGGCACAGTTACATACAGACAGCTACTAAGTCAGAGCTCTGCAGAAACTGAGCTCTTGCATCAGTTTCCTGCTAAAAGCCTGCATCACGCCAGTCCCAGGGTATATAATCTGTTATGTGTCATGGTCCACAAAACATCTCAGGTAAAAGAATCATGAGGGGGTCACCAGCTTTCAGGAAGTTATGCTTTCGCACTATAGCAAGAGCATGATAATGAACCCAGCGGTTGATAGGCAGTCAACATGAAGCAGATAAAATAAATATGCTACAGGCAGCAACTTCCTTCCACAGCGCTGAACAACCCAACTGATTGTAAAAGTGATTAGAGCACAAATTATGCACATTGTGAACAATAGCAGGACTGTACTGTAGAGAATTGATCCATTAACTGTTTGTGTGCAAACTTCTTTTATCTGAATGTTGTAACTGTCATGGCATCCTTAGAGGAAACAAGGTATGTTATTGCACTGATTCCACCTTATGCAAACAGTGGTAAGCACGGTATTAGTAAGTCTACACCGCTGTACATAACTTTAAAATACATGACTGCACACAGTTTTGCATGCACACACACATGCACAAACACAATGGTTGGTCAATGTCTTATTGCAACCACTGAGTTACTTTTGAGTGACTTAAGACAAGCACTTTAAAGTTTTAAAAGTCAAGCTATGTTTTAATATAGAAATAATCCATTCTATATTAGATGACAGTGATTGTGTAAAGGGGGAAAAAAAAGGGTCTAAAACAGTTCTGGTGGTTATCATCACCACATAGCAAGCAGCCGCCAACAAGCTCAAAAACCCACACTGAGAAAACAGGGTGCAGAATCAGTCAATTATTATCTGATTTATTTTTTTCTATGATAAAACACCCATTTTCACTTATTCCAATACTAACATGATGGTACCTCAATTATACTGTATATATCAGTAATTCATATGCAAAAATATATATATTCTTGAAGATAAGGCGAAACACAAATTTTAAAGTGCATGTCTGCTGTATACGTTTTTTTTACTCCATACCATCCCTGGTTTCATGGAAAATGAGTAATTGTAGATTATTTTACTGTCAGTTTACAGGCCATGGAGGACAAACTTTAAAGTGTCTAAATTGCGCAGTAAGCGCTGCATCCACACTGCTGACAGTGAAGGCAGCACGGCCACCGGCTTACCTATCCGAGCTGTCTCAGCCTTGAAGGTGCTGAAGTCCCAGTGGCGAGGTAGTTTCAGAGACATTGTCCTTAACTCACAGCACAGTGGTCAGTGTTTCATTTCACACGTACAGCCTACCGGAGCACAACACACATGGATACACACTCAAAACACACACAAACTGGAGATATCGCACTTCCTACTTCCTGTGTGTTAATCTTTCTTCTTCTTTTTTTTTAGCCCTTCAAAACGCGTCCCCTCATGTTGCCTTTACTTCCATGTTCATACTTGTTAGTGCTATATAAATGGCTTCCAGGCTGATTCACTAAAAGGCGCTAGGCTCCAGGGCGTATGTAGTGGGGAGTTTTCAAATGACTAATGTTCACTGGTCTCATGAAAAAAAAACCCACGGTGTCTTCATAAAGGAAATGGTTTTTACCTCTTGGTTTGACTCCTTGAGTGAGCATGTCGCCTCACAGCTCAAGCTGCCATGAGACAAATAAGGCTGCAGCAGAGTCAGTATTTACAAAAGTGTTCTTTCTTGAGGTCAAAGCTTGAGGTACAGCAATTGCAATGTTGGCCCATCAACAAACCACTATTATAAAATTGGTCGGTGTGTAAGGAAATCAACTGAATATCTATTTCAAAATGGGGAAGAAGACCAAGAGGGAAGAAACCAGCTCACACACAGAACACCACATTTTCTTTTATATACCTTTTATTTTCTTTGAACCAAGGCAAAGCACATTTTCAGCATCAGAGTACAACTTTTCCCTAGACAAATGTACAACTCAACACAAACCATTGCACAGTTTAAGAATAATATACTGAAATCATACAGCTTTGTACGAGAATCTATAACCACAAAATAAAACGTCCACAGAGGGGATCCTACAGTGTGTGGGGACAGTCACAACTCCCATACATTCCTTTTAGAGGGTCACAACAGCAAAGTGGCACTGTGTTGATTAAAAACGGCACAGAGGTGTTTCCTGGGTGCCATGAAACAAACAAAAAACAATCAGGTTTCTTTTCAAATAGTGGTGTGGTTTATCCTTTATATTCTGCCTCCCTGTGAGCAAATCTTTACTTTGGGGACACTGGAATGTATCAATCAGCAGCAACAAAGGGTCAAACCTTTCTGCTCAGATGCAGCATCAGCGTTACACTTGATCAGCCGACCACAGGAGCTCCAGCTCTCTCTAGTGGCCGTCCGTAACACCAGACAGAGAAATGGCAGTACAGAGCTGCAGGGCTAAAACCTCTAACATTGAACCCAAGAAATATAAGATACCTACGAATGCTGACACACTAGTCCTCACGTTCTGGAAACTTCCTGTCTACTCAAAGGGAGACGATGCAACACAGTGCTACGAGTGTCTGCGTTGCTTCAACTTGCACTGCGACACAGAAGTTGACACACAATAGCTACCGGGGAAGAGCCTAGAAAACACCCAACTGCACTAAAGTCACAGCAAGAAAAGACAGAGAGAAAATACTTTTCTGCTATCTCAGTACTCTCTCCTATATGGCAATAATAATACCTTAAATATTCCTCTAACCAAAAATACTCAAGAACACTCAACATGTTTCTAAACATCTCCTTAAATGTACAATATAGTAACTTTGAAAAGGTTCGATTTGCTTACAGTAAATAAAATAAATACTTTAAGAAAGATACAGTTAAGCATAAGACTGGTTGGATATCACACAAGTCAAACCAAAGACATGTATGAAACGGTGTCAATAAAAATATGAATGGAGTGACATTCAAATATGGGGCAAAGCATGTAAAGTCATGCTTGGTTTATACAGTGGTTCCTTCCATCTGAAAAAATATTGAAGTCAACTCGTATAAATTGATTGCCATAATGAAGCAAAAGGTAATTCTGGGTTACAAAAAATGTTGCTTGAAAATATATGTGAATTTTAGAAGACAGAAGAGGAAATTTAAGGTGGTAAAATATTTCCAAAATTACCCTGATCAACATTGATAAGCCGTTTTATATGATTACCATATAGACACCTAGATACTGCCCTTCACATCCCTGCTACACTGACTACTGTTTGAATGTTCATATTGCTGTTTTGTCCAATAACACGGAGTACAGAAATAGCTGTGCCTGGCTTACATTAACACCTATAGTACTTCACTCAGCATCAACAGAGTTCATTTGGCTTTCACTGACAAGGATAAATCAATTATTTTCTCTGATTGGATAGAAACAAACAGATGAATGTGCACAAGCATGATGGACAGCCTGAGGTGATTGGTTGATTAATGAGTATGGTAAGCTGAGTACAGCCTAATCTTTGTCTAACCAGAGTTGGACCCAGATACACTGAATATACTGTTGTTTGCCGCAATGCCTAAGCACCTCTATAGCACCACCACTTCTCCAAACAACCAACAAAACTGCACACTGTAAGTTTTATATATATATATATATATAAATATAACTCACTGAGTTTAAATGGAGTCAATGGTTCAGACTTAAAGTAAAGTAAAATTATTTTTAATAAAATATAATGATTAACACCAGATTTAATGATTTTAAAAAAGTATTAACACAGAACGGGTCGATTAAACCAAAAATAAAACATGATTGTGTCCAATCTCTGAGAACCTTTCCTGCTTTAGCCATGAAATAGCAGCCAGGTGAGGGGCAATTGTGACTATTATGCTGAAAGGGGTGCTGGTGTTCATCGCACTGGCCTTCAGAGACATCTTTTGATTCATAAAAAACACAGTTTTATATTGAGCATTGCTGCTCCTTACAGCACATTACCAACTCACAGACTGGATTCTGTATTTGGAAGCTGCACTGATCCCATCAAACACTTCAGGGTAACTTAGCTGTCCATCTTTTGGACATTACTGCTTTAAAAAAAAACCACGATATTATGATTTCGATGATTTGGCTGAGCAAGAGAGGCTTTGAAATGATGACCGGCAGCGGAAAAACACAGGAAAAAGACACACGCACATAAATGCACGTGGCAGATGGCAAAAGTGAATTCAGTCGGAATAAAACAGACACAACATTAAGATATAATAGAAGATACCAAATATAAAAACCATCTATGTATAAATAGAAACAATCACAACAAAGAAAATTAAAACTTAAATTTGGCGAGGGGGTGCAGCTGGGGTAACAATACAGTGAGTAACAGGGTTGAGAGCAGTGCATTAAAACAAAACAAAAATAAAGTACAGTAAAATATTAACACACATTAATAGGTATATAGAGGTTATCCTGTAAACAGGAGAAATGTACAGCTGACCAACATTTTGTTCAACAGTGTGAATAGATACAAGTTGGCTATAATGGAAATGTGTGACAGTACAGTAATTCACTAACTCAACCTGAAAACAGTGGTGTCAGAAACATGATTCACAGACTGTATGAACACAAACATGCTCCACTCTCACACCCAAATGACATGGAATGACCCAAGGCTGTAGTTTTTTGTTGTTCGTTTAGTTTAGTTTTTTCTCTCGGATGTGTTCTCGCTCACACAAAGCACTGCGAGTCTTCCCAGAGCTCTGGGGCTGTGCGGGGCCCTCGGGTGCTGCCCTCCTCTCTGGTCTCCCTCTCAGGGCGAGCCGGTGTGGGTGCGGGCGGCTCTAAGCGGCGGCCTCCTCCAGCACTGGCAGCAGGCCCTTCTCTGTCAGGTGAGCCTTCAGGGAGTTGAAGATGTGGAGCTGCTGATCGACACGGAGGGCCAGGAGCTGCTGGATCACCTTGCTGGGGTTGGGGCCCCTGAGAGGAGGGAGTAGATAATCAAATATAAATGCGCTATCCAAAATGATCTCAGCAGAATTGACCTTTACTAAATCCCTCTTCCAAACAGTGATTTTCCAATCATAGCTTGGCAACGGTAACAGTTGTCTGCTCTAACGTAAGCTGCAATCGTTAGCATGCCCTGCTTACTAGCTTACCCACTTCCAAGGCTAAGAATTAGTTGATAATATTATTTTGTGGGGTTACAGGTTACGTCAGCAAAAGCCCTGTTCAGGACAGGTACATCTTCTGTGTGCGTGGCAGATGATCCTGGATGCTACTATAACAGAGTTTAGGCTAACGTTAGCAGCTATATACTGCTCTTGTTAATTACTGGATTTAGGGGAAGTTTAGCCTCCAGCAACTCCAGCCAAACTTGGTATACAAGATAGTGTCACATTTCATTTAGTTTTCGTTCACAAAGACATTTCTCTTGTAGAAGTGAAACACACTGTTTGAAAATAGAAACAATAAAGCATAAAACTAACCATGCAGTTGCCTGTCCAAGAATGTTATTCTATAGTAAGAATCCAAAAAGGGTTATGTAGGAACAAATTCACAGTCTGATTATACATGTTTCCTTATCATGAAGTACTGTAATACTAAGGCTAAGTAGCTACCCTGCAATACCTGGGACCTGTAAGCTTTAGCCGCATCATTACATGGCATTGGTTTAGCATATCATGTATGGAGCCATCAAGTGCATATTTAACAGCCTTTTCAAATGTGTCAGCTGGAGACATTAAAAACTCAACAAGAGACAGTTTTCAATCACCTCACTGAGTTAATGGTAATTAGCATGCTAGCTAGCTACAGCTGCCACCGACAGTTGTGATTTCAGTCGGCAAAAACAATGGTAGCTACTTCTCTCAACCTGCCTGAAATCAAGGACCCATTGTTCGCTTACCTGATGAAGCTAGCAATGTAGACATTAACAAATGTGGCCATAAGGTACTGGCAGTCAAATCTGTCCATAATGCCACCATGACCCGGGATAGTGTTGGCAAAATCCTGAAAGGACAAAGGACAGTACATGTGCTGCTCCTCTAAACATAATACCAACAGAGCAAAGTCGACAGACATTAACCGATGTAATATATGAAGTTTTGCAAATATAGACTATTTTACAAGTAATTATGCACAATACACAGTAGGCCTACACTCCGTAGAAACTTAAACTATCTACAGTTGACTTCACAGACACGAGCAGGTCAACACCAAGTAGACTACGCAAATACGGCACTCTGCCGCAGACTGACAGTGAAAGTACAGGCGTCCTTCATCCCTACCTTGATCTTGAAGGCTCTCTTGAAGCCGCTGGCAAAGAACCCACCGAAAGGTCCCACGATGGAGGCAAAGGAGGAGAGAGCAATGCTGTGGATCTGGAACGGATACAGACGCACTGTGGTCTGTGGAGACAAGAAGGGAAGTGTTGGACCACAACAGAGACCAGCAGTTATCAACATTCAACCAAACGTGGGACTGCCTAATAAAGGGTTCCTCTGCATTTTTTACCCATTTCCCATTCTTTCCCTTTTTTTTGTTCTGCATTTCTTAGCTTGTCCATATGTGAGCTGAAACTACCAACTTGGCCCTGGCATAAATAAAAATAATTCTTTACAAAAACATATTACATATTACACATTACTAAACTTTTAAAGAGCTGATGTATTATATCAGTTAGGCATTGGCCACCTCCAAAATGTTGGATAGGATTCTGACCAAATACACTATGAATATGTTGGATCCCTCTTATATTTTGGTATACTGGCACAACATACTGTCTTTAGAAAAATAGTTATTTCATTCTTTCATGTTCACAATAGTTTGAATGGGACTTGTGGAGCCGCAATGCAAAGAGACACAGTAAAGCCAAAAAGATGACAGAGAGAGAGAGCAGGTGAGTCTTACCCATCCAGTGACAGACTCCAGGATGCCGGGCAGGGCGTAGTCCTGGAGCTGGAAAAGGTCTGATGGCTCACAGTCCACCTGGAAACTGTTGGAGTCGTTGTTGAATTCCACTGGACACACAAAGTAGCGGCAGCCGGCCATCACATAGGACAGCTGGGAGGAGAGCAAGCTTCAGTTACTCTGCAGTCACACACATCACTGGCCTGTGGCTCTTGTTATAAGGAGCCCAGTACATTCCCAATCAAAGCCGCAACACTGCTGCCAAATGTAGTATATTAGTTTATGTTTATTATAGTTCAGAGATTAAAGATTACATGAATGCTTTATTTATATGTTTGGGAACATGCTGGGAACTTACAACAAGCAAGACACATTTGAAGATAGGTGGCTAACATGTCAACACTATGGTGGGGATGAAAACAGACAAAATGTGGAATTCTCTATAAAAAGGCATGAGATAAAAATCCCATCTTACCATGATGCCAAACACGATGGTGGAGAATAATCCACCGATGAATCCCTCCCATGTCTTCTTAGGTGACAGCTGCAGAGGACACAGTCAAGGTGTGGATCCCACATTAATTATCATCACATACCACACAATACATGTAATGTGTCCATATCATAAGTCAATACCCAGACCTCTTAGACACTGATTATGTTTGCCACACAGCAGTGACTTGCCCTGGCATTACAACCAAAACTGGAGAGCAGAATAATCTTCAAATATTGGGATATTTACTAGAAGCATGCAAGTTTGATTGGTGACATCTGGTGCTTGTATTTATTTATTTTGGTTTATAAAGCCAAGAATAACGGTGATACAACCAACCTTGATGAGAGGGGTGCGGCCGAAGAAGAAACCAAACATGTAGGCCATGATGTCATTACAGATCACACAGGAAATTGGCACAATGAACCTATTCAGACAAAGAAGAGTTTACGTCAGAGTCTTATATGAGACTAAGTGAAAATATGTTTCATGAAACAAGACGTGTGTGTGGTAAGACAAATGAGAAATTAATGGATTTTACTAGCTAATTGTCTGTACATGCTCAAGGCCCAAAAATGAACATAAAAATGTAACAGAATTGGATTTCAACAGAATTAGATGTTACTTCTGGAGTAAACATCAGAGAGAAGAAGCCATTTCACTGACAATTTAGTTCAAATGTACAGTATCAAAGGAGATAAAGGATTGTTTACGTACCAGATCATCCCCTCAAACAGGTTGTGAATGATAAGGTGAGACTGGGTCACCACAATCAGCAGAGTCACATGGGTCCAACCAAACTGTGGAGACAATACGACAAAATTAACCAAGCAGGTTGACACTAGGATAAGTTTAAAACTAGCTTACAAATCAAACCTTACTATTCATGATTATGAGTGTTTATTCTAAATATTTCTTGACAGACTGGACATATGGTAGCAACATTTTCTGAGACAGATGATTTCCTGGTGATACGCCACCCACAGATTACTGTGAACAGCGACTGCACACAGATGGGTTTTGTGAGGACAAAATGTGGTAGCAGCAACAGCTAAAACATGACCAGATAACAGCTTAATTAAATACATGAAGTGATTGGAAAATGTGGGTGGAGGAGGTATCTCCTCCTCGACATTAAGAACTAGCTGTACTCCTCTCGCTTCAGTTGTACTGTACTATTGGGTTTCTGGTCAACACAACCAACTGAACACATTTGGGATGACTTTTTTCTATTAGAGCAATCTCTGGCCCACTTCTCCATACACTTGCCTGTATTTAAGCTAGCCCTCATCAATAACCCGGTAGCCTTGAGGCTGGAGGCCAGGAGGAGGCGGGGGGCCACTTACCATGTAGAACTGAAGGCGGTAGTGCTTCTTCACCAAACTCAGCACAAACATGCAGAAACCTGCAACAACATGACAAATACTGTGTGAAATACGTAATAGGGACTGAAGTGCCTGAAAGAGAAGGGAGATTCATTAAGTCAGAATCACAGTCAACTTTGGTCAAACTCTGACTGAATTTAGCTTGACCTATTTCAGACAAAGCGACAAAGCCCAGAGTTAATGGAGCCATAATACTGTATACAAGACTGAGGTGAGGAGAATGTAGAGAACATCTACAGCATCTACAAAATATACCATGCCAAAACACTGCAGATTTGAGTATTTTCTGGCACTTCAAGGTATGACACCATTATCTTCAAAGCCTCTCTGCTCAGAGACAACGTGAGAAAGCTGGGCAACTCGGTTTCACCTTGAATCTAGTAGGCAAGAGGCAGCAACAGTCAGGGTGCTTCCTTCCTCTCCACATCCTGTTTGGCATCAGCCAGCAGCTACACTAGCACTGAACTACTAACTGACAACCTGCAGTACAGGAAGTGGGACTTCTCCAGTTAGCATGACGCCTGAAATAACCAACTCTCACGTACTGAACCTAATAATCTAGACCACAAAGTTTTATACGTACATATTCATATATATATTCATATATATATATATATATATATATATATATATATATATATAAATTTTACATACATACACACACACACATTTATATTTCCCTTCAGGAAAGCCTAATTGATCAATCACAGATCCTGATCTTGTCTTTTGTGATCAATTTATGTAGCCATATGACAATCTAAACAGTAGCCTCCCTCATTAAATATGACCTTTGCCTCTTTTCTGTTCCCCTTAAGTTCAATGGTTTCATTTGATAAAATGTAAATGTGTTCATGTCTTTGGCCCTGAGAACATTCACTAACTGCCACAGCATGCAAATACAGTACCAGTCAACTGTTTGGACACACTTTCTCCCATTGAATGGGAAAGTGTGTCCAAACATTTGACTGGTACTGTATACTCACTGGCATAATGATGTGACACATTTACAAAATTATTAAAAAAATAACTGAAAATTCAGTATATATATTGGTGGAAGTTATTCCAGTAACCAGCCCACACACACACACACACACACACACACACAAAAAGGTCCTCATGTCCGTGTGTATGTTCAGCTGGAGTCTCAGTGTCTGTACCTGTGAGGTAGAGGGCAAAGGAGATAAAGCGGTGGTATTTGCTGAGGATGCGAAGCGGCTCCTCCCTCTGCACCAGTGTGAAGAAATAATCTGTCACGGTCTCACCATAGAAGAAGTAGTTCACACACAGCAGGAAGTACCTGTGGGGCGGAGGAGCAGAGCAAATGTACACATCTCACAGCTTTTATGACAGCAGCTAATCTGACTCTGCATTCAGTATGCCTGCAGAAAAACCAGTGAGACATTTAATCCACCATGTGAATAATCTTAGAAGGCCAACTGTACATGGGATACAGCTTTGATTTTTCATCTGATTTTTCAGGCTCATGGCATAGTGAATGTCAGGACTCTGCTATCTATCACACTATATGGCTATAGCTATAGCCACTATTGCTAAAAATCAAACAGCACTGATGATTCACAATAATTTTTGCCGTTTCTGCTGATTGGCTTATTAATCTACAACCTACTCGAGATTTAAACAGGTCAGAAAACAAACCTCAGGGAGTCTGCAACAAAATAAAACATGAGACAACACAATAAGAAAGAAGCAAGCGAGGATATTTGCTGTGTTCGTGACACCTTTATAAAATGTGTGATGCTGTGTTTGTGTTTGCGCCCTCACCAGCTCAGCGTCCTGAACCAGGGCAGGTGGTAGGAGTGGTACACACTGTAGCCGATGGTGATGATTTCCTGGAAGCACTTGATCTGAACACAGAGGACCTGCACAGAGAGACACTACGTCACCAGGGACGAAACTACTGGAGCCTCAGAACTGTGTGTGTGTGTGTGTGTGTGTGTGTGTGTGTGTGTGTGTGTGCGTGTGTGTGCGTGAGAGAATATGTCCTGGTGTCCTAGTGACACAAAATGGCTGACAGGCCTATTTCCAGGGATTTCCCAGATGACAGGAGCAGCAATCCTGCATGTTATTAGAGAGCCTGGATCCCATTAATCCCATTTTTCATTTGTGTGCTACAGTTTAACTGAATGTGCGGAGAGCAATTATGAACCTTAACAGAAACAGAGAAAAAGAGCTGTGCCTGTACCTTATATATATATATATATATATATATGTAACTATATGAGACCATGGCTCAAACGTTACATTTTAAACCATGATTTCTGTGTAATTGTTACACCTCTTTGTCACCCCTCGCTGGAAGTCAATTCCCCGTTGGTGTTTCACTTCACTGAAGCTACAAAAAACTGCATGATTTCACATTTTCTGTACAAACTCAAAAGAGGTGTCCGAGCATTCGCACAGCACCATCAGCATTTTTTGTAGGTTCTTTGTGGCCTCTCTCCCTGCTATATCTCTGACCTTTTAGTACCATACGTGCCGGTACTTTCTTTGAGATCCTCGGACAGAGGTCTTTTGTGTGTTCCAGAGGCCGGGCTGAAAACTAAAGGGGACAGCGTTTGCAGTCAGGGCACCGAGGCTCTGGAACGATCTGCCCGAGGAAATCACGTCAGCCGAGTCAGTGATCTCCTTCAAATCCCTTCTTCAAACATACTTTTATCAGAGAGCCTTTCCTGATTTTACTTGAGTTTTGATTTCTTGGAACTGTCTTTTATTTCCTTTAAAAATGTTTTTCTTTTCCTATTCTTGCCTTTTCCTACACTGTACTGGTATCTGTTTTCTTTTAAAACCTGATGATTTTATGACTGAATTGAATGAATGAATTGAATGAATTATTATTATTATATTAGTATTTGTACTCACAATCATCATCAGCACCATGGGGCCCAGGTAGATGATGAAGAAGAAGAAGGAGATCATGGCTAGTGTGAGGATGCCCCGTACCCACCAGTTCTTCCATCTGAAAGAAGCGCACACACACACGCACACACACACACACACTTCAGTTCAAAGTCCTTTCAAAACTGAAAGAAACAAAGAGGTTAATAAACATAACCAACCATTTGGCTTAATGAAAATGTATGTGGGCACAGATATGGTGATATTAAGTGGCAGGGGTGCATTAAAATTGCATAACATAGTATCAGTGTTTTCTCTGCCAAGTATGTCATCTTCTTCCTTCAAGACATGTTGACCTGCGGTGACTGTGAATCATCCATATTATATAGTGTTAAAACAGTGGTGTAACTGTATCTCATACAGGGACATGCCAGGTTTGATATTAATAATGCTTCTGCCAGGAATACAGGTTCAACTGTTCAGTGATTCATATCTGCTCCTCAAAGAAAACTATGTGTGAGGATTCCTTTGTGTGAATCATGACTCCTCCATGTGTGTAGCGGTGCTGTGAAGTCCAGGATAAACATGGGCCTCTTGTTTAGGTTGGAAGCTCTATACAGAACAATGTATTGACTCACGGAACAACTCAGAATACAGAATACAGAGCAGTTCCTTAGATAAAAGACAAAAAGAATATTTTAACATTTTATGCTGGCCATCATCTATTCAGGGAAGGTTTACTGAGCATGCTCAATGCCCTGCTTTACACCCATATTGTCTGTAAAGAAAGCTTTAATTACTGTAGACAAAACTCAGGAATATGGTTTTCTCTTCAACAGCGATGGTACCTTGAGGATAGTCCAGACAGGGCCTTGTTTAGAACCACGGGGGTGTCATCAGCAGAGACCGGCACCTCCGGGACCCCTGAGTCCACCTTGGATTTGCTGTCTGACACCCCATCTTTTTCCACCTTCAGCTCACTGTCTGAACCCTGACAAACAGACAGAGAGACACAGGAGAAGACACAGACATTTAGCAAAGATATGGCGCTTTAGCGACAGGACAACAAGTGCAACCGCAGAATCACAAGAAACACTAGTGGCTCTTCAGTCTTTGCATTTAAAACATATTTAGACTTTAGTTTGTTCCATCTTAGATTTGGGTTCAATGTAGCAGTTTAAGAATAGCTCTTATTTAGATATTAATATGATAAATTCAATTAAATGCGCCCCAATTCTTTTTTTTATCTTTTTGCAACTATCCAAGAATATGACATATGACTTTATTTACATATTTCCAGCATCACAGGACCTGTGCAGCTAAAGGAATGTAAATGCAGCTCTTCACTCATGTCAGTGTAAACAGTCACTGGAAGTACATGTTATTTACATAACGACTGCCGTAGGGATGGCCTCAAACTAAATCACATGATCCATGGTAGGTTAGATACAGAACAAACACACAACACATCTTGCACCATTTCCCCCAGCGCTCATTTCCCCACAGAAGAAAATGGAAGCTGCCTCAGATGAGAAATTTCCTCAAAATACATTTCTCATTGTTTTACTTCATTCACAGCATGTCATCTGACTTTCTGAGCTGGATACAGTAATTTATCATTAGAAGGACAGATAAGAATGAATGCAGAAAGAAGCAGACACCCAGGCCGACATTGTTTCTATAAACACCTAAATGCACTGTCAGTTAGAGAACATCCTTTTATCATTGTAATACTATGTGAGCAGTAATCTTATCTTACACTAAAAGCATTTTATCAAAGTACTTTGGTCAATATTTCCTTGGTCTACGATCAGGCTGTCATCATCAGCTTTGCGTATATCAAAGTAGCATAAATACATTACTCTATGAACCTATCAAATGTTGAAACACTATAAAATAAAACAAAGAAGACATGACAATAGATTACTATTTGAATTATAATGTACTTCCACTAATATAACCAATTATAATAATAGACTGTACCCAAAAGTACCTAAAATGACAATAGATCCTATTTAAATTCAAATCTCCTGCCAATAGTACTAATGCACCTAATTATAGTAAATTAAACTGCACTTCTTTAGAAAGTGGATTTATACGGATTGGTCAGAATTTAAAGGCTCTGTAAATCCACACAGGTGTTTTCACTTCTGCACAACTACACCTTTTTTTGTTTTGTTTGAGGTCACCAAACTCTATGTACCTCAAAGAGTGATAAAGGTGCAGTTTTGCTCTCTAACAGGGGCAACAAAACAGTAGCGTGAGTGAGATGTCGCTGAGCCCTGACCTCATTTGCCACTGTTGCCACGCCCATCAAGCTTTCCAGTCTCACACGGCACCCATGTAAGTTTACAATAACAGTGGCAGATTTACCACTCGAAACTCTTACTAGTTTTGGAAACAATGGGTGTTAAATTTCACACAAAAGTAAAAAAAAAAAAGGCAGGTTTCTCTTATTTCTAGCCAATAACCGTTGGATTTATTGGCTGAAAAGGCAAATGTCACTAGCAGATCTTATCGGCTGCAGCTAATAAATGCTAACTCTGTGAGTTGGTTGAAAACTTTCCAGCAGACTCCTTTTAAAACAAGAACCCTGCAAAAGGCTCATAAATATTCACCTGATGGCTTCATACATGATATTGTTCTAAAAGACAGGCAAAAAGTCAGCAAATAAGGAGCTGGCAGTATTGTTGTTATATTGCAGGGTTGGGCTACTTAGCTCTAGTATTACAGTAAAGTATCATTAATAAAAATGTCATTCAAATGTTCTAACATAACCCTGTTTGGATGCTTACTACAGAAACACATAGGTTGGATTTCTGCATTATTCTTGGTATTTTAAAACAGTATGTTTCACTTCACTTTGAGGATGAGGGCTGAGTCAGGGAAATGTCACGTTATCTCAGGTAACAAGTTTGGCTGGGGTTGCTAAACCGAAGCAGGACAGAGCATGGATGTATAAAGAGAAGTGGATACAGTGTTCGTTCATTCCTATGAAAGTTACTCAGTGGCGCATGAAGCCAAAAAAGTTTGATTATTAAAATTACCCAAATCTTCTGCATAGCTTCCGCATTGTGCGGCCCATAGAGCAAGCGCACTAGCGTTTCCTTTAGCCCCGCCTCCCAACCGCTCGGTCTCACTCACATGAACGACAGTGACTATAACTCTCATTTTACAACTTTTAGGACATCATGATTTAAATAAGGGATATTTAAGCGTTCGTACTGGGAAGTTGATGTACCTCAAAAAATAATTATCCGCTGATCTGACGTCTCTTTCACAATGTAAGTCTGTGGGAAAAAGTATTTTGGAGCCAGTGTGCATCACATGACTGACCCAGAAGTTTAATTGCACAGTTTGGCTACTATGTCAAATTGGATTCAAAGCCCAGCGCACTCCTGGGGGCTAACGCTAGCCTAAACTCTGAGATACTAGCATATTGGCGCCCTCACAGTAGATGTGTCAGTCCTGATGTAACCTGTAATACGACATAATAATGAAGTTAGTTTGGAAATAACGCTTGGTTACTGCTGTAGAGGCACATTAACGTTTGCAACTTACATTAGAGCTAACAAATACAGTTTTGTCCATTCCTTACACTTTTGTTTTTTGGAAATGTGATTTATTTATTTTTTTTTTTTTTAAAGACACCACCCTCCAAAATCCCATAATGCAGAGTTTCCCTCTCACTACAGCCCTGTGCACACTGCTTCAACATGTGGAAAAACCCAAAGCTTGACAGACCTGCTGCGCCTGGGCAGTTTGCTACACTACAACTGGATGATCACTGTTCAGGAGAGGGGTTTAGCAAACGGTCAATTAAGCACAGTCTGTATATCACACGGTGCTGGGGAAAGGTCTAATTAGGCAAAATAATTGAAAACACCTATGTGTGGGTGGACCACAGATGTGTAATGCCTTTAAAGCCCTGCTGGTCAAAATTGAATTAGCCCGGTCCTTTCAGAAACACCCTATGTATACAACTTAATTCACAATGCATATATATTCTGTTCTGTGAATTGACATGTTCTGAAACAAATATTGGTATGTCTTTGAACAAACAGCAGCAGCTTCATCATATCAGGGTGGACATGCAGAACAGCAGCAGCACTGCCAGTGCAGGGTATATGTGTGGGCGGCTAAACACTGCGCCAAATTATCTCCATCCATATTGTTGATTTCTCAGAACCATCTGTTCACTGGTTGAGGCCTGTTCAAAACACACTGATCTCTGCCTCTCCATCTCCAATATCTGCAGTATCTCCAGTAATCAAAGAATGGATGGATGTCATCAGACGCTGGCAGTTGCAGCTCGTCTGATAAAAACAGTGAGGTTTCTTCAGGTCACTTTGTCCTCTCACTTTTCACACCCCCACTGACCTCTCTGCTGCTGGTGTCCAAATTAGGCTTGAAGTTCTCACCTCACATTCACACAGCAGATGGTCGGCTTGCTGTTTTGTGATGCTATCTCATGTTATTCTGTGGCCGTTTCCACACATTTACCTTCACAATAGTGACAGCAAACATACTGCAAAGGCTGGACGGGAACATTTCTGACTCTATCAACTTTTGTAGGCTTTTTTTTGCCTTTCTTAAATAGGATAGAGGTGCATTATGTAATACTGTGATAATGTAGAATCAACCACCTCACAATTATGTTGAATAAGCATGTAAATCTGAAGTATGACAAATTCATAAAATGAGAACCAGGACAATAAATTACATCCATATAAAATATAAATGTTTGTCACTCAGAGACTCCCATGAAGGTGCTAAGAAATGCTTCACCAACATATTTTGCACATTGTACACTTAAAATGAATGAAAATATGCACTTAACACTCGGGTTTTAAAGGTATGATGGTGCCGTGCTGTTGTCCAATTCTTTCAAAGAACTACATAATTTGCATTAAGAGGAGAACCAGCCAAATCCATGATGAAAAAAGCAAATCTGCACCCACAGATCCTTGCACTTTATATTTGTGTAAGGCCTATTAAATCTAACTGTGGATTTGTTTGACAATAATGTTCAATTCTACGACAGTGTATTTCTCAGTTTCTGGTTATAACGAGAAAAGTTTTAAATGTTACAGTGACATATTTCTAGATACCAATTATTCTGTTTTAACAAGAAACTTATATAACAACATGTGTCCAGCACACATGGGAGAAGTTTGCCCCGAAGGCTTTCTGGCAGAGCCTTTCTGAAAGAAAGCAGTCAAAGCTGTCTGTCAAAAAAAATATGTGATTACATGGAAAATATGTTGTTATAGTGTGAAAAGGACCTCACTAAAACTAGAAACTTAAAGGTGGTTCAGTTGGCTCTTTAGAGAGATGTAATATTGAAGTTGAGGATCACATATTAACCTTCGTATTGTCTTCCCTTCGACCGTGGGATTTTTACCCTCCCGTCTGGTTTGACTGTTTATATGAATATGTATAAATTATCACCCAATTCTGTGTTACAAATGTTTAGCCAACTTCATTACAAGTTTTACACTTCTTTTTGGAATTTATGGTCAATAAACCCCCATTTACATGAAACGCTATCACTTGTTTTTTGAGTAAAATAAGCAGAAATTATGAGTTATTTTGGATTATCACAGACTGGTATATGTCAAATATTAGCCAGGATATTCCCAAGATGCCATCAGGAGCCTTAAGAACGACAAGGCCACTGGTTCAGATGGGATCCCAGCTGAGATCTTAACAGCTGCAACAGTCAGTGTGTGTGTCCACCTTTGTTACAGTGTCCCTAAGCAAAACACTGACTCCCAAACTGCCACCCCATCTCTCTGGATCAACTCTGCTATAAGAAACCAAATCTGTACATTTTCCAAAATTTGAAAAAATGTCATTGACTTTCCTTCAAATCATATGAAACACTTATAAAACAGTATGCACTGTCAGTTGTCAAAACCCATTGAGTGCAGAAGCATGCACAAGAAAACACACGCACACGCACAGACCCTTTCTCCGCCTGCTGGTTTCTATGGAGACAATATCCGTCATTCAGGATGCTTGAGTTAAAAATAGGCGCTCATTTCACATAAACGCTCCTCCCCTTTCATGCTTTCTGGTAGACCAGCGTCGACACTGACTGTCTCTGTTTTGTTCATCTCCAGCAGCTAAATCTACAAGCTGTGAAAGGATGAGCACATTTATGTTCTAAGGCCATCTTGTCCTGGGATTTTAGAGCTTTTAGACCGAGACATCTAAACCCAGAAGAGCGTGGGCCCTTCAGAAATAAAGCAAAAAAAAAAAAAGCAAATAAGGAGGTTTGTGATTCAGGTTTTCACCTGTGTCGTGGTGTGAGTTCATCAGCCGCAAATATTTTAGAGCTACTGTTTTAAAATGTTTTGAATAGCTGCAGACCACACGTGTTCAGAAGGTAATTTAGAATGAGACTTCCCGACATCGCCTGGAAGAACACACAGTGTCTTTAATTAGAAATGTACACAACCAGATGATGCACCACGCAGGTATCCAGAAATGGTGTTGCAGCTGAATTCTGAGGCATCTTTAATGTTTATGTAGTCTGATCAAAGTGTGACTCATTCATAAATGTGTGAATTGAACTAAATCACCATAAAAACTATCTTGCCTACACTAATGTCATCCTCATTTCATAAACCAATGTCATTTTCTTTAGAGTTGTTCTCATAAAGCTGATCCAGATAAAAAGGTCATAGCAGGGCCGGACTAGATTAAATAATCTGTTTGTTTTTTTTTTACACCCCAACCACACACACACACACACACACACACACACACACCTTTTACTTGGTGTGATTGCTACGTCACTGGAAGGGGGTCCACCAGAACAGCTTCATGTCCTGCAGTAATAAACTTTATCTTGTGGATGATGTTGTGTGATATTTCTTATAGTCCTCCCTCACCTAAAGCACATGACAATTTACTACATGCCTTAATTTCCACATCCACATAGGACACTTGTTGTGGCACACAATTACCATGGTCTCCACATCTGCACTTGCATTTTGCACAGCTTACCCCACACTAAATAGATCCTAGCTCTGCTCTGGCATTTCAGGCTAACGTGGTATTCTTTTTAAGCAGGATGTTGCCTTTTCACAGGATTTAGTTGGCCATATTATGTTTTAAACTGGTGATAATTATTAATTCTACATGTAAAAACTGCTTTAGATGATCTCACAGATGTGTTCAGTCTAGACATGTCTGCATTTTGAGCTTTACTTCACAAACTACTGACAATTAAAGAGTTAAATTACCAACAAAAATATTGGATGGGTTTTCTATATTGGTAGGTACTACAAATGTAATAAACCAGAGTATACTGAGGACAAATAAAGACAAAAAATGATGTTGTCAGTGTCCGTTTCTTTTGTTTAAATAATGACAGAGAGACATGAGATAGATCAAATCAGTCTGACACTCTTAAAGAATTGTTTGAATACTACCTAAATAGCATTATACCTAACTATTAAAAGTAATTAACTGATTGCATAACCTAACAGGCACGTCATTAGTACCACAAAGGCAACTTCATTAAGCTCTCTCTGGAAGGCTGCTCTAAAACACATCACGACCAAAATACATAACATTATAAATGACACATAGGACTGTGTGGGGATATAGCTAATGCCTCGAGTACTTTCCCCATCTGCTTTTAGCTGTTTCTGTAATCATCTCGTCCTAGATAGATCCCCACATCCATCACCACGCCCCTTTCTTGGCTCCGACTATTCACTGGGAAGCAACTTTAACATCCATGTTGACAACACAGACAATGCATTTATTTCCCTTCAGCTTGAATCCAACACGAGAGTAATTGTAATATCTTTCTAGACGGCAGTATGCCCGAAGCAGCTGTTGTTATTGTTGTAGCATTCAGACCAACCAAGCTAGCGTAAATGTTGTTACACTGGCAGGGACAATGTCAGCGAGATCTGGCCGTTTAGCAGGCGTTCAGTAACAAGAAAAAGTAAACAGTTGCCTCTAGCTAACGCTGTTGGAAAACCAAATAGTTAACAGCAATATAACCGTCTTCACCAGTTATTAAAGAAGGTGACATAGAGAGTTTCGCTTGAGGCTTTTTCAAAGCGTATGCAGCCCTGATGTAAGACCGTGTTATGTGGCTAGCTGCAACACGTCTTATCAAACCCCACTTACATATTTTACAATTCACTGTTGCTTTGCTTGGCATAAAATAAAAACAGCGGCGCAAATATAACTTGACATGTTTTACTATACAAGGAGAGCCATTATATACGTCGGCATATACGTGATATAGAAAGCAGGGTCAGTTTCGATACAATTTTAACTTCTGCATTTTGTTTGCCTGTTTTCACGACGAAAGCACACACCCAGGAAGACCGTAAATAGCATCAACCAATCAAGTCTAAAATTTGAGCAGTTTGGCGGATGATTTGTATGGCGCATTTCTGTGGCGTTTAACAGCTTTTACGTTTTAGCTGTTATTCGGCCAAGTAAGCGAAAGGAAAGGAAAGGAAAATTAGCGGATTTAAATGGATTTTGACATGACGTTGTCTCCAGCTACACGAGCCACAGGAAATTGCATTAGGACTCTCAAATAGCTAGCTGGCTACCTAGCGTTAGCATCGCTTCCTAATGGTAGGACCGAGTCCTGGCTAACGTTACCTTGTCCTCTGACGGCTGCTGTTGTAACGTTGGGTCGGTGTCTCTGGCTCCACGGTGCCTTAGCTCTGTCATCTTAGCAGATCGTAGCCCAACGACAACAGCGAAGGTCCTGTGGCTCCGAGACACTAACTCGTTATTTGGACTGGTCGATCTCCTGCTAGGATTCTAGCTAGATTTTGCACAGCAACACTTTTCAATCTAAGAGCCCAATCGATGTCAAGTCACTAAAGACAACTTCCGGTTTTCAAAATAAAGTCTACGTTGATGACATTTAGTAACAATGCTATTTCACAAAGTAAATAAAAAGTGTAAAATGTATATCCCAGACTCAATCTGTAGTAAGTGATTTATTTTTCTCCATAAGCATATGACACCAATCTGTGTGCCAGTATCTAAATCTAACAGTATGTAAAATCATCTTTGAACAAGATACAAAAACACTTAAATACAGCACCATACATAGGTATATTCATCCAGGTTTCATTTACCAAGAGAAAGAGAAAAACAACAATAGGTGCAGTGAATAAACAACATAGACATCTGAGGGAAGCTGGAGATTTTTAATGTATCTAGTAAAAATGTAAAAAAAAATGTGACCAGAAAAAGAAAGGAGAAGTTTTATGCAAGATAACATAAAACAATAATGTTCAATTTCCCAAAATCCAGCAAATTACTTTCCTGCATGTTCTTGTTCCAGCTGTGCTCTTGTAGCTGGACCAGTTATGCACTTGACTGGGTGAGCAGCAGAAACTCACTACCTGAACAGGGCTGGCATGAAAGTGTGCAGCTCTTAACTAGGGCTGAACAATGAATCGAAATATTATTGAAATCGCAATATGGCCAAGTGGAATATCCAAATAGCAGGGGCTGCAATTTTTTGATAAAGGTAAACTGTGTAACAACATACCATTATAAATATAGCATCGTGTTGCTACAGAGATGCCCCGGCCTACAAATCATATTCTCCAGATGTAAGGGAACATGCTTGTTGGTACAGACCCCAGCAAAAATCATGACTCATATTGCAATATCTGTCAAAATAATCGCAATATGATTTTATTTGCATATCGTTCAGCCCTACATCTTTGTCTCTACAATTCTGCTTTTCTGTTGTTGTTGTTTTGTTTTGAGTGTTTGTCAGTGTGATGTCTTTTTGAATACATTGAAACACAAATAACATTTATCATATACTCATAGCTGTGCAAGTTTGACAAGTGGCAAACGTGTGCTTTTAGTTTGAAGGTGTAGTCGCCTGGTGTTTAGTTGTCTTCTGGCTAACTTGACGTTGCTGTCAGAGTCCTCTGAAGTCAGGGGAGGTGTGGGCTATATTCATACTGTGTATTGTGTTTAGAGTGCAACAATTGAAATTCAAAAAACTATACAGCATTAGCTATAACTCTGTGTAGCCTATTTCTTCATTACAATATATAACAGTGGCTCCCTGGTGAGCCTTTGAGCTAGCTTATAAATTCTTGGTCAAATGAGGCCTTTGGAAATTTTACAATTGGTCTTGCTACACACATTTTGTCATATATTGTGTTTTACGTTCACTCACTCTCACTGTAAATATGATGACAGAGTGTATAACAGTGTCATCTTCCCCTTTCCCACTAACCTCACCAACTACACATTACACTTTTTAAAATCTTCAAACAACAAAAATGCTCCCTCCGCTTCAGGACTTATATGGTCTGTGTCCTTTTCATAAAAAAAAAATAAATAAAAGAACATCTTAATATCTCCAGGACCATTTATTAGACAAGTGTATGGCAGCATTATCAGTTTAATGTAGGCTAGTGTCTGCCAGTAAATATTCTCTGAAGGCTAGATGGTTGTGGGGCTGGATAACTGAGGCGCTCCTGCTTGTAATTTGCACCTTTAACACCAAGTGGCAGCAAAAGCTCACTATAGTGTGTGTTTGTGTGTGTCAGCTCTGTGGCCTGTCAGCAGCCAGCAGTTATAAATACTTAATGGTCTACCGCTGTTGCAGCAGAAGTGAAAGAGGGGTGAGCATTGCAGCCCAAATACAACAGTTCAATAGGATCTGACATCATACTGTAGGGTGTTCACTTTCTCTATGGCCAGGGATGAATGGTATTAACAGGGCTGGATGACTGGAACAAGCACCAATGAACAAGCACCCACCAATCTACAAAATCTGAGACTAATTTTAAAGCTACATCAACTAATTGAAAAATATTCTTATTAGAATGTACCACTGTCCCTCTTCTGTACTGATTTGCCTGGCTGTCTGTCATTTGTGCATACATTTTTTCAAAATACGTTGCTAATATTACCTGCAGTGAACACAGCTGGTGCACACTGACTCATGACTCACCAGATCTTTACAGCATCATGGAGAAGAGATTAAATTGACATGTGAAGGTGCTGTTCAAAACATTCAAAATGACAGATTACTGACTAACTAGCTATATTTACTACAGTAAATATCAAATATGTCAATATACTTTGCTTCTGTTCACTTACTTCATCTGCGCCCTGCCTTGATGTATGTCTAGCTTACTTTTAACTTCAATTTTAGTTTAATCTGTTTTTAAATCGTATGACATGTCTTTTTAAATTGTCAATTGACAATGTTTTTGTTCATGCATTTTATGTCTCATGTACAGCACTTAAAATTGCCTTGTTGTTGAAAGGTGCTATACAAATAAACTTGCCTTGCCTTAAAAACCAAGGACATACAAGGAAAAACAATGATTTTCTTCCAGTTGACACCCTGTCATTCCAATATTTTTTATTAAAGTTTCTAGCTTTACGGGCAAGTTGACAATCACATTCAGCCACATTAAAATTCACTATGGAACATATGACAATGTGAAAATGATTTGTCAGTGCCAACGTTGTCTCACTTGACACATTCCTTTAACCTCTATTCTTCCTGCGTTGTCCTTCTCATTTGATTTTTGTTTTTGTGATTAATTACTTGAGAACAAGATATTATTTTTGTCAATATTGCTGTCATTTTTAGAAGGCTAAACTGGTGTTGTTGCATGTAATGAATTACTACTGAACTTTGATGTTAATGTCTAAACGGCTCCACTAATTGTACCTCCTATTCCATCAGTATTCTAATAACTGGCTTTGCTGTAATTGCACCAATCGTGCCCCTACGCATTATCTTTAAATCATTTAATCTGTTGCTGTTTATCTGTCCCTGACTGACATCTGAATGATTAATTACGATCATTTTTCATGACTTGCATCATCGAAAATACATATATTGGAATAAACATACAGTATGATTAATGCTGTTTTTGAAGTTGTGTTTATTCACTATCCGTCCTTGAGGTTTTAAAACATCTAAAGCTTCTTTAAAAAAAAATAGAGCCATGATGACTCAGCAAATCTTTTAAAACAAGGATGTAAGAACACAGAGGAAATGGTTCAGAAAGATTTGCATGACAACAAGAATACCCCACCACACGCTCAAACACCCCACCCACCCACCCACCCAGAGATTATGACTGCAGTGGTTTTGACTCTATTCTGTGGGAGGCACTTCATCCTTGCTGCAGTGTGGAGCTCGGACGTTGCTCAGCCGTGATGCATAGCGGACTGCACATGTACGGTGTCATGCTGTAACTGTCCCGTCCTGTGGCGCAGAGTCAGTCTGCTGTTTCTGCTCACCTGGGCTCTCTCTCTCTCTCTCTGTGTGTGTGTGTGTGTGTGTGTGTGTGTGTGTGTGTGTGTGTGTGTGTGTGTGTGTGTCAGGCAGCCGAAATATTTTGGCTGGGACTCCTCAGCAGCTCCTCCAGAACTGCAGGGCTCTGGGACATCTGCAATGCAGAAGTCTATATATAGCCATGGAGTTACATGGAGAGAGAGAGAGGGAGACAGAGAGACACAGACAGACAACGAGACAGAAGGATGAAGGGAGACAGAGAGGGGAAGGACAAGACCGAGAGAAACAATGAATGGAAAGAGTGATCACTGAACTGTAAATGAGCTGGAGACTAATATAGATCCGACAGAATGCAGCTTTGTAAACTCTTCTCCTATGCCAAATGCTAACTTTTACAGCTTATAAAAACTTAATTCCTAGTTTGAGCAAACTGAAAGCTATGAAACACTCATTTTACTTAAGAAAGTCCCAGAAAACCCCACAACCACCAAGACACCCGAGTGTCCACTCAGGATGTCAGCACTTGGACTTGCAATGGCAAGGACACAGTGAAATGTGTTTGCCAGTATCTCTGTGTTTAACTCACTTAAAAGAGGAAATGTAATTACATGCTTGTGGACTCCTGGCAACAGGAACAGAGAGGGGTGGTTGTTAAATGCTGAGGTTGAGTATTTATTGCTTTATCTCGAAGGGTCTTGGGAGGGCAGTGGAGGAGGAAGAGAGCAGTTCAATTATGTATGCACCTCCACAACAACAAGAATCTGCTGACAGCAGAGCTCAGCACGCACATAGCAGCGGTACGGCCAAATCAAGGGCGACTCCACTGTCTGGCTAGCGGTGGGGCCACAGGCCTGCAGAGCTGTGGGATTGATCGGACTCTTGAATTTTCAATAAATCTGCCCTCTGACACGCTCCCTATCTGACTCTGCACCACAGAGGTCCATGCCGAGTCATAACTCTCCCTGTGTCACGGCCGAAAGATAGAGCATCAATCATACTGAGTCCAGCATCCAGAGAGAGGAAGACTTGAGTAGCAGCATGGACTTGGATTTAAACAATATATGTTTAAAGAAACGTTAACTGTATTGAGTATTTTAACATGTAGATGCTGATAACAAAGCTGTACAGTCTTTAATTTGAATGATGTATCATTTAAAGGAAAGGTTTGACATTTTGGGAAATACGCTTATTATTTGCCAGGATTTAGATGAGGAGATTGATACCACTCCCATGAAACATGAAGCTTCTTCTTCTCATCAAACTCTCAGCAAGAAAGCGTGTACTTCCCAAAATGTCAAATTATTCCTTTAACATCATACAGTACTTAAAGCTGTATGTGTCTTTAATTTGAATGATGTATCATTTTGTCCCCTGAGTTGTACACAGGTACTCAATTATGACCTTTGGAAAGTAACCTAACAGTCTCTGCAGATACAGAAGGACTGGTGGGTCTAACGTCTTATTGGTTGTCCCAACTGTTTTCAGAGAAGCATTTGCAGCTCTTGTCCTTTACTTGGTTGTATCACATTGCATTTTCTCTCCCTGATACTCACGTGTGCTCCTCCTCATCAAAAACATTTGTCCTTGCTACTTTCCCCCTGCTTTTCTTACAGTTTTATTGATTGTCTCTTAGTGCTGAATAATGTTTTTGCCGCTGAGCTGATTCTCCCTCACACACACACACACGCACACACGCACACACACAGGACTATGGTCTGTGAGCAAGGAAACAAACAGTCTCAGGCTGTGATGAAGTTCTTGCTGGTGACAGCTGTGCTGGTGGGCCAGCGTTGGCAACAGCCATCCATCTTAGCCGGCCCCATCTTTCACCTCTGGGTGCAGGCAGGCAGAAGCTGAGATGAGCAGATAGTAACACCCTGTGGACATTATGCAGCTCCGCCCATTAACGAAAAGGTATCGACTGCAGCCTGAAGGCTAAGGAGGCAGGCAGGCGTGTGACTGGAAGTAGACAATTTGAAAGTAAATGCTGTCCAGGTGCCTTTGAGCAAAGCACATAACATTCAGCTGTTCCAGACCTACATTAGTGGTAAGTGACATATCAATAGGCCAGTAAGCCAGTTTGACATGTCACTGTAGGAAAAGCACAGGCGCAAATATTAAAATGAATAATGGCTGAATTCCATTTAGCTACTTCAGATTTAGGGTCCTGGTATTGTACAAGGTCCCGACAGACCGCTAAGACCTGCAAGGCGACTACTTTTTGGTGTCTTGCTACCTTGACCATTTGTACTGTAGAATAAGGTAAACAGGGAAGAAGCACATCACACAACCATTCTTGATACATAAGCAAAAAGAAAAAACACAGTAAAGCTGCCACATTTCTTTATTCTTTCAACTCTTAAGTTTGGACAAATTATTTGAACAATGCAAACATTTCAACTGTAAAAATAATGTACCACGATTGGTGTAGAAAATGTATTGGACATTAAAGAATGTATGATTTGTGCATTGCCATGGTTAGGTAACCTGGGAGACCTTCACCCTTGGCATGCTTTATGTGAGGAGGCTCTGGGTGAAGATATGACTAAGACCTTGGAAATGCTCCCATGATTATAATGCATGAAAAATGGTCTTGACCGAGGGTTGACTGTGGCGACAAATGGCCCCGTCCCCACCCAACTGGTGGTCTCATTTTATATTGCCACGCAGTTATAAAACAAGAAAATAAACAAACAATATTTCCTGAATGAGAGGTCAGTCCCACCCCCGTCTCAAATTGATTGGTCATTGGAGAGCCTCGCAATTTCATGTGTCCAAGTTTAATCTGATTGAACTCTGTGTGAAGCATAGACACCGGGTCAATTTGCGACCAGAAGTAAATGTGCCTTTTCCCGTTCCACACAGAAATTAATTGGAATTAAAATCTGGTCTGACTGTGCCATCATCCCTTGTGGTGCCTCAGACCTTCTTCTAGTGGTGTTGCAACCATTAGGCCCCTCCCTAAGCAGCATTTATAGCCCCACTCCCAGCAGTGGTAGCAGGCTCTAGTCCCAATGTGATGTGTGTCAGCTGATGCCCGTACACACTAGATGTGTAGTACAGACAGAAGAAGTAATCAGGGTACAGTAGCTGGGATGGGCAAATTCGGAATTAGAAAAATTGTTCCTTTCTTGTAGAGCTGATGCACATAGATGGCGTATCTTGATGCATTGAGGTGCGTCATTGATGCATCAACTCACAACCACACATCAAAACACAGCCGGTGTGTGTTTCCTTCAACAGATGAAGCACTTAAAGGAGTTTAAGTGTCAGTTCAAGTGTAGTCTTAGAAGGGAGTGCGCGTACATTTCAGTTGAGGTGTAAACAATGAAAGCAGTTAACTTCACTTCACGTCATGTAAAATGCACACCCTGAAGTGTCATTTGAAGGTTAAGCAATTAGACATGTCAAATGAAGTTTAAGCAATGAAAGCAGTCAAAATGTAGGCACTGTAAGCAGTTGAAGTGTAAGAGACGAAAGTTGTTGAACTGAAGGTTTGTATGTAAGAACTGAAAGTGACTGAAATGTGAGAATGTTGAGAACAGCTGAACTGGAAGCTTTAAATTGCCAGAATGCAAAATTGCCATGGCCTTGCAGTCGACTTCCTTTCACCCAAAGGCATGCTGGGATAGACTTAATGCCGTTGTATATGAATAGGCGGCTTCAGAAATTGGAGGTATATTAAGGTTCAACAGTAATAGGTAGTTGCAGGTGTGAACATAATAAATATGATGGAAGATGTCACAGCTTGAATAAATAGAGGCTTTAATTTGTTGTTTTCCTGGGAACTTAATCATCATGTCAGTCACCCTTTTCTGTAAAGACCAACATTATCATATTTCATCACTTTTAGCAACCTTTTCAACTGCATTATTTATTATTGTCAACTAAATCTGTACAACGCTGTGCATACAAATAGATTCCACTCCTACATACTTTTACCTTTCCTGTTTATTCATTTGATATACAAACTCTTCTACACTTTAACTAGTTCAACACTCTACAATAGTATATTCAAGGAAATCATTATAAATGTTTGGTCATTTTTTACTTCTGTTGTAAGCACTGAACAACTACGGAGTAAAATGTCATTCGCATCTAATTATTTTTTCCAGTGTCTTGCCATTTCTTATCAAGTACATTCATACTATATCATTACATATTAACATTTATCACATTGACAACTTTCAAAGAAAATTGAAATTGAAAATTGAGTTCTCTCTTGTGTTTTTCTAATATCATGTACGTTATAGCAGTGGAGGAATATTATTTTATATATGTTCATGTCCTATTTCATGAGATTAAAGAGACAGAGATGTAGTGAATGTTTGGTTAATAAATGTCTTTATTTGGCTTTGAGAGGAATATCACTGCATGAGATAGCAGCACATACAGTCACAGTTGTATAGCAGAGGTCTGGAGAGTGTCAGCACTCCTCAGCCTCCCGAGAAACAAGTGGGATGCAGGTGAAAACATGTTTTATTTTAACTTTCAGTCATGGTTAAGGCAAGTTTTTTAATTGAACACACAACAAGCAAAAACCGATCCCATCCAGCAGATATTCAAGCTCCAAGAGTCAGGCCATGCATTCATGCCCATTGGTTGATTCATTTGTCATAAAGAAAAGCCCAGGGGGTGAAATGATGAACAACAGCGAAATGAAACTGTTGAAGGCAAAGTGATAGAAGGGGTTATGGTGAAAATAGCCCTTATATGTGACTGTGTACCATATAGCCATGACCCTTGAGGCGTCTGCCCCACCTGCCATTTGCAGTCTGAGCTGAGAGCTGTCAGTGTCATCATCAGCTGCCTGACACCGACAGCCTCGTTCACCTTCATCTTGTTTCCTTTATCCAGCTAAATTAAACAAAAGCACCACTACATTTGTATGAGGAGAAAGAAAAAAAAGGTTGGCTTCTCTAAAAATGAAGGGAAAGTAATTGAAGATAGTAGACTTGCAGATAAATATTAAACTCTGAGGAGGCGAGACGGCTGATAAAATGACAAATGAATCAATCAAAGGGGGATAATTCATATTCCCAAAAAATTATATATATCGGCAATTAAAAGTCTACATTTTTTCATTCCCAAAGATGCACTTCCTCATGGAGAAGCTGCAGCACTCCTCCTTACCAGCATCTGAAAATACCACCCACCCTCCCAACACATTTGTATATACAGATTTTCTGAGCTCCAAGTTGCCATTATTGCCGTGCTGTGACACTGCAGTGAGTTAAAGAGAATGAAAAAGTGTCCGAATGGTTAGTGGTACATTTTGTTTTGTCGACATGGGGTGAGATGCAGAACTAAGTGGAGAGTAATGAGAGCAAGGAAAGGAGTGGAAGAAAGAGGGGAGTGGAAAGCTTTCACCTGCTGTGGGAAATGTGGGGTTGGAGTTCAAACAGATGCAGTTTTTCCTCAAAGCGTTCCCGTGTAACAAGCCGACATTCAGGAATGAGCTGGTTGAGCTTCGGTCTATGATGAAATCTTTAACCTACAGTACTCCCCAACTTTTATATGTAAAAATCAAATAGCACCGTAAAAGTTGGACTGGCTGTTACTCCAAGATCTGTGCGTTTATCTTAAAGTCTGTGTGCTGACAAAATTGTTACTTTCAAGGTATTGATTGCTCTTACTGTGAGTATTGATCATTAATGGCACATTCACTGTTGCTCACATGAGGAAAAATCATCCCGTTTCAAACTTAAGAAACTTTGTGACATCATGCTAGCTTTCTGCATGTCTCTCTGCATTTACGTGATGTAAAATCATGACGACCTCTGCAGAGTATGTAAATGGTTTGAACTTGTCTGCCATTGTAATACATCGATTCCCTTCTACAGCTCCTTCTTCAGCTATTAACGTTTGTACTAATCGCTTCTGAATCACGGAGCAAACAGAGACAGAAAAACACAGTGGGTGGGAGGCATCTGTGCAGAATTGTGTGTGTTTGTGTGTGACAGAGATGATGTGAACAGGGACCAGATCCATGTAAGTGACTGGTGGAATGAGGAATGTGTTATTGATAATGATGAAGATGTTGACACAAGCAATTTAGCTCTTGCTGTTCTTGCCGGTGGGGCTCTCCTTCTTCTTCTCTTTCTCCTTCTCCTCCTTCCCTTTCAGCTTCTCCTCCTCCTCCTCTTCCTCCTCCTCCTCCTCTCCCTCTCCCTCACCATCACCATCACCATCACCATCACCCTCGCCCTCCTCCTGGTCATCTCCCTCCTCCCCCTCTTCTCCCTCCTCGCCCTCCTCCTCCCCCTCTTCTCCCTCCTCCTCCTCCTCTCCTGCCTCCTCTTCCTCTTCCTCAGGCTTGGCTCCATACTTCCTGTAGGCTCCAAGGGTGTAGGTGCGGGCTGACATGTAGGAGAAGCCCGGGTAGCCGGACTGGACCATGGCTCCACCAACGGAGCTGAGGCGGCACTCCTCACCTTCCAGCAGCTTCCTGCACAGACAGAGAGAGAGACAGAGGGGGGACAAGAGATGACGTCGACCTCTAGTCTGGTTCTGTTACTATTATTATCTCAGTGTATCTCTCCTGAGGGATCTAATGTCACTGGAGTATCAGTGGCAACACCTCTGCTGTCTGTTTTGGTATATTTGCCCAGAACATTATCACAGGTGCTGAGTTAGATTTTTGTAAGGTTTCACATTGTATCGTTCATCTGTCCTCTTACAGAGGAAAAACAACTGATCCATTTGCATGAAAGAGGGACTATCAGATTGTTAATGCAAGCATTTTAAACCACACCTTCCTTTTTATATATATTATTTGCCTTTATATAGATATAGACAGGAGCTGTGGGGAAAGAGAGAGGGGTATGACATGCAACAATGGTCCCTGGCAGGAATCAAAGTGGTTAGTATGCATCTTAAAAACTAGGCCACCAGACGCCCCAGAAGAGTTCTTACTCTAACTCTAAAAATGCTTAAAATAAATGTTGGAGTGGAAGTGAAACTCATTGTAGTACTGATTATATATTTCCAAGACACTTGTAAAGATAATATCAGCTGAAATCTTGTCTCTGAAATTTAAAACTTTAAACTTGCAATTCAAACTTTGGACAACAAAAAAATCTTTTGCTTGACTACCCTGCCTTGTTGACCTCATCCAGTGGATTTTGAAAAGGTTTCTGTAAGCAAAGATAGCAGATGTAATGTATCCACCAAACTTCAAAAATATGAAGGCGGGAGAAATAAAATGCAAAATACAATAATAACCTTTTTTTTTTTCTTCATATGACTATTTAAAATAAGCAAGTGATGGGGTCATGTAGAGTACTGCATAATGTCAAAGCTAACACTTAAATTCAGGTTAGTTTAATCTCCCAAACGGATTACTGCTGTAGTGTTTGTAATGTAGCCAACCTGTAGGCAGCGATCTCAATGTCCAACGCCATCTTAACGTTCAGCAGGTCCTGGTATTCACGCAGGTGACGGGACATTTCTCCTTTGGTGCTGCGCAGGGCAGCCTCCAGCTGCTGAATAGTATCCTATACACACACACAAATAAAATTATATTATGAAATACTAATAATGCTGTCGTGCTCTCATGAAAAGAGATATATTGAAAATGTGTTGATAAACATCTAGTAGAGATTTTCACTTTTGTCTTGTCTGACCAAGGAGTGTGTTCATTTTTGATATAAGTGATTCACAAAAGAGTGTTTCTGAGACTTTAATTGATGAGTCTGATATCTCTGGCAGAATTCAAGACTTTTGTAAAGTCAGTGGTAAATGACCCCATTGTCAATTGTCTCTGCTATTAGCTTACTTTTAGCCTTATGAGACATATGGCTTGTATTATGAACTGTTTTTAGTATCATTTTATCTGTTGTCTGATTTGTGTTTGTTATGCTGCCATCTTGGCCAGGTCTCCCTAGCAAAGAGGTTTCCAACCTCAGTGAGACTTACCTGGTTAAATAAAAGTTAATTAAATCATAAAATAAAATTTAAAAAATACCAAAATCTCATTGACATACCTGCATCTCTCCGACTTCATTGTTATGGCGATCCTCCATCTCAGCAATCTGCCTCTCCAGGGCCTCGTTGTGGCCCCTGAGGGCCTCGATCTCCAGGGTGCGGGCCTGCACCTGCCTGCGGTACTCACTCAGCTCCTCCTTCGAGTGCTTGATGGAGTCCTGGTTGCGGGCAGCCGCCTCGGTCACACTGGCAAACTTGGAGCGGTACCACTCCTCTGCCTGGGCCTGGTTCCTGGCCGACAGGTTCTCATACTGAGCCCGGATGTCCTTCAGGGCAGCAGTCAGGTCCGGTTTGCTCATGTCCATCTCCACTGACACCTGGACATAGGAGAGGGGAATAACGGAAAGGCATTTTGTAATATGAGTGCTCCTCTTAGTAGGTTGAGACATAGAAGTTACATCTGTAAATAAATGAGGTACCATTTGAAACTTTAGTAATCAATAATGCTCATATTTTCAAGGAATACACACTATATGTATGTGAGTATAGATTTTAAAAACTGCATAATTGTTCACATTGTTTAAATGCTTTTTTGCTTACTGCTTATACATTATTTGAGTTATTTGAGTTGATTTCTACACTGATAACCATATTCATTTTGATTATGGAACAATCTAATTTGCCAACAGGGGCAATTAAAGCCAGAAAAGCAGGCTGGTCAGTCACCAGTTTGAATACCTGGTTCAGGTAGGAAAACCTTGTGTCCTGAATACTTTAGTGCCACTGGGCAGCTGACTTTCTTTGTGTCTGTTCTTTGAACAGCAGTGACTGTAATTTGAAGATACTTTAAGATACTGGTTTGCTGAACTTATTGAATTTCACCATGGATGATGAAAAACCCTTTCAAGCCACACCTGTGATGATGTTGGAAATGTTTTTTATTTTTTAAATGCTATTTTCTCTGTTGCTCACAGCTGTTTTCAATGCACACTCCTTTTCTGTGCTATAGACTGCATTTCTCCTGGTGACATATACATACTGTATTATGCATAAGGTGAGCAGTGCATTGATGAGCTGCTGCAGGACTGACGAATCGACTGCTGACACAGGCTTCTCTGCTGGAGAAAGCTGTGCTGTCAATAGCTTACATGGCAATAATATTCCCTGCAGGGAAGAGGAGAAACCCTGGAGAAATCTACCCAGCAACCATCACTCCACCGCATTACTTAACACCACTGCTCATTCAATGAATTGATGTCTGTTCAAAGTTGAAGGTAAAGTTGCTGATGCTCTCATTCACTTCGATGTCTTTGCTTTGCATCGTTTTCGTTTGCTCCATCTGCAACATGATGAGCTCTAATACTACTTCATACATAATAGCTCCATTAAAAACTCTGACTACCTAGGGGAGCATCTATATTTGTACACGAATCGATATTATTGATGATTTTGTTAATGAAAACAACATCGTCTTCTGTTCGCGCGCGTGTACGACAAGCCAAAACGTTTTTGTCAAACTGTGATAGTATTCGTTTACTGTTTTGTTGCTGTTAAAACAGTTTAGTTTGAAATGTACACACAAAAACAATTGCTAGCGTACCTCACAGGGTTGGTCCTGCCTGCTGCCCCTTGGGACGACCACACCCCTGGATTATGCGCTATTTCTCCGCATTTTTTCTCCCTCCCCCCTCCCCCCTCTGCCCCCTTTCCTCGCCTCCTTTAATGAAAACATCTCCATTATCCCCCAAATATTAGCTAGCTACTGGCGGGGCTGGCAGTAGTAGCCTATACCCTAAGTTTATAATGACCTTGTTGAACTAAGCGTATTTATATTTTACACTAGACACCTGTAACATGACACATAATATTCCCACAGATAATGTTACAGTTTTACGACATACTTTGTACAATTGGCAACGACGACCGGTACCTACTTGCGAAAAAAAGGCACACTCTTTTAGCTTAAACATCCTAAAGTTTGCACGGGGGCGTGGCGAAGCGCGCGGGTCGCTGCAGGGACGCTCGAGACCCCAGATTTCTGAGAGGAGGAGGGAGGGACAGCGCGTGGTGCTGAAACGGAACTGCAGTGCCATCAGTTATCCAGTGCGCAGTTGGAAGAGGACGCAGTATGGCGTGCAGACAGAAAAACGATTCAAGACTGCTCTTATACTTTACAAATGTAACCTTATTGTGGAAGCATGTTATTGAAATCCTGGACTACTGCGGGAAACTTGCTAATATATAAACAGTAGCCTATATAAACACTTGTAGTGGACCTGCGTATTTGACTGACTTTGAATATTGCGTAGGCTACTGCGTCTGCGACTTTGAATAGCCTACGTATTTGGTGTATAGGCAAACTATCTGGTGATTATATACTATTTGCGGTATTATAGGAATATTATAATCTAGTGAAGCCATTAGAGAATATAGGGAATAGCCTCCCATCAAGTTTGATACGGTCATTGTAAAGTCAGTCTACAAGCCTCAGTCCCTGTAGCAATATTATAGTGATGTGTTGGCTACTGGTAAAACATCTATGGATGTGACATTAAAAACTGAAGGCCATGGGGAGTGAGGAATATTAGAATTAGAATAATTAGAATAGTAGTGTTTGTGGCAGTGTGACATTGAAAACTAGTGGTTGATAAAAAATCTGACAAGTGGACCAAAGTACCACCTGTCAGTGTATGGACCTACAGGTCATCAGAACACAGCGGGATGTGTACCTGTGTGGCCTGCAGAGACGTCTGCAGCTCCTGCAGCTCCTCCTCATGAACTTTCCTGAGGAAGGCGATCTCGTCCAGCAGAGACTCAACTTTCTTCTCCAGCTCCAGGCGCGCCAAGGTAGCGTCGTCCACGTCCTTCCGGTAGCCTTTTAGGGTGTTCTCCGCCTCCTCGCGCAGCCTGGTCTCCTCCTCCAGCTTCTCCCTCACGCGCTCCAGGGTATCGTTCATCTGCACGCAGTCCAGGTGCATCTGGCTCTTCTCGTGCGTCAGCTCTTCCACGCGCGCCCGCAGCTCGCGGATCTCCTGCTCGTACAGCTCGTGCAGGCGCGAGGGCTCGTTGTTGCGCTGCCGCAGCAACGTGACCTCTGCCTCCAGGACTTTATTCTGCTGCTCCAGGTTGTGCACTTTCTCAATAAAGGACACGAAGCGGTCATTGAGGCCCTGCAGCTGCTCCTTCTCGTTGGTGCGGATGATCTTGAGCTCGTTGGTGACCGCGGTGGACTGGGTCAGGTCCATCATGGAGTCCGGCATGGAGGAGAAGACGCGGCCGGGGGCCGCTGTCCTGCGGTAGGTGGTGGAGGACATCACGGAGGGGGAACCATAGGTGCGGTGGCTGCCGCGGTATCCCGCAGAGTGCAGGCGGGACGGGCTGCTGCTGCTGCCCAGACCCACGCGGCCGGACCGGGGGGCATCTCCGAAGATCTTCCGATAGGAGCTGCTGCTGTAAATATCGCTGGAGTAGCTCATGTTTCCTTTACCTTGGTGGTGTCCGGTCGCACTGCTCTGTACAGGAGAGAGAAAGAGTGTGTGTGGAGTTCAGGAGTGTGTGAGGGTGAGTGTGTGTGAGAGAGAGAGAGAGAGAGAGAGAGAAAGTGAGATGCGAGTGATGTCTGGCCAGGACAGGTGCTTTTATAGTGGAGGCGCCGGCGCATCATTTGACGCATGGACAACAGAAGATGTGGGGAAACCTGCAAGCTTTTGCAGAAAGCCTCCACCCTCTGGGGAGACACGAATTCACTCATGCGGCTCCTCTTTTCTGCCTTCAGGCATCAACACACAGCAACTCTAAATGAAGATCACGTTTTGTATAGGGGCTTTATTAGGGGCCTGTTTGACCGTAGAGGTATACATCTAGTGAACTTAATTGTACATTAAGTTATTAGGCCTAACTCACGATTTCCTTTCATGTTCTGACTTAATGACATGCAAATAAAATCACATCATAACAAAATCACGTGTAATCTCATTTTCCCACTACATTTATTATCCCACTGCACTGTCTCATGTTACCTTAGTCCATACTGTCCACTGTCATTGCAGTTTTTCTTTGCTGTCCCAGCAGAATGGCAAATGGGATCGATGTGTAAGAGCTATGCGCCAGAGCGTGTTTTGGTGCTGCAGTCTGCATCCAGCCGCCCTCATCCCCCCGACCTCCGCAATATCGGAATGCGGGATGAGACTCATTACAGTGGCCTGATTCTTACACTCCCACATCATCACAGTCTCATCTACGGTCCCTGAAAGTGGAAACATCAGTGTTGGATTGGTAAATTAGTTATCAATAACCGTGACGTCCTGTCGGTCATCATCATATTGCATCACAACAAAAACATTCAATTATATAAATGAGAACAATATTAAGTTATTATATTTTCCACTTATAAACACTGCAGTCCTCATCATAAGTCACCACAACCACCAAAAGCTTGTATGTTTGTCACCCCACCCCCATATAACAACTCTACTCTATCGTTGGCTGCCTTTAAATGTGTGTAAACCTGATTTCCCAGATTACCAGAGGTGGATAGAAGTTTTGGTGTGTTAACATTATATCAAAATGCATACAGTTGTCCTGAGCCAGAGGGAGTTATCGCCACACAGTCTCTGTTGGTAAAAAGTCACGTCTGGCCTGTGTGGCGTTTAAGTGCTGCGCAGAGCTGTCGCTGGCCTTGGTCCTGATCCAGACTGGAGGCAGGAGAAGGACCACGCCCATGCAAAGGAGAGAAGAGCCACCTACAGGACTGCAGCCTCACCACCTCCAAACACCACACAAGTCGACCCCAGTGCTCCTCTTCACACTGCCAGTCTGGAAAACAGCCCAAACAGTGAAAACGTTCAATACAGACACTGCCAAGTCATCCTAAATCACCTTAGACCATTTCTGATGATGCTACTTTTACAATGGGAATTTTTTCACTGCAAATGAAATATTTTTCTTGATACTTGATTTGGCCTTAAGTCAACATCAATTGTTAGCTCAAATTATTATTAGCTCAGCAACAACATATCCTTAACACATCACTAGATCTGCCTTGAATTCTTGTCTTTAAACACACTATTTTTAAAATCTTCCTTCATCAAGTGTGAGATAGTGCATTTATATATTGCAATTGCTTTTAGTGCAGATTTGCTTTTTCTGGATTTCACGTGTCTTACTGTATATGAAGAGTCATTATAAGGTGGTCCAATCTCTAGATTCTTCTTCTATTCAAGATAGTGAAATCAGAAAACTGGAATCATGCATGTCCATATGTTGACTTTTTTTTTTTTTACATCTACTGTATGATAGACAGACAGACAGACAGACGACATTGGAAGGAGTCCTTTGATTTTTACTTACATATGTTAACCACTCGGGGGTGCTAAAGCATCAGTGGAACATCACATGTCCAGCAGGCCTGAGCTGATGCTGAGCACGTGTAAACTTAAACCACATCCCCACTCTTATTTCAGTACCACTTTTTAATGTTAGAACTTCTTCGTACTGAGATCGCTGCCTTCACTTGCATACACACTCAGCTGCCAGTTTATTAGGTACACCTAGCTAAAACCAATACAGTCTAATGCAACAGTCTTGCAATAAATCCTTCCTTCATGAAGGTTATAATGTAAACTTATATCATTGAGGCTAAGCTAAAAAACAGAAACACCTCTCTGTGTAATGCAATACAGTTCAACAGCACCACAAACTACATTCTTCAAAACATCCTTTCATCACAACTGAACATTATAACCTTCACAAATGAAAGATTTATTGCAGGACTGTTGTATTAGACTGCATTAGTTTTAGCTATGTGTAAACTAGCAACTCTTTCTATTGTGCAAATGACTGTGGGTATAATGTGGACATATAATCACATACATTTATTATTATTGTTGTTGTAACTGTTGTCATTATTAGTTATTTATAACTAACATGGTTATTACTATTAGTATTGTTAATATTTGTTTGCTTTGGCAATATAAGCACTGTCTTTTCATGTCATTAAATTAAAAAACTGAATTGAATTGAAATTAATCATGCATTTAAGTCTACTGTGAAGTATTGGTCACTCAGCTAGTCAGTTTCCAGGTTGTAAAGCTGCAGGGCATCACCGAAGATATACAAACACACCCCATAAGGACAGCTAACTCCTCACAGCTCATGTTTCAGCTTCACAGCAAGGTCAAAAAACTCTGTGGACCACCCACAAGACACAACACGCAATACAGTTCAGTTCATCAAGACTGAGAACACGCTCACACAGACAGACTGCATGTTGTGTGTGTGTGAGAGAGAGAGACTGCAGCACTTTACCTCGGCCGCCCAGCCATTTTGACCGTCTTTGGCAACAAAAGGGCCTATTGGAGAGGGAGGGTGCCAGTGACTCAGCAGAAAATGACAGGTAGCCAGAAATGCCTGATTTCGATCATTATGTGTCCTGTTCATCCTCCCTGTCCCCCTTTATAGTTACCAAACTGCACAGCAACAGGAGAGACGCCACCTTTATTTCATTTAGTCTACTGAAAGCATCGTATCACCCAGAAAAACAATGCATGCCATCAAATTCTCATTCACACAGTCAACTGATTTATCCCTTCAGCTGCAATACAAAACTGCAGTATCATAAGCTGACTTTCAGTTCAGTGTACAGGTGCAATGAGCAGAGTTTTTGCATCAATAAATCACTACCACATTAATACTGATACATCAGTGCAATGACTGTAAACAAACAAGACCACAGTTGGCAGCCTTGAGCAGTCCCTGCATAGCCTTTTGCATGCAGACAGTGCCACTGGTCAGATTTCACAGTAAAAATGCTGTGGTGTTTTACAACAAAAGACAGGAAGAGGGCGCTGTTCCTCCAGCAGGAACAGAGAGAAGGCTTTCAGGGTTTGTGGCAATAGCAAATGGTGGAACAAGTGAAAGGTTGATGGAAAAATTACCTCTAAAATATATATCCTCTTCAGCATAAAGAGGAAAAAAACACAAAGACACATAGAGCAATGCAAGGTAATAAACCTTTTTTAGTTTCAGACATTTTGACATGTCATTGTAAGAAAAGCACAGGCTGATAATGTTGGCTGCATTCCATTAATTTCAGTCAGATTCAGGGCCCTTTTATTGTGCATACTGGTTCACTAGCATGGCTTACTGGGGCACTCAAATGGAACCGAGCCAGCATTAAAGTTGTTCCTTACACCTGTGAAAAAGCCCTATAGGGCAAGTAGCAACATCATTGTTACTGGAAATGAGAGAATACCTTTAATCAACAATACTACAGTGTGTACCCAGGTGTCAGATAGTGATATCTCGTCATTTCAGTTCTGGTTTCATTTGTCCACAGTTTATTACATTATGTAAAGGAAGCACTACTAATTTTACAACCATATTTAAGATCTTTAAAGGATAATTCGACATTTTGGGAAATACACTTTTTTGCTTTCTTGCCAAGAGTAGAGAAAATTGATTCCACTCTCACATCTGTCTGTTATATATGCAGTTACAACCAGCAGCCAGTTAGCTTAGCTTAGCATAAAGAGTGGGGGAAACGGCTAGCCTGGCTCTGTCCAAAGGCAACAAAATCCACCTACTAGCACCTTAAAAGCTCACTAATTAACACGTTATATCGTGATTGTTTAATCTGTACAAAAACCTAAATGTAAAAGCCACAACGTGTGGTTTTACAGGGGGGTTATGTGCCAATGCCAGACTATTTCTTGGAGCAGTAACTTTCTGGAGTCTTGTCACCGTAAGGTTGCCAGGCAAACAGCAGAGACTCCAGGAAGCCAAGAAATAGTCCAGCACATAACCCTTGTAAACCCACAACTTTTTACACTTTGGGTTTGTACAGATTCATTCAACAAGATATAATATATACGTAATGTTTTTTTCCTTTGGACAGAGCCCGACTAGCTGTTTACCTCGCTGTCCAGTCTTTATGCTAAGCTAAGCAGTTGCTGCATGTAGCTTTATAATTACCATACAGACATGAGAGAGGTTTCAATCTTCTCATCTAACTCTCAGCAAGAAAGTGCAAGTTCCAAAATGTCAAAGCATTACTTTAAAATACTATAAATACCATCTGGCAGGGAGTGAAAGACATGCAAAGTCCCTCACTCTGCATGCTGTGCTGTGGGGGCAAGGGTGGGGCAAGAATAGTGTTTATTTACCCTGCCCCCCCCCCCACCTCCCCTGGTGGGAATCAAACATAGTGACCCTCCCTCCACCAGCCTGCTACTCTAACCTCCTACCACTGCAGCTGCCAGCACAGCCACACTATCCTCACTGTGGTTTCATCTAATAGAGACTTGTAAACACTGTTCCACAGGGCGGCTAGTTCACTTCAGCTGTTCAATTGCAGCACAACAACCAGAATTATTCTGAAGCAGGTTTAAAACTATATATAGTATCACTGAATATTACATATGGCTCAGTCAGTGTGGTCCACCCCTGTTTATGTAGTTTGATTGATTATATATTTATTGAATTCAATACTGCAAGGGCCATCTGAGTAATTACTGATGCTATGATGATGGATTGAAGATGTCATGTGACCACATGTACTGTATATTTTGTCACTGAGTGGCATTATTTTCTTTACATATATAATGGCATCTAATAACTCAGAAATTCCCAGATCTCCATGGAGGCCCCGACACAAAACACTCTCCAGCAGCCGTGCTCCTTTGAAACTCTTTCCCCTCCGGTGCTTTGATATGCCAGGTGTTACACACAGGCACTAAGCGAGGGTTTCTGTGAAGAGCTTTACTACGTGTCACATACAGGCCACTCAGCCCCCTCGCTTTTGTTCTACCTTGGATGCACTGATCTTGTCTGATGTGCACTCTTCACTCCAGTCCCCCGGGACCCCTCCCTCTTTTCACACATAAGATCTCCTCCAACTGTTTGCATACACACACACACACACATGCAAAGCACACGTATACACGCACACTCAAATCTCTATCTCTATATCTGAGCTGTCAGCTGTGGTGGAGGATGATCGTAAGGCCGTTGTCACTCAGCCACTTCCTGCACTGGCCTTATGATCAGACATGGAGCAGTACCTGGCTACTATAGGACTTCTATTCAGGTGATGAAATCCAGTGAGGCTCAGATAAATTCATTCTTTTTGATGGGAATTGCCTTACTGAATGGTAAATGTGGATACGTAACGCGATATGTGCCATCTACTATTCATTGATCAGTTTCCACAGAGACACTGTGGTCCACAATCAAAATGAATGATGATACAGTTTGACTGATTACATATATATTGTATAATACATTACATAAGTGTGATTGTCATACAAAGCTAACGACTACTTTTTTCACTTAATTGGAGGATTTTTGTGTTCCATAATCTAAAACCGGAGGATTACAAATCTGTAAAACTGTAATTCAGACTAGTAAAACCTCAGAATACAGTCATGTGATGATCCAGAGCTACAAGAGCCATTCACACAGTGATAATAAACCTTTTCCACAGCAGACATTTTTACATCTTTCAAACACAAGTATAACTAAAAACTAAAAATTAAACTAGTAAATTGCTGCATTGCAATGCAATAATCGCTAGAACTGACACACTGTTAATGCTAGCATCAGTGCGCCATTGCTAGCAATATTTAGGTTCTAACGTCTGCCTGTTGTTTGGTGCTGGGCAGGTAGAGTGCAGTCAGTTTATCTGAGCTTTTGAGCTAAAAACAGCTGTGTGCTCGAGCTGGAAACGAGGTTGATGAGAGGGTGAGAGTAAACCAAAACTGTTAAGTTGTGGGCTCTAAAGCCAAAACAATGAGTTAAAAGATACTAAAACTACCTACACTGTCTACTGACAACCAGTGGTAATTCTCTGTGCATTCATCACTAGGAGCGACCCTCTCACATTACATAAAGTCATGGTGCAAAAATGTTTTAGCTTTCAATTGGGAGACATTGAAAACCTTTGGGATCCAGAGGATTACAGCAATAATATAATACTGGTTTGACTGTAATACCAAGTTAATAACTACTTTTTATACCTCACTGAAGGACTTTTGTGTTCCATAATCTAGATCTCAGACATTTTGACCTGTCATAGCAGGAAAAATACAGGTGTAACTAATAACATTAACGATGGCACAGTCCCATTAAATGTACCAGTAAGCCATGACAGTGAGGCAGCATGTACAATACCAATACTGGCTTACGTAAATGGGATGCAATCATTAATGTTATTGGTTCCACCTGTGCTTTTCCTGCTATGACATGTCACAATGTCTCATGTGGAAAAGGCACTGTGAACTACAAACTGCAGGTAAACCATGAAGTAGCAAATGATAATAAACAATAAGACAACAAGTAGTAACCATTACCACTAAATACCACCCCTCTTCTAACTGTAACCATCATTGTACAACCGTCATGAGTGTAGGCAGAATCAGGCAGTGGAGGGAGTCTTTATGTGCTCTCCATTGCTGACATTATGCCTATAAGTGATTGAATCAATCACTATGTGCTCCCTCAATTGTTCCCCAGGGCTTGGTGTTGTTGTGTGTTTCCATGGCACACGATATTTGTTTGATTGTGATGCTTTGGTGTGTGTGTGTCATGTGGGTGTGTTCCCTGTATTAGGTGTCTTTGCATTCAGTTTGAGTGTTTGTGTGTGTGTGTGTGTGTGTGTGTGTGTGTGTGTGCATGATTGGTCAGGGCAGTCCTGGGAGGCGAAGGTCAAAGTAAACTGGGTCCCGGATAAACTGCTGGATTTGACTAATCTGACAAGCGAGGACGTAGAGAGGTGGGTCAGTAGGCCTGTGACTCTGACACACACCCGCAAACAAACACACTCACTTACACAACTCCGTCAATAACAGCAGGTAGGTTATGTCAATACACTCAGCTGGAGCGTGTTGTGCTTGGCTCAGGCTAAACTGCATTGCGGTGTCTGTCTCCTGTTTCATGTGCAGATTAAACGCGAGGTGTGTCTTTTGGTGGATGCTTTTGAAGTGCTTTACAGTAGGATGTGACTGAAGGATTATCTTATACTAACACTGAGATAGATAGATAGATAGATAGATAGATAGATAGATAGATAGATAGATAGATAGATAGATAGATAGATAGATAGATAGATAGATAGATAGATAGATAGACTGTATCTACTCATTTGTAAGATGAGTCACAGTGGCCTTGACTCACAACAATGGAAATGATCCCAGAGCTTCCAGCTAACTGAATGAACAGATTAATCTAATGTTAGCTTGCTAATTTATAAAAGATATGCAACATGGTCGACACATCTGACATAACACTTGACTATAATGCTGTTTAATAATGATGTAAAGATATTACATTTCAAAAAAATAGCACAACATGGCTCAAATCACAAAACATTTTGCCTGTAATGTCAGACTACGATCTTATAATGTTAGCTAGGTTAGCATGATCAGATAATTTCCACTCATTTTAAACTGCATACTAACTCTGAAACACACATACATTATTTCTCCATGTATGCATATATAAATTAAACACATACACTTATAAAAGATTTCTAGTTAAGTTTAATATCGTTTGCCCCCCAAAACTTTAAACCTTTGGAAGTTATTCTATAGCTATTGATACTACTGCGACTTCCTGTATACATGGTTGATTCCTTTTTATTGGATGATGCTAGATGTTTCCTAGCAACCGATCTACACATTACTTAAGTCTTTACCAGCTAAGACAGTTCTTCAGTTTTAGATAATAGCTATGCAGATTTAGTTTGAAAATAGCTAGTTGTTACTAAGAACAGAGTAAGGACACAAACTTTGTAATAGATTTAATGAATTTAGCTGCAAATAGTTGGAGTAACCAAAAAGAGGTAATATTATTCTGTATTTCACAAGAAAAGAAAAGAAAAGATTAGAGGAATGTGTGAAAAAAAATATTTTCAATTCTTTCATATCATTATTTGTCTTATATTTATTGTGTAACCCCTTTGTGGGCCCTGACCCCTAGGTTGGGACCCACTGCTATGAACAGCCAGAGTCGTGTTGATCAATTCTACACTGAATGTGAGATCAAAAACAATTCTATTTATCATATCAAAGTGGGGAACCCTGCCTGGCTGATGTGATTTGTCACTCAAAGACCAATAACAGCCTGATATATTTCCTTACAATGAAACAATAGATTCCAAATGTCAGTCTGGTGCATTCGGGCGAAGATGCAAATGAAGGAGAAGACATGCCCTTTATCCAGAATGGACTGGGTACATGTGAGTATTTCATCATTTCCCATATTGGAGCTCAGTCCTCAAGCAATTCAAGACCTACAATGTATTGAAATGGTATTGGAGCTAACAAGGATTTACAGGGCTTCCCATGGTGGAAAAACAGTCTTTTCCTATGGCTCCCCTCCCCCTCAGCAGTCAAGACAGCTCCAGAAGGGATGCGGGATGCTTTTCAAGATGCTCATCCCCCTCCTCCTCCTCCTCCTCCTCCTTCTCCACGCTTTGTGTGTGTTGGTTATTGAGCAGCAGTCAGATGGCTGCGATCATACAAACCCAGGATTTGGCCAGCAGATTACTCTGAAACACACTGGATGGCCTTGCGAGGATCAAGCCCCCGTGGAGGCTCTCTTTCATCTGCTATGCAAAAACCTCCTCATTACAGTCTATTCAGCCTCTACATGAAGATTATTCATTGTATGAGAAACCGGTGGGTTGGGTTCCTCGGTTAAAGCCTTCATTTGTTCTTAGAATATAATTACTGTACAGGCTTTTGTGTCTTGAACCACAAATAAAGACAATGACATGGTGATAGGTAGGTAAACAAGGGTTTCAAATGTTTTATTCCTTTAATATCAATGGTAAATATAAATTGCTGCTCCACAATTCATTTTCAAAGATTCTTTCCCTCCCACATTTGAAGTGATTTCTTTAGAAGACAGTGTCCAAATTCTCCAATTCTTAAAAACTAAGTGCACAAAACGCCCTCCTTTAAGTTATTGTTCAATAAACAGACACTTGACCTTTCTGAGGAGAAAGGCGGCAGGCGACGACGACGATGCTCATGAAGCTATGACGGGGGGGTGTGTGTTGTGTTGTGTACTGCATGAAAGCACCACGCCTGAGACCGTCACAATGAAAAGGAATGGCCTTTGTGATACATGTCGATATATATCATATACACTCATACATATCATAGACGTCTGTTAGGTCGTACATTTGTGTCTGTTTTAAGGCATTGTTAGCCACTTTGTTATGCAGGGACAAACGTGCAAAAACCAAATATACACATGAACATGAGTTTCGCCTGATGCTGAAACCTGTAGCTTAAACAACTGGTCTGACTGTAGTCTTGTTCTTTGAAGAGATTCCACACCTGCTTCTTAAGGCAGATGCTGAGAGCACCAGGGTCTTTTTAGAGGGGAGGGGGGGGGGGGGGGGAGCAATAGTTGCATGCGATCACCGACAAATCCACTGCGCCCTGCCACACACCCCTGCCTCGCCTGCACCACGGATGCCAACACAGCATGTGGAGGAGGGAGTCACGTGCACACACACGCACGTAGATTGGCAAAAGACAGTCAACAAGCCATGGATGGAAAAAAGGAGGAAACAGGAGACTCCCATAGACAGACATTAATGCTAAGGTTAATACATGAAGTCTTTGTCAAGTGGACTTTTTTTTGCATTTTACTAGTAAACAAATGAACAGAAAACCAGAACAGAAACACAGCCTTACAATTTTTTTTTTCAAACCACCCACCCTCTACCACCCCAAAAATCTCTCTCTGAAGACAGTGATGAAATAAACATACACACACGCACTCACACATACTGTATACACACATGCACGCACTGACAGACATTTCAGTGAACACACCTGCCCACTTACACCTAATTTTCAATACATTTCCCCGTTAGTCCCCCTTATAGCGTGGCTACACAGTTCCTCTCCATTTGAAAAGGTTTAAACTTGACAAAAAAAAAAAGAAGCATTCCACACTGAAAGACTTAACATTCCTATATCTATTTTTTTCTGATTCATCTTCATGCTTTAACTGAGATTTGCAAGTGGTGGATGCAGGAGCAGGGAGGTTCCTCTGGCACTGTGCTGCTACACTGCAGGGTTGAGGACGTCTACATTCGAGAAGCTGCAGTCCTCTCCCTGCCCGTGATGATTCTGAACCAAAAAACCAAAGGGCTAACAAATCTCACCAGCCGTGAGCAGCCATTTTGTTTGAGGTTCCTATAGGCACAGAGGTGGGCGGGCAGGCAGCACGGCTTTGCCAGAGGAATCCTCACCACCACCATTATGCAACCTGGCCACCAGGCTTCTCTCACTTTTATACTTTTTATTTCACATTTTTATCAATTATTCTGTTTTTTTTTTGTCCTTTTATTGACCTGTTAAAAGGGCAACGTGGCTTTGAAAACAGCTAAAAAAAATTATGATCAACCACAAAGAAAACGTTTTTATTTTCTAGGAGCACCGTGCCAAATTCTGAACAGACACAAAAGCCTTGAGGCACAAGAAACATTTCTAAATATTCTATGGATTGACTAGGCTGTGCAAACAAACTACATATAGGAAACTCTCAATAAACTTCACGAGAAGAACATAGGCTATGACTACTTAAATATATTTATATATATATATATATATATATATATATTCATCTATATATTTAATATATCTAATAAATACATTTGCTGATAGACATAGATATCTTTCTGTAAACTATTTACATTAGAAGGTGTACATTTTTGCAGAAACAATAAATAGCTATGAAGGCAAGGCAAAGGAGAGAAAATCTGTGGTTTTAACATTTTGGTGCTTTTCATACGTGAACACACAGAAAGATTCAGGCCTTTCTAAGTGTGTTCCCACTGAAAAGTTAAAGCCAGTCGTTGTGTTTCAGGGTGACTCGGCTCGTCTCAAACTGAACTCTCCCTTCATAAATAATTGGCAGGAACATCCACTCGCAAAAAAAAAATAATGCTCTCAATCTCACCTGCCTGTCCTCTCTACATAATGGAATGTGCTCCAGTCTCTCGACTGCTCTCAGTAGATAGGCTCTTCCCTTCCCTATTAATACCTGGTGAATGGGGCAGTGAAGAAGTAGTGTACAAAAATGTACCAGCACCTGCCGAAATATACCAGCATTCGGCCTGGTGGCTGGTGTTTAAAGTTTCCAAACCTGCTAGTGACCCCTGTTGTCGCCAGGCTCCGACGTGACACACACACGTTATGATAAAAGGATGCTGTAAAAACGCCACAGTCATCAGAGAGAGGCAGAAAACATCAAGCCCACCCCCAAAACCCTCCCGTATCCCCCGGCCCCTTCACAATCTCATCCGGCACGATTTATTTATTTACTTTTTTTTTTTTTTGTTTTTGTGTTACTTTTTCCTCTGAATGGCAGGTGTGGACAGAAAATTACAGGGTAGTTATGAGCCTGCCTGCCAAAGCCTGGGTACTAAGGGACGTATTGCTGTCGGCCCCGACACTTAAACACCACACGCTGTCTAGTTTAGTGTCCACAAACTCTGCAGCGCTGTACAGCACAGGCAGACAAGCTGGCATCTTTTTCAAACACTCACTTCATCTGATAACATCACTGCAACAGCTGTAGTGGGGGCCTTTATGTTTTTAAGAGACAGCGTCTTTGTCTACAAAAGCAAGTTTAAGTGCAAAACACCATGCACAGATGGGCAGAGCAGGGCCTAAAAAAAGCCCCACATCATGCCAGTGTCACACCTTTGGGAGGACTCTGTCTCACTGGACAACTAGGCGCGATGGAGGGGTGTGTGTATGTGTGTCTAAGTATGTGTGAAGTAAGGGTGAAATCTCATAAGTGCTTCCCATGGCTCTTGAGGCATAGAAAAAGAGGCAGTGGGATATTGTGTGGTAACATTCTCTGGCTGAAAGTTGTGTTTCTGTCTTTTAAAATCCTCGTTTGATTGGTGCAGAGCAGAGCAGGTGACACCCTAAAGACTGACCGCTGATGATGTGCTGGATGTGGGCGGCCGTCTCAGAGGTGCTGCAGTCTGAATGGAAGTCACCGTGGGGACAGGAAGTCCTGCAGAGGCCCGGCTGGAGAAGAGGAGAGGCCTCAGACTTGGTCAGTCCTGGGAGGGAAGGGGAAGGGAAGGAAGGAAGGAGGTGGGAAGGGGGTGAGGTCTGAGCGGGACCAGGGAGTGGTGAGACAATCTTGGGACGGGATTGGCTGAAGGGAGGGCGGGAGTTGGGTCAGTGACCAGTGAGGTCTATAGGCTGCAGGCCAGCTGCTTGGCCGTCTCCTGAGTGTCCTGCAGGCGCTGCAGGCTGGCGCTGGAGTAGCCCTCGTCACTACAGCTACTGCGCAGGCTGCCTCGCTCGTCCCCCGAGTCGCTCACACTACTGGTGCTCCACTCCAGGTCACCCAGCAGGTAGTCCGTCCCCTCCACATCCACGTCCAGGTCCTCTGTTGGAACACAAAGACAACATGGTTACGTGGCTGAATAATAATTCAGTACTATCATTTATCTATTCAAGTTTGTCTGAAGGTTGCTCAAATGCTCATATTACTACTTTAATCTTTCCTGAGTAAACAAGGCGGGGTACGATCTCTTCAGTCATTTGTTACTGGTGAACTGAGGACACCAAGACCCTGTACAGTCAGCAACAGAAGGCAGCTGCTATATTAAACCTAAATGTATGTGTACATGACACTGTAGGCTTCACACCTTCAGCAAATCTCTGTTACTAAGGCACTGTGTTCTGCTTTTCCCCCCCATGTGTGAAATCCTTGGGCGGATATGATACCTTGACAGTAATCTAAATGTCATTGTATATACATACATTACATTAACGCTTAACTTTGACAGCCATATTGTACAGTGGATCATTTCGTTCAGTGATCTGGTTTTTGATTAGTTAGATCCGAGCAGGCGTATAGTTCTGTAAGACACAGACTTGTGATAAAGGGATCATAGCCTGCCTGACTTATTCTGAATTATTTCTCAAACCCTGATAATATTTGTAATACCTATTGGTTTACAGAGCAACAAGTTTGCTTATTGCATTTAGAGGCCACACTTTGTATTGTCAAATCTTACCACACTTTAACATGGCAGCCCCGAGACATCAACACAATCATGTGCACTAGAATACTTTTGCTGCATACTGCATACTAATTTGCTGCACATTACACAGATGTATTATTAGTTTGACTAGATATGGAGGAGATATATGTCAAAATGTATACATAATAAATAATTTAGCAAATAGAAAGTTTAAATTGTTTAGTTTAATAGAAACTTTAAAACATACACTTTATTACACATATTCAGCAATCTTTTCTGTCAAAAGAAGATAGCCGGCTCCAAAGCACTATAATTAATCCTTCTTGTTTTGATTGTTCAGCAGAACGTGTTATCACATCTGCGTTCCTGTGTGAGGACTCACCTTGGTCAGATTCGGACTTGTCGGAGGACAGAGTGGAGCCGGTACTGTCCATGCGGGTCCTCTCCACCCCCAGCTGCTCCAGACGCCTCCTCAGGTGTCTCTGCTCCCGCTGTAGCTGCTCCACGGTGTGCTGAGCTCTCCTATCGCTCTCCTCCAACCTCTGCAGAGTGGGAAGAGACAAAACACTTAAGGAGAAGTTGTGAAAAATGTTGCTGTGTGTGTGTGTGTGTTCTCTCAGTGGCTTATCTGAGACATTTTAGTCACTCAATCACACACCGCTAACACACTTACCCACCACAGCGCTCAACAAATTGCCCTCTTCATGCTGATTAGGTGAGTAGCAAACACACACACACACACACACACACACACACACACACACACATATACATACACGCACCTTGATATGATCTTTGGCCTTCATCAGCAGGCTGAGGGTGGTGTGCCTGTTAGCGTCTGGTCCTAAGGGAACGAGGGATTTCAAGCGCTCTAAGCACAGTCGTAGATGTGCCCGTCTGAAGACAGAAGAGAAGGAACCAAGAGAGAGAAACTGTCAAACACTATCCGCTTTTTTCACGTCAGATATACACACACACACACACACACACACACACACACACACACACACACACAAAAAAACCTGCATGTGATTTGTTGAGCGTGAAATCCATTCTTGTCCATTCAAGTAACTCAAGGTCCACTTTCTTTCTGGAGCTTTCAACTGCATCTCAAGGTCTTCATCGGTGGAGGGAGTTGTATCAGTCCCCAGTTGAATCAGGTGACCTCAGTGTAGAGCTTCGGTCGCATGATGACAACTGAGCCATCTCATCACGACAACTCTATCTGCTAATGAAGACCATGAGATGCAGTAGAAAGCTTATGAAAAAATCTAGCAAGAGAATTTTTATGTCAAATGTGATTTGTAATTGATGCAAGTGGTTTACTTATTATTAGGGCTGAACATCATCTGGTATCAGTCCCCACACTCTGGTATCTTAATGGGACTTGTAAAGAAAAATTCAAACAGATACCTTATTCAATACCTTACTTTGAGGAATAGAAACATGATTTTTAGCCATGCTAGTGGCTTGGCTGTAAGAATGGCAATGTCGGTCTGTCGGATAGTTGGCCCACCACTCTGGCCCAGACTGGAATATCTCATCAACCACTGGATGGATTGTCATGAAATGTGGTGATTCCTTTCCATCTAGTGACATTTCTGTTTGTCCCAATACTTTGGTCTATGACCAAATCCCTGCAAAACTGACGTTCCCATCACCCTCAGTTGTACTTTGTGTTTAGTGTTAATTAGCAAATGTTAGCATGCTAACGCTCAAAACTAAGTTGGGGAACATCGTCATTGATCACCATCATCATCACTTGTATTTTCTCTATGAGCTACTCGACATGTATTTTGGTCCCTCTGCTTTTTGATACAAATACTAGTTACTCATGAGTTATCGACATATGTTCAGATCTGAACTCATCATTAATATCACCTGTCCTATAACAACCCCCCCTACACACACACACACACACACACACACACACACACACACACACACACACACACACACACACACACACACACACACACACACACACACACACACACACACACACACACACACACAAGCTCTAAGCTGGCAGCCTTGGCAGTTGCTATGGTCTGGTGGGTGTTTGTGACCACTTGACCCCGCTGTTACACAACACACACACCAGCAGCTCCAGCCTCGGCGGAGTGTGTACACGTCTGTATGCCTGTGTGTGCCTCAGCGAGTGGGCGTGTGTACGTCAGACTCTTCCTGCGGGTGAGGGTAAAACTGTTTTTTCGGCAGCTGAGGGCTTGGCTGGATGAGCTGTTCATTTAATGTCCGCTGCAGGTAATCCTGATGCCAGCGTCACTGCCGGAAAGAGTTTATTCAAAAACTGGACACATGGATAGGCAATAAGACTGATTTGACTGTGGGCAGAGGACGCACACAAATATAATCTCGCCCCTTGCCCTTTTAAAACACACACACACACACACACACACACGCGCACACGCACACGCACACGCACACGCACACAGAGCAAGTGAATCCCATACACACGCATATAAAGCAGTAGTCAGTGGCTGAAACCAAGTTTCTGTTTCTCAGCTGACTCAGTCCAAAGGCCACGCATTACATAGCCATTTCATAACATGAAAATGCCCTTGCATGCATTGTTCATAATAAAGGATCAACAGGTCGAGCTAATGTTTGCTAAACAACACTGACGAGCAGCAGACTCATGAAACAGCATAGGTCACATGGTGTCTGGAGTGGGAGAGAAACCCTACAGGCGTGGCTGTAACACACGGTGCTATTTCAGCAACAGGTTATTCTGGTTCAGTGCAGTGCGTCAATAGGTGAGTATGTATGTATGTGGAGCTACAGGCTTATGTGCTATCAGCCTAAGGCACCGTGTCCTTTTTAAATGCACACGACTAGTCTGAAAGCACCCGTTTGGATGAATCAAGGTGAATGTGCAAGTTGAATTTGTTGCATAAAAGCAGTTGCGCCCGAGTTGTCCCTTGCAGCCCAAAAGTACAACTAGGTCAGTGTGATGCACTCTGCCGGACCAGCAGTAAATCCCCCTACTAGTCTTGCTCTCGCCCTCTGACCCCCAACAGTAACTGCCTATGACTAACTAGGAGGAACTTGATTGTAAAAAAGGTGTGGTGGTGTCTGGAGTTGTGTTACGTGGACGTAAACACGCACACACACAGAGGGGAGGGGAGTTGTACAAAATAGGACTTGTGTGTATGGAGACTTCACTGAGCCAATATTACTGGGGGTGGGGGGGTGTCGTTGCTCTCCTCTGGCTTTGCTAGTAGTGGGTCACCATGAGTAATTACTATCTGCCTTTACGATATCTGCCAATAATGGCCTTCTATCATCAAGCTACTGGTGAGAGAAACTGGCTAAAGGCTATGAATGTTCTCAAGTGTAGTCATAATTTTGACTTACTGCTGGGTATAAGGTGTCTCCACACACACGCTCATGCACACACATGCACAGGCCTCAGTGCCATATATTATTCAGGCTGTCCACTGAGCTGCTGGATCAACTAGCACAGGCAGGATGGAAGCACTGAGAGTGACGGGGGCTCAAACAGCACCAAAAAAAAAAAGACATTCATATTCTAGCCTAAAATGTCTGCCTGAGAAACAGCTGAAAAATAGCAGCAGTTTGATTTTTGCTTGGGTCTATTACAACCAAGTGAAGTCACAGCCTGGTATTACAACTGTGACATTATTTTAGCCAAAAGCTATGATGGTAAAAGTAAGAGGAACAGAGGTGCTTTGAGCTAAATGCTAACATCAGCATGCTAACAAGTTTACAATGTCAATGCTAACATGCTGATGTTAAGCAGGTATAATGTTTACCATGTTCATCATCTTAGTTTAGCATGTTAGCATGTTAACATTTGCTAATTAGCAACAAACACAAAGTACAGCAAAGGCTGATGGGAATGTCACTATGTCATAAAACAAACTTTTGGACAAATTAAAATGCTGACCTGATGGTGGTGCTAGAGAAAAAGTCAGGGGATGACCAAAGTGAATACAATTCATCCTCTGGGGACCATGAATGTGTGTACCAGATTTCATGGACATCCATCCAAGAGTTATTTAAGTCTGGACCAAAGTGGTGGACCGACCACTCGTTTCACTGAGCAACATCACTTAACTATGGAGGATAACTTTACCCAGAATTGACATTAAAAAGGGAAAAGTACTCAGGGTAATCGGGCCATAAATGTAAAAAAAAAAAAAAAAAGGAAACTGAAAAAGCAAATTGGATATTTGAAATAACTCACTGTTATTGTGAAATGGCAATTTGAAAACAAAAAGTGAAATTTAAAATCAATGACGAAAAACCAAAATGAAAATAGAAAATGGTAAACACAAAAGTGAGGCAGGAAAATGAAAAACAAATATGAAAAGATAACTTAATAATTCATTTTCTCTTTCAAATGTTCTTACTAATGTTCCTTTTCAATAACACATTACAATTTAAGCTTTTGTATTTAAGCATTTACATTTAAACTTTTCTATATTCCATTGCAAGATTTAAAATTTCACTTTATTTTCAAATTACCATTTTACAATATTTTATTTTTATTTTTTATTGAAACATTTAATTGTGGCCTGATAATCCTGAGTACTACAATAATAATTCTTTATTTATCATTTACCATTTTCCATTTTACTTTTAATTCTGGGTAAATCCATCCTCCATACTCAACAGTAATTCCTAACAATCATAGAAATGATTTTCCATCGACAACCCATAATTTACAGATACTTTCCATGGTGACAGTGGGGTGGTGTGAGCTGGTATTCTTATGGATTGAGGAACAACTATGCACAAAAACATTTTTACATACCTGTTCTTTTCCATTTCATTGTGCGTAGACCTGTGGAGATATAAAACACATATGAGAAACCACACATAATAACAGAGCCACTGATTAAACAGGTTTCCTCTCTGTGTGCAGTCCAAGGCCTTACTGCAGGGGAGTGAGAGAGAGACACAAGGCTGTGTGGGAGTTTATGAGCAGTCAGAATGGCTGACAAAATGAGATTCTAGGAAATAAGAAGAACAGGCAGGGTATTCTGATGCCCGAGGCTTGTTCTACTGGCGAAACATGTGCTTTTTAAGGACCACACTCAGATACGTGATGAGGAGGCCAGGGGTAAACATAGTAACAGTAACTAGAAACAGAAGGCAGGAGCAGGAGTAGACGGGACTATGCCCCTTCATATTGCCTGATTATCCACTCTGCATGTTGTGCTGAGAGAAGCGGGGGGTGGGGTAGGAGACAGTGCTGAAGGTAAACTGAGAAAGGAGGAGAAATGGAGGTGTGCTAGTGGCCAACACACACACACACACACAGGGACAGAGAGGGTGCAGAAATGGGTGAAGTGTAGTTTTTGGAAGGAATGTGCTGGGCTGACCTGTGTGACAAGGGGTGAATGAGGAGGGGGGGGGGGCAAAAGGCAAAGAAGAAGACCCCTCAGCATTCTTTAAACTCTCATCTACCTCCACCTGACCTCCCGATACCCCCACCCCAGTTCCCAAAATAACCTCTGCACTTTTCGCTATGCCTGACACCATGCCATGGCCAAGATCCTCAGAGGACTCTCACTCCCTCACACTCACACACACACACACACACACACACACACACACACACACACACACACACACACACACACACACACACACACACACACACACACACACACACACACACCTTGACTCACATCTATGTTTGACAACTTACTTTCAAGACTAAGCTTAGAAATGCAGTCTTCCACTATCCTCGGTCACAACCTCTGAACAGAAATGGGTGTCATGCCTGTGTGTGTGTGTCAGCTTTGGGTGCTCTCTATCTCACTTGGCCCCCTCCAGCCGGTGTGCATTCCTGTGCAGGGCAGACAGCCGCTGGTGACATAACAGCGCTAGCAGGGAGATGATCCCACTTATTGCGGCTAGATTTCAGGCTCTGGGACACCTCCCACCTCCTGCCCTGGTCCCGTAACCCTCTACCCCTCCACCTAACGCACACATGACACAAGTAATACTGAGCAATGATGAGATTGTTTTATTGTGAGCAATGTGGAATAATGTATGGTTTGCTCTAATTCCATTTCAGCACATTGCATTGGATCCCTGGTCTACCAAACATGCCCTGGGACCACATTGACTACATGACACTGTAATTATCGTTATATTCTGAAGCTCTATCTAACCTATATATAGTGGAAACCAGAAATACCTTCCCCACCTATGTATCAAGGTGACTGCCGAATGTGGAGATCCAGACGACACTTGCATTAGTTCAACTGACAAACTTCCTTTAGAAAGGAACATGAAACTCACCGGCTACCGGCAGCCCACCAAAGTGGCTGGCAATACGGAGAAAACTTAGCTACAGCCAAACTTTACCTGCGTTCAGCTTGGTTGCTGGTGGGGATTCACTTGGTACTGACTGGTCAGGGCAACATCAAGAAAATGAATGACTATTCTTATCTAGTCTTATAACTCCACATACAGTGTAGACCAGAGGTTCCCAACCTTTTTTGTCCGACGTACCCCCGCAGCCCTATCAGATGGGCCTAAGTACTTCTTTATCAAAGCCCTTTGATAGAAGGGATGGCTTTATGGTGTTGTTCAATGGTATTTTTTAGTGACAGAAACTGGTTGTTTCAACCATTTACAGTCTCTTTACTTTGAGGTTTTTGTTGTCTTTTTTTCCAGCTAGAATACTGAGGCATGTCTGGTGCAGTCAGACCACAATAGTGGGTAAGTTATTGGACAATAACTATAAAGCGTTACACAAATTTGTAATCTTGTGTGTTGATTTTTCTCCTCAACACAAATATGTGGATATATTTTATCAAATCATAATTTCTAAGCTTCACAATTTTCCACATACCCCCTGGTAACTGCAGAAATACCCCTTGGGATACAAGTACCCCTGGTAATCACTGGGAACTGGGAATCACTGGTGTAGACCTTCAATCTTCCCATACTGATCCCTGGACAAAGTCTTACTACATGGGGTCCATGGGCTATTATCTCTTTGGGGGTCCTTGATGGAGAGTTTAAGAACCAGAATTAGATTATAATGGATCACTGAATTGAGAAAAGAGGATTCACCAGTGCACCTTTCCTTTGGCTTGGTCTACAACAAGATTGTTCCACATGAATCTACCTGAATTTTCACTTGTGAAGTCTGGCTGTAGCCTCATTAGCCTGAACAACAACACAGGGAGGCGGTGAGCATGGAAAGACTCCATTTGCCTGCTCAACAAGGATGGCAAGATCATTGTATGATTTCCACAGCACACTGTAGTTGTGCTGTGTGTGTGTGTGTGTGTGTGTGTGTGTGTGTGTGTGTGTGTGTGTGTGTGTGTGTGTGTGTGTGTGTGTGTGTGTGTGTGGGGTAGGACTCTCCATCTATGTAATGGAGGAGCTGGTGCTCTCCACTGCCTGCCAAGAGTGAGAGCGGAGCAGGAAAGACGCACAGAGGGGTGGAGGAGGTGAGCAGAGAGAGAGAGAGAGAAAATGCAAGAGGAAAGAGAGAGATGAAGGGGAGGGGGGAGTCACTACTACTGACACACATGCACACATACACGCCAGAAACACGGTGACTCCCCTCCCCCACTGCTCACACACACACATCTACGCCATGGAGAAACAACAGAAACTGGAGGGGCTTGTACATACTGGGTTGAATGACTTCAGATACATACATGGCTGCCTGCCCTACATTTCACCCTGTCTCAACAGCAACAAAATAAAACAACTTATCATGTCTGATCAATTAATAATCCACTCTTCTGTGGCTGAAATCAACCCCCAACATCACACCAGACCATATCAAATCATCTAGGCTGAGCAGAAACCCTTATTAATAACAAGCGTGGATCTGATGTCCTTCAGTGAGTAATAGCTCATAAAGTGCTCAGAGCTGATGAGGGTGCTGCTGCAGCTCAACATACCCTTGTACTTAAACAACAATAAATGGTAAAAGTAAATGCTGGCGAGCTAAATTATGACTGGAAACACGGACCAACCTGCAGCAGCTAGCAGTCTACATGACATACAAAGCTAGTCCCACATTTTCTCCACCACGCAGGTCTAAAAATAAAGTGTCACCCAAGCATGTTAAGACATGTTCTGAGCTAGAAGAATGTACGTTCTTAGAGCACCTCACATCCTGCGCCTTTTAGTGCACGGTGGCAGAGGAAGAACACTGAATGTGTCACTGTCATTGACAAAGCCCAACGGACAGAGACAATCCTGGATAACAGGCTAAACCAAATATTTGAGCAACATCAAGTTCCTTTTACAGAGCGGTATTTTCGGCATGTGTCAAGTGTCTTCCTGGTGTGATCAATGAGGTGAAGGCAGATCATTATGGAGGTTCTGTTTTTGCTTATCAAATCGACACAAAGACATGCAGTCAAGTTCAAGTGTTTTGATGGTTTAAGACAATGAAATGTAAATTTTGCAAACAGGGCTATGATTCATTATCAGAAGAGTGCATATACAATGACTAGCATACTGAAATGTCAGTGTATAGCAGTATTATAACCTTAGATCCACAGCTATTAAAGCTGGATATACAGTGGGGTTACACACACACACACACACACACACACACACACATATATATATATACACATATACATATATATTAAAAACCTGTTTACATGCTTCACTTAATTTGCTCCGCATGCTCACCTCCACACATCAGATTGGCAGAGGAGGACATTTACGCCAGTGGAGGGTGGATGATGACTGTGTGGACTAGTGTACTGGCCAACATACCTGATGTGGGTTCAACTCAAGTCTACAATTAATCTGAGTGGGTTAACATCCATTATATGACCTGGCTGCCACTCTACTCTTCTGTAACTCTGCTACATCGTGGCATTTCATTGCTGCTTCCCACCTAATATGGCCTTTATTGTATGTTCTAATCAACACTGGGCAGTATTTTCGTCAGTCGCCCTTTTTATCCTTTACTCTTTTATCTTTCTGATGAAAAGAAGGCCCGCAGCGGTGGGTGGCAGCCATATGCCAGTGTTGTGTCTACTGAAGAAGCAGGTTCCCCAATGTCACCGTTTATCTGAAAAATCTATTTTCATCAGCCTTTATTACATCTTCTCTATATTGGCTTGCCAACTTTTCTACCTCAGCCAAGCACAAAACTCTTTTTTTGCACTAATTAGGAGTTTTTTCTGGTGTTTCCACTCAGAGCCTTTCATATGTGCATAAATACAGGTGGACATAAACATACTCCATAAAATCTTTTAGGTTTTATAGAATATGGTTCCATTTCCACCAGTGCTGCCTCTGATCGCGGAGCTATTTCATCCTCTCCACTGGAATGCGATGCACTCAGGAGCTTTATGTTCAAAAGAGCAACATTTCACAATTGCCTTATCAGTGTACATCCTGTACAGGCTCTAACTCACTGCACAAATACAGAATGAACATGCTGTATAGAGTGCAGCAGGAATGAGTCCTGAAACCCAGAAAAGAGTTAGTATTTTTGCGTCTCAAAGTCAGTGGGTTTCTGAGTAGGTTTTTGGTTAGATGCCTGAAATAAGGTCTGTGGTTAACACAAGTTCAAGAGATTTTCACGTTTTATTCTGCGACATAAAATACATCAGTAAATACCCCACTGGTGAATTTTTTACGTGTCTTAAAAAAGGCGGTTGCTAACAAGTGGCTAAATGACACTACAGAGGTTGTCGGGGACATTAAACGTCATCACGCCGAACACAGAAACCCATCTAGTCACTCGTCCACCTTTACAGCCTCGCTGTGTTTATACTCGCGCTCTTGCAAACTATTCTAACTCATATTTTTCAGATTACAAATTAGAAGCTTAGTGGTGGTGATGTTGGTGATGATGTGACCGTGGTGTAGTTTGTTTATAGCCTAACATTAGCTTTTTTCTTGTGGTGACAGCATTTACGCTTCAAAAATCATAAAAGTAGAGTTAAATTGTGAAGATTATTTTGCTGAACAAAACGTGTAAGTATCATAAACTTTTGTTTGACACAGAGCTTATTTTCTGCAATAATCCAAAATCCAATGGAAATTTGTTTTTTGGCGAGGGAACCAGGGCGATGCCAACTTCCAGGTCGGTTTACAAAAATACGTCATCCCTGCAGCACTCTATATCCTCCTGCATCTACTCACGGCGCACGTTGATCTGTGGGGAGTGGATGCAACACAAATCTGTCCCAATATGATTGATTTATGGAATTCCGGTTACAGACTCTGACTGTACACTACTGAGGTGACTGGAGCTGTCAGGACATGCCCCCCTCACTGAAATGTCTTCTGCAGTCACCTTGACTGACCCAGTTTGCCTTACAGAGTGGCCATTCGCTCTGAGCCAGACTGATGTTTGCTGCTGTCAGTCACACGCTTTAAAGAAGACAAGGAGGGGTCAAAACACGGCCTCAACCCAATGGCCTCACACGTACACATACAGCCACAGCTTGCAACATCAGAGGACCTTTTCTGTAGCGTCAGGCACAAATTAGCCATTAGGGCCTAGAGAGAATTAGGGCTGACAGGTGTCAACATTTTCACTTTGTGATTCTGACTTAACAAAAACAAAATAGCAATGAAAAAACTAAAACCTCTACATAACAATGGTGTGCATGTCAGTGATTATCTGCCACACATAACTGATTAATCTCTGCAAAAAACAAACAAACTGTTACCTGTGCCCTCCAAATACATAAATGGGCTATCCGTATCTACAGCATGTATTGTTGACAGATTACCCCTTATGCTTTTGATGCTATACCGCCCCTGACTTTGGGTGGAGAACCGACACAAACACACTCTTGTGGTCATTAACTTATACAGCTATATTTTCTTCAAAAACAAATGGTTAGGGTTGTACCAGGTTCACTCAGAACTCCACCAAATATTTTAAGCTGACATTCAAATGTCTTCCCTGGCTCGGCGTCGTGGCAAAAAAAAACATCTCTGTATCTCTGTATTTTTTAAGCATCATGATTACATACAATATATATCTCAGCAATGAACAGGCTGCCATCTTTAGACCCTTTAGCCCGCCCCCATTTAAGAGGGTGGTGAGTTAAATTTCATATTGCTCTAGCTTAAAATATGTATTTCTAAGTGCAGCACCAAAAAAAAAAAAAGCAAAACAAAATCATATTCAATCTGGTTCTGTCACCACAAATTATAAGAAAAGAAAAAAAAAACAATCCAGGGAACAATGGATTAATCCTGCTGCACTCAGTGGGGTCACACTTGAAGAGGGGATATTATGAGCGCATTATTGCAGAGCTACAAAAATGATACAGTATGTATTTTCTGGCCACAAGCAGTGCAATGGCCTTTACCTGCTACTTGTGTTTTTCTTGCTTTTGCTTTTCCTTTTCAAGCTTTCCCTCTCCCGGCTGCTGATGAAGGGCGGCATGGAGGCATAGCCGTGCTCAGCTTCTGCAAGCAAACAAACAACATAGTGGGTCACATGTCCAGGTATCTGGCAATGCAAAATATAGCCACAGTGAAAAGAAGCCAAACTGGGAACAGGGCGACTGCAAAATGTGCTACATTTGATCTTGAGCCTTTTGGAATTCACTAGCAATGTCTTGTGGTGAAGTGCAGGCATGCGATGAATGGGTTTCATGCAGTATCTTTATACAGTATTTTCTCCCCTCAGCCTGGACAATGATGTCATCTTGAACTGGAATAAACCCCACTAGCAAACCACAACAGAGGGAAAGGAGGGGCCTCCATGAAAACAATGTCTCCCTGCACATCTGACTGCATCTGCCACATATGCATTCATTCTTACATTATCAGATGCACGTGTGTTTTTGCACATTTGCAGTATCTTCCAAAAATGTCTGAATATTGCTTAGCAGCTATTTTGGATGGTGGATGCATTCTGCTGCATTGTTGTGCAAAAACCGGTAACGTTTCTGTATTGAATGCATGGCCCGATTACTTCATGTAAAAAATAAAGGGATTTCTAACAGGAATAACAGGATTTAAGATACCTTTAAAATGACAGGTGCATGAATTAGCGTGATTTGGGGGGGAGGGGTGTCATTATAAATTTCCAGAAACATAGGAGACCGTAGAAAACAATACAATTACACTTTACCTCGTTCCCTGCGATCAAGGTACTCGGCTGCTTCGATCAACATCTGCACCAGTCCGATCGCCGCCATTTTCAACAATAACACTGATAATATAACAATCCGACGAGGGGTTCCGTGGCTGTACACAACCTGCTTCAGGTCCTACCACTGGCTCTCCTTCTAACACTCTATTCTGCCTATTACTAGTTTAAAAGGCGAGAGGTAACGTCGTTAAAGAGTTCCTCCTGCAGTGTATCAAACGGGCTATTTAAAAGTTAAAGGTCTTGAATACAGCACCAAACAGTTTTAAAAAACAAACTAGTCTCTTCCTTAATGACTGTTAAAATGGTTCAGGTAACGTTAAGGGTTTTGTGTTAGCTGGCTAGTCAAGGCTGACGCTAACACTTCTTCAACAGCTAAGGTTGCTTTGCCCTCTTTATTAAACAAACTGTATGCTGAATATTGTTGGTTTTCTAGGTAGTTCTTCGAGAAAAAAAAGCGAATTGTTGACAAAAACAAAACGAAGGGTTGCTTGACATATAAAAACAAGCCGAATATTGTTGCTTGGCAAAAAAAATAAAAAATAAGTTGTATGACGTTAGCGCTAGTGACAAGTTGCCAAATTAACGATAAAAAGTTCTTGCTAGCTCGGTTGTACTGTTATATTGGAAAGATTCAGCCAATCAAAAAAACAAAAACGTTGGCTTGTTCAGCTGTCACAGACTTGCCTGGTGTGAAATGGATAGAAAAACGAGCAAGCTGTCTTAAAGTACAACCGCCGATGTCATCCAACCTTATCGGTTCAGGGCTATGTGGCTGGCTAGTTTTGTGCTGGTTTATCGCTGATCACGCGTGATACGTCTCGCTGGAAACACAGATAGCGACTGACATCAACAGAGGAACAGTGAGTGTTTATCAAACTGCTTCCAAAATAGTGGCTTGTTGATCTGGACGACAGCTAACTACTGTACTTCACCAAAAAGCTTCTGTGTGCTGCGATATGATTGGGTACAGGGCATAACAAATCAAGCTCCTATTGGGCGTTGAAGCTGTCAATCATAGAGTGGTCGACACTAACTGCCACTGAGGGCCTTGTTCAGCCATTTTGGTTCTAATTCACACTGGCTGAGCCACGATGGAGTGTTTCTGCACTACACACTCGTGCACCGTGATTGGTTGCTTTCTGATAAACGTGTTAGCTATTGGCCGCAATGCCCACGAGCTAAAGTGACAACGCCCGCTTCTGACATAAGACACGCCTCTCTGCCATGCTGTTTCGCGGTGTATGGCAATGATTGGCTCCCGTGGTGTTGTCTTATTTCGTGTTCAGAGATTGGCCAGATTCACATGCTCTCTTACTATTGGTCTCGTGCCGCTCCTATCACAAAGCATATATCCGCGCAGTCGCATGCCCACTGCTTTCCGAAATATGATAGCTAGCTGTGAAAGCCTGCTTCAGAATGAGACGGATGCCCATTTTAAAGCAGGAAAAAAACCTGGACCTACACTGACGACAACATGGAATGGGTTTATGTAAAAAGTCCTTCGTCTAGGAGTAAATTTAATCCTTAAATGAGAAACCAGCCCCTAGCATACACTTGCAGAGAACACCAAATGACATTAAATTAGGTGACACCAGAAAAAAAACATACAAGCAAGCTAACACAACAATGCATACCAAAGTAATATCTGAGTGTAGGATAAGTTATATTTAAAAAGTCAGTTGGACTGGACTCTATAGTACTATGATCGTATACATCACTTTACAAATGTTAAATGTCAGTGTTAACACATTAACACGTACTCATCAGAAAATGTTCCTGCACATCATGGCGGATGTAAGAGGCAAAATTGACTTCAAACATTTTTTTCGTCAGAAATAGTCAGAAATACAACCATACATTTTTAAAATGCTTTTATTTCAAATTAAACCACATACACCTCAACAACATGCATTGTGTCCACAGTTGGTCTCCTATCAATACTCAGCTGTGGCTTACTTCAAGCACTATTATTTACATTTATGTGTTAACTCATAAAAAAGGTATATATATATATAGAAGCAAACAAAACAGGTTTGAAATAACAGGGAATAGCACAATATCATCAAGGGGAGAATGGAGGTAAGCTTCTCGGGTATCACAATGAGTTGTTGATACTTTCAAGCGATGAAGTCCAGTGGTCTGTTGAATCCACCTTTTCTGTTCATGTACTGCCTAAAAAAATAAATATATATAAGAAAACATTACATCACTGTTACCCTTGCAACACTTGCAGATTACATCATCGAGCACCAATGGGAGAGCCAGGATGTCTGCATAGAAACACCTGCAGAGGTGATTGGCTACAATAACAGTGGTTGATGCTGAGAGGGCGCACTGCCAGGGGACGGAAAAGTTGACGTTTTAACTCAGTATCCTGACCAACAACCAGAGTTCAAATAATAAGAGATCACTATATAATAAAACAAGGGCTTATCTCATGATCATTTCCAAAAATTGTCTGTGGCTATGTGCAGCACTGTTGTGAAGCAGCATGATCAACAAACAGCTCTATGCAATAAGAAACATTAGTGTGTTTTGCTGTTGACGTACCTGTATTTTCTCTTCATGGACACATTTATAGCATGCGCATTGGCTGATCCGTCACTTTTCTTCCCCTGTTTGAAAACAATGTTACTGCCTTTCACATACAAAACATCACATATTACAGATCAAGTTCAATAGTGACACATTACTAATTAACAAAATGTAGAGGTCTCTGCTTGACCTCCATTGCTCCTTTTATCCACAAAACTAATTAGTGAGGATCATGAGGAAGATAAGCCTTTGCAAATGTTTAATATCTATTCTAAACTACTGAAAGCTGCTGGAAGGATTTCACTGTAAAGCAGTTGCATGTCCAATATGATGTAAATTAAGTGTAAAATTAGCCATGAAGGGCTAGCTTGTTGCCCAGTAAAAGTTATTCTAAATTTAAATTTGTACAATTTTCAGCACGTTTTTGTCAATAGATAATATTGCAATAGAGGCATGACCATCATCCCTTCAAAAAAGTAAAGGGGAAAACACAAGTGAATAGTGACCACATATAATCAGGAGCTGCCAACTCTGTGTATCCCAGCTGCTCCGATACTGCAGGCGTTCACCATGTATTTGTAGAAATTCAGAGCACAGTGGTGACACATCGAGCAGGCCCACCGAAATGAATGAAATCAACAGTATGCTTATCTTGAGCTCAGCTGTAGAATGCTTTGAACTTTATTTGAAATAAACTGCACCCCCTTGTGGCTGCACAACATGGGACACCCTTGTGCTCTCACCTTGGTGGTGTCAAAGGAAGAAAATCCCATCAGCTTCATCATCTCAATTTCCTCTTCTGTTTTGCCCTGCATGTCCTCCGCTGTCAAAAAATGATGGTATTGAATTTTGGCAAAAAACATAAATGTTGCACTTGGAAATGTGAAAATAAGCTCTGAAAAAGCTGATTTTCCTCCTTGATTTATGTGAATTTAGCAAGAATAGACGCATATTATTCATCTAATACCTGAGATCTGAATGGGCTTTGTTGGCTTGTCCTTGACTTCTTTGCGGTCATCGTCACGTCTGTCTTTCTGTCTCGTAGGCGAGAGGGAGGAGGAGCGATGACGTCTAGGAGGAGACCTGCAGAGGGAAAAGAAATATGGCTGCAGGACGGGTTACCACGACTACTGAGGGCAGACACATCTGCAGTGTTTAATGTTGTTTATGGTTTATTTGAGTCTGTTTATGTCGCAGATATATATTGTTCTCAAAGGGCAGAGTACCATAAATGCACTGCAAACAATCTGAAAGACAATGTTTTTCTATGACAACTCATTAGACACTGTCCGAATTGGGGATCAGTTGACTTGGGTAATTGTAGGATGACACTAATATTTGGTGACATTTCACATAATGTCTAAACTTGACCATGTATCCTACATTTTTGGGCCAAAATCTAACTGGCCCACTGAAAGCAAAAAAGAAAAAACAAAACTCAACAAAAGACTGGCCACTAAAAACAGAAACAGTGGCAAAGAGAAATACTATCCAGTGTTCCAAAACTGCACCAAGTATTTCCTCACCTCGAACGCCTCCTGTGAGGGGATCGTGAGCGGCTTCTGCGCCGGTCGCGGTCCCGATCTCGTGAACGAGAGCGTTCCCTCTCCCTTCGCCTTCGCTCACGCTCCCGTGAAGCTGAGCGGGAACGCCTTCTCTCTGCGGGAAAGGAGGAAACAAGATCATGACATTAGCAGTAAACTGGGGGATTATATACTGGCCATACTGGCATCCACACACTAACAATCTTCTCTACATTAAGGAATTTAAGAGATTTTGTTCTGTAAGATGTACCTGCTGTCATTGGCCCCATGTGAGTCCTTTTTAGTTTTTTTTTTTACAAACATATATAGAATTCAAATACATGCCAAAAGGCAACTGAGTTATTGCTAGGTGACTGACATCAGAATTTGGATAGTGAAGAAACATGCTCTGAAAAAGCTGATACATTGTTCAGGTATACATTTATTTTTTTTTTTAAATTCAGATACTACAGCATTGTCAAGATACATTTCCTTTAATCCCTAACCTTTGATCACTTCAGGCCAAACTTGTCCCACTGAGAATGCAAAAACACCTTAGCATACAGTTGTTGTCCTACATGACAGATAAGGCTCTGATGTGCCTTTAAAAACTCTTCAGAATTTGGTAAGGAATACAATCGCTGCTTCATGAGGTAGTATTCTGTAGTTCAACCAGTATTCTGTGAAACACCTTCGTTGTTGAGAAAGTTGTGAAGAATGTTGCTGTTCATGCTCTACACTGTATAGTAATTTTTTTTTATATGAAAACTGTCAAATGTGTAGACACTTTGTCAGCATAATTTCACAGATTTAACCCTAAACTATCACCACCAGTCTTTGATGTCAGACAAACCCGAGACAAGATGATATTTATCTGTAGTCACTGTCTCAAATGGCAAACAGGGATGCACAAATAAGGTGTATTGAAACAGATAACACTATCTGATATTTTACCACATGTATTGGCCTATACAGAGTCTTGGTACAAGTGCAGGAGCCAAACAGGTTAAGCCCCCCAGGCTTTAACTCTGTGGCTAATTTGAAACTTTTATTTAGTGACACTCAAAAAGAGTTAAAAATACTACTACAAAACCAGCCAAATATCACTGATAGCTTTGGAAACGTATCAGCATAACGTTACACACAGTGTGGAGTTCACTAAAGGTATAGAAAGGTGACATTAATGTTATACATAATGAGTCACATTTTAAGGAGTCAGGTCAATGTTAAGGAAATAAAATAAGTTAATTAACATTTTCTCATATGCATATTTGCTTTCACCAAATGTAAAAGATGAGAAAACAGCGTTATCAGAACTAAAACAGCCTGATAACCATAGCTACGTATTGTTAACGTTTATGTTAGCTACGTTAGCTACGGTAGCTAACGTTACTTCTAGTTTCTTACCTCGTCTTGGAGGAGTTCGACTCCTGCTCCTGCCCATTTCTCTAATAAATCAAATGTTACCCTCGTAGGTAAATTGTACTAAACAGAAAACAATTACTGGTGAGAAATATGAACAAACTGTGGGTTGTTTGTATACCCCTAACGTTAATGGCTGCTACTTCAAAGCAGGCTCTTCTGTTGTCTCTTGTGGTTGAAATGGAGCTTCCGGTGACCTTTGCGCAGAGGAGCGCCCTCTACCGACCCGGAGCAGAGTCTTCGGCTGTGCTGCTGTACAGCGGTTGGCAACAGCACAGTATGCGTTTTAGGATATGGCACACAGAGTTGACGTACAAAATTCAGGAAAAATAATTAAAAGAGGAATAAAAAGGAAACCACTGTTGATCCAATACTCCAGCAGCAGTTAATAATGGATAGTACTCAGGCTAATGTCAGCACTATCAAAAGACCCATTTGTAAATACTATTATTTGTTAAATTAATAGCAGTAATAATACTTTAATGAGGACTTTATGTAGGTGTAAGAAACTGTACCAGGTTGGCTCCCAGATGCTGTTATTTTTTTTGTAAAGTCAATGAATTGTAAGAAAGTAAGAAAATGATTCACACAAACAAAATGGCTCATACTGTCCAATATCCAGTGTAAATTTGCCTTTTGCAATCATACTTGTGTGGCATTCTGAAGTCTTCACTCTCCAAGGCTACTTTAACATTTGATCACAGTGCTAAGTGGTAAACACAGGAGAAAAAAAGCGAAAAAAGCGAAAAAAAAGTCAAGCAGAGAAAGAGACGTGAACTAGATGTCCAGTTGGTTTTAAATCAAACTTGATCTTTAATGACTGATACATGGTAACCTTGCAACACTCACTTATACATTCTAATATAAAATAAGTTAAAACAATGAGCAAACATCACACGTCAGCATTTTGATAACAGCTACTGGTTAAAACTCAAAATAATTACAACTGTTAAGAGGTATTTTGCACACATACATTTGAAAGAAAATGAGAAAAGTGGAATGTTTAGTACCTTCAGTATCTTCTATTACTGGGTTTCAAACTGCATTGGCAAGCAACAAATACTTTATGCTTTAATCCTTTTTTGGGTAATAGTGGCATTTATAGCGGCTTGTGTTTTGTTGCGAGCCAGTATATTTTCCCTGCTTTCTTTTTCCTTGTTTGTCCCTGCTGTAATAATGTCGGTAGACAAACACCAGCATTCAGAAGAGCACAATCAGTAACTATCAGTATATTTCTACATGTTCTGCACCTGTGCTCACATAGTTTACCTGCAACATCTATCTGATAATTAGAACCAAATCATGACTAGAAGATGCCTAGGATGATGAACAAATGCAACGTACTAGAATGTCAATATACATATGTCAAGTGCCTATACATGGATAAGGGGTGCATAATTCAAGGGGACTTAAATCTCCACCGTGTCTTGCAAAGTTGTGGATAAAGAAAAATGGTATGAAACAAATTCTGAGCGGCAAGTGCACACTGGTAATACCAGCTTTAGAAAGGAACATGTCTGACTGCCTATACAGTGAAGTTAAGTAATGGTTTGATAGCACAGCAGGTGAAAATAAGACGCGAGTAATACGGGGACTGTGTGTGTGTGTGTGTGTGAGACAAGATGTAGTGTGTCAAGATGTTGGTGTGTATCCGACCTGGGTCAAATAGTATGTGAAAATAATTATCAGTGTTTTTTAACCTGCTTAAGATGAATCACCACATAGGTCAAATCAGTGAGTACCAGTGTTACAGTATTTGAGAGTCAATTTAGTACACCACGTCTGTGAATGACATCTTATCTCTGACTGTGTTTGAATAGGTCTGATGTGGTTAACTCATCTGCTACTCCATCATACACTAAGAAATGTTTCACAATAGTATTTCACCGAGGTCTGGGGTGTCTGGACGCCTCAGGTTTCCGCTTTCTCCTTTTGCTTCTTGCTCTTTTTCAGGAACGACGGCGGCTTGAACTTCTTCTTCTTCTTGGATGGGGACTTGGAGGGTGAGCCCTCTGGGGTACCGCCTTGTGGTTTGGCGGGCGGAGCAGCGGGTGTGGAGGAGGTGTCGTTGGTTGAGAGAGCCTTCATCCCTTTCTCCAGTTCCTCTGTTGTCTGCTTCTCCTCCTCGCCTCCATTCTGTATGGCTGGAGAGTCGGTCGTTGCCTCTTCTGCTCAAAGTATTAGTAGTAAAAAAAAAAACCAGAATATTCAGCAACCCGACAGAGAGCCTTGAGTGGGGCGGAGCTGCAAAGCCACATGCTAGACGTGTCACTGCAGATGAACATGCTTGCTTAATGAAAAGTGGGTTGTCATACTGTTTCTCTGTGCTTACTAGTGAGACAAGACCAAAGCACCAGAAGTGTGCCCTATGAATCAGTGAGAAGTAACACAGAAAAGGACACACAGACAGACAGATACAGAGGGAGAGAGTACAACAGATACAGTAGGTACAGAGACAAATGGATTTCCCTACAACGGGCTGAAATGTGGCAAATGTAAGTCAAACAGTAATGGTTAAGACAATAGACTTGTACCAGGCATTTTGACTTACACCGGTGTAACTAATAACAGAAACAATGTCTGCATTCCATTTACTTTTAGCCATTTTCCGGGCAAAGCTGAGTCACTTACCAGAGCCATTAATAATGCTATAAGCTGAACCTGTATTTCCTGCTACGTCAAGTCAAAATGTCTTTCATGAGGAAGATCAATTGCACATGCCAACAAAACCTGACCCCCCCATGTTACTCCTTTAGGTGTCTAACATGTAAACATCACTGGGACCACCAGAGGTGAATGAGTTCCCTTTCTAGTCCACAGAATCCACACAACTGTTTCCATAGAGATTTATAGAGATCTATTTCTCCTGTAGAAAATAGTTCCAATGAAATCTCTTTGCAGTGAGGTCTGTGGATTACCCAGAGGTCCTCTTTATCCTGACACTGTATGGATCAGCACTTTTCAATGTTGTACCTACTGTATAATCATGGCGACAATAGCTCTCTCTAAGGTCTATATTTCTGAATTGTGAATATTACATTTATATAAAATGAAAAAGAAAACCAGTGTTAATTGTAAATTCCATATTTCATCACTAATAGATGGTGCTTTGATTCTGATTAGTGCTTACAAAAACATATATATTTCTGTATTGTATTACATTTATATTGAATAAAATATAAATAATTAGATGGCCTAGTTGTTTCTGATTGAGTGTTTAAACTAAACAGAGACTACATCAACTGCATATGAGAAGGTGTAACACAGTTGGCAGAGAGCATTTGAAGCAGGAGAGGGCAGAAGCACATGAGTGCATGTAAGACTTGGAGCAGGCTGCTGGTCAGATAAGGCAGAGTGCAAGGCAAGCAGAGCAGACAGTCAGCGCTGTGCCAAGCCTCACCTGAGAGAGGAGGGTGGCTGGGCGGAGGGCACTTTGTGGGGGAGGTAGCGGGGGGAGACTCCTTGTCATTTGCCACCTCCTCCCCTACTTACACAAACACACACACAGTGAGGGACAGTGAGGGTTCAGCTGTGCAGGAAGTTAGATTTGTGAGGTGAAGAGAAGTAAACACAGTTTATACCCACAAGTGAAATCAAGCTTGCTTAAGGGTGCTGTGTGAAGCATTTTAACTTGGAATATCTTAAGTAGTAACTGTACATTTTCAAACATCAGTTAAGGACAGTCTCTATCAGCATCTGTTCTGCATTTCACATTTTCTAACACGAAACAAGGCTTGAGCAGGAAATCTGCTGCATGATTTACAGCATAGAATGGAGGAGAGCGAAAGACAGCACAAACAGAGCAAAAGATTTTACAGTTTCTTACAATGATAGATGGTGGAAGAAGTGAAAACCTGGTAGAAATTATATTACATTTGAAATTGATAGCCTATATTGGCATTTAAAATGTTACACACAGCACCTTTAAGAAGGTTAGAAGAAAGTGTGCAATGCATTAATAGTGAAAGTGAGGGGTAGCATATTAAGCTGCCTTTACTACACTATATAGACAAAAGTATGCAGACACAGTAAAAGACAGTAAAAGGTTATCAGATGAATCAAAATTTTAAAATAACTTAAAACTTAATTTATTTTACTCTTGTTTCTTTTACGAGCTCTTTTTCCCCTTTTTATTTTGATTTAGCACACATTTAATCATGTATCTATTCCCCGTTTTCCCAAGCAACATTTCCTGTTTCCCTTAGCACATTTCCATCGTGTGTGTATGTGTGTGTGTGTGTGTGTGTGTTTAGCTTCAGTGGTGAATACAGACTCGAGCAATGAGAGGACTGTGTGACTAACCAGCTTACCTCAAAATAGTCGTTTGCTTGCTAACTAGCCAGCTAACACATTAAGCACCAGCCTTTCCAGTTAGCTACCTAGCTACGCAGCTAACTTTCGCCATGAAACTCTTAAAATTAGATTAATTGGAATGCCAACTTTTGAGACTGAGGTCTCATCAACCGACCTCAGTAGCCGACCTCACTAAGCTCTTGTGTCTGAACAGGAGCGAATCCCTGCAGCCTGGTTCCAAACATCTGGGGGACGACCTTCCCAGAAGAGTGGAGGCTGATATAGCAGCAGATTAATGCACATGGTTTTTGGAATGACATGTATCAACTATCACACATGGGTGTAATGTTTGCTGACACACTTTTAGCCATATATAGCACATGAAAATAACATTAAATCTATATTCTAGCTATATTCTAATACAGCATTAAGGATAAATCTAGTTCTAAACTTAAGAATAAACAGACATCTACTGTATACAATGACTAGTATAGTACTGTAGATGTATGGTTAAGAAACTAAATAGAGTAAATATAGTCATATAGCTGACTTGAGTTTAACTAATCATACCATTGGTCCCTCCATCCTGTTTCCTCTGCACCTCCTTGCGGTATTCCTCCAGCTCCTGGTCTGTCAGCTGGTTGAAGGGGTTGGGAGGTTCTGGCTCTGCTGGGACTTGCGGTGGGCTGACTGGAGACTAATAGACAAGCAGAGACACACAATTACAGATTTTAACTCTGCAGCTCACGAGGAGGGACTTGGGAAGGAAAAGAGACAAGATGTTTGGTAAGCAGTGAGGCTGCAGTTTACCGGAGGACTGTCAACTGTTATAACGCTGGCGAGGACCTGAGACTGGGGTCCGGCTGTCTTCATGTCCTGACGATTCTGCTGTCGGATCTGAGGAGAAAAAAAGAATTTCTTGTATGACATTTCTGATTCATGTGACAGTATGCAGAAGGCAACAATAGGATTGTGGGACACAGAAAAGGCCAAAAGTGAGGAAACGTTACCTTGTTTCGAGTCTCAATCACCTCTTGAGGGTTGGTGAAAAGAGGCACAAACTGGTTTGGGTTCTCTATCTTGATGGATGTGCTGCCAGCTTGTGTCACCTCTTCTGTCTTCAACCACTAAAGGCAGGAAAACCAACATCAAAACAATATCTGATAATCCACTTTTTAAAAAAATTAGCAGAATTTTATGACTATGTGTAGAGGATCCTGTCTGTGTTATTTAGTCAGACTTGGGCTTCGTTATAAAGTATGTTTTGATCAAGCAGCTTTGAGCATATGGGTGTTTGTCCACCAGAGGGCAGACTATGCACTGCAGTAGTCATCACAGAGCAGTGGGCTTTCCCCTGCAATGCAGAGAAGAGGAGAAGAGAGGAGAGAAGAGGAGAGAAGAGGGTGGGAGGGACTGGAGGAGGAGAGAAAACAGAAAGGGTGAGCCAAGCTCCTCCCACTGATGTATGACTACCAGTCTCATATTGTTTTTGTCTCTAAAGGACTCATCACTGCAGCTCTGCTTCATCATTTCTCTAAGGTACATAGAAATAAAAACAAATGCTCCACAGTGTACATCAAGATCCACATGAATCAGAGGGAAAACAGAAGTCCTCTTAGTTGAGTGCACATCAAATATAAACAATTTCTTTTCAAATCATCAGAAAGATGGTGAGTTAACTGCTCTGTTTGTGTCCGTCTCCATCAGTCATCATCTTAAAACACAGCTCCAAACATTTACTGGTTCTGATCCCTCTGCTCGAGCAGGAAACATTACACAACTTTTAGGTCACGATGGCCACATTGTAGTACAGCGTTGTGGATGCTGCAATGAACACGTTTTTGGACTACACCTTCTATAGTGTGATCTGTTCAATAAATCTAAAGTATTGATTCCTGGAGCCTCACAGTGCTGCGCTGGTGTCCCGGGCTGGCTTGCTCCTGGCTGACTTTTTGGTAGGTGTTGGGGGTGTTGAGCCACCGAGTCCTCTCCTGCTGCTGGCGCTGGGCAAAAGGGTGCTGCCTCAGAGCCGGGTGGACACCGTCGTCGTCAAACTGGTGGAAAGCTGTGGCGGTTGCGGGCACCTCCACCTCTCTCCGTGTCCGCGATCGCTCCAGCAGCACAGGGAAACGGTAGGCGTAGCCTGTACGGTAGCCCTGAAAAACAACAGAAGAAAGAAGCTTTAGGGAGTACACATGCTGCAGACAACTTCCATTCACACTTTAGTAGACAGAATGGTGCAGAAAGCAGGTCTGCTATAGGTCTGCCTTCCACTGGTCTGCTATAGTACACGTTTGCTGCACCATGTCATCTCAAATTGTAATCGTACACGTTTCCTTTATGGCCTCTTAACCGAGTTGTGTCATTGCACTTAAAAGGAATAGTTCAGCGTTTTGGGAAATGCGCTCATTTACGTTCTTGCTGGTAACAAAATCTGCCTACCAGCACCTCTAATGCTCACTTATTATCACATTATATCATGTTTGTTTAATCCATACAAAAACTGAAGTGTAAAAACAAGTTGTGGGTTTATATCTTGGCTGGGAGCAGTGACTTTCTGGGAGTCACTGTGAGGTTGACAGGCAACCAGCAAAGACCCTCGTAAAACCAAAACTTGTCGATTTTATGGTTCTGTTTTTGTACAAATTAAACAAATATGATACAAGATAGAATTAGTGAGCTTTAGAGGAGCTGGTAGGTGGATTTTGTTAACTTCGGACAGAGCAAGACTAGCTGGTATCCGCAACTGTATCTGCTGTTAAGTTACTGCTGATGCAAACTGAACATTTAAAGCTTTCCATCGGAAACCACAGGAAGGCTTTTATGCTTTTATTGTGAAGCCGCTACAGGAAACGGGGCAGTGTTTATCACAGCGCTAATGCTCCATTCACATGACACAGGATAGATGGCATAGACGGGAAAGAATCCCATGTTTCTGACTGGCAAGCCTTCACAACTCAAGACGGGTGCAGGATTGCAAAGTTGGTCGTGTGAGGGTTAAAAATACTGTGCACTGACGATATAGCACTCTATCCATTACATTTGGGTTGAATTACCTTGAAGGACTTCAGCTAATGTGAGGCATTAATAGTTTGTTTGTCTCAGGCACTTTGATATTATTAAGCATCAAGCAGGACATATCTAAGTTAGTTATGACTTGGATGTTGACATGAATGGTATTTACAATTCAGACAATAGTAAATACGGTAACTTTGAACTAATGTTCAATAAAAGCTGGTCTACACAGCAACATACAGACATTTTCAGTGCTTTTTGTTTGGGATCAGTTTTTCATATTGCATGGATGGAGTGGTAAAAGGAGCAGCAGCCACAGTGAGCTGGTTAGATGAAGAGCTGCAGCTGACAGACCTCCTGCAGTGTGTGTGAATCAGCAAACCTCCCACACTCACCAAGGTAAGTAAAACCTTTTAACGTGCCACCCTTATATTTCAAGCAAACCTTAAAGATGGAAAATGTAGCAAATTAGTATCGCACTGCCAGGATGGGGGAGTTGAGATTATTAGTTGAAATTATTAGTTAGTTAGTTGAGACTGAGATATCCTGACTTGTATTCCTGAGTTTGGGTCAAGCTCCAAAAACATTGGATCCTACACTTCCCATAATGGAATTCAATAGCTTCGTTCATGAGACATGCCTGGTAAATGCCTTTCAAACTCCACACTCCATGCCCTTGATGCCCCCTTTGATTTATTGTCATAGACTTTATAAAGCTCCCTCATGAGCCACAGAAGACATTATACAACTGTGTTCATAGACTGCATGGTACTCTTCATGATGAGTAAACTTCATGGAGTGGAGATTAATCCTCAATTATTCACCGTACACATTGTTTCAATTTAGTATAACTGTCGCCTACCAAGTTATCCAGAGTTCTCATGAGGGCTTCAAACTCGTGCTCCCCGATGCGGCTCTTGTGCAGGGGTCCAAAGGTGGAGCCAGCCCAGCCCACGGTGCCGGCTACACTGGGTTTATGGGTGGTCCGGTCCAGCAGAATCAGGTTCTGTTCACCACCGGCACAGCACAAAGCTGACACCTGGCAAAAAAACAGATTTCTCTTAAGCACGAAGTTACTGAGCTCATTTTCTATTTCTCAGCAAAGTTCTACCTCACACAAACACATTTAAATTCAAGCCAGCATTGTGCCTTGCTCAAAAGCATCTCAACCTATATTAAATGTGACAGGGGGAAATATAACATATCAACCTCCATAGATTTGAAGGATCAATGACCTTACAGTCTGTGTCCCTACAGGCCACTGTTAGTCCTGTAGGATTACTGCAGTGTCTCTTTGGCACGCGACACTCTGTAGAGTATTATACTGCAGTGCAGAGCTGCCGGCTGAATTACAGTGAAAGGGTACCAAGAGAAGGGCAACTGCCCGGGTGTAAAAATGGTGCATCTACCTTATGTACACATGCCAGCTCACTCTCCCACTCACACACACGCAGCGGCAGCACTTTACCTCCAGTACGTCAGCTGTTAGTCAGTATAGTGTGTGTGTGTGTGTGTGTGTGTGTGTGTGTGTGTGTGTGAGTGAGTGAGTGAGTGACAGAGAGAGACCTGGATCTGGCAGGCAGCCTGGATGTGGTAGATGGTGTAGAAGGCCTCCTCCACAGACTCCCCCAGAGCCACAATGCCATGATTCCTCAGCACCAGAACCTACACATCATAAAACCAACATTCACACAGGAATGAAAACCACCTTCATTATTTTAGAACAGCTGCAGGTTATTGAGAAATGTCACTGGAGAATGAGAAGGCACACTAACACCAACTCCCAAGTTTAGTCTCCAAGCAGCAGCACCAGCTTCAATAATTAATCCAGTGCAAGACTCCATCACCTTAGCTCTTTTCTTTCGTCAGTCATAAAGCTGTAGCGCCCCTGTGTGGGAGCAGCAACTGATTAAACAGGCAACGACATGCACGTTTCAGATACAATGTGGTCTCTCTTGTGGTCCGCTCACCTTACAGGTTGGCCCCAGGCTCTTCTGCAGCTCCACTCTGTCCTCCTCCTCGTCCATGACTCCATTGTAGTCGTAGTAAGCCACATCACCAACCAACAGAGCCTCGTGGGACAGCGGCAGGAGGCCGCACTTCATAGCTGAAACCTGGACACAGTTAGCGGTCAGTCGTAGCAGTAAAGGTCATGAAACGGGCTCACATTCACAAAGTCACAACGTGCTTTACAAGCAAATCCATGCTGGACAATGATATCATGTTATCAGACTCAAACAGAACAAGGTGACACTGCAATTGCTACAACTATGAAATAATATCCAACATAGTTAATCACCAGTGATCTAAAATGTGTAGTAAAATGTGTTATTACTAAACTCCCTAATTTTTCCGTGTGTATCTGGATGTGACCAGCTGAGATGTAATGGTGTCGTCTTTAAACAGCACAGTAAAAAAGCTGTGAACTAATTCCACCTCTCCCTTGGCATGGGCCCAGGCGACTCACCGCAGCCGTGGCCGGCGTGTGGAGGTGAAGCAGGCAGCGGACATCTGGCCGGGCCGAGTAGATGGCCGAGTGCAGGCTGAACTTCTCCGTGTCCACGCCCAGGTTGGTGCTGCCCTTCTCCACCACCTCACCCAGGATATTCACCTTTACCTAGAAACCACACAGCACCATCTTCATGCGTTTCTCAGAAAAGTCTGATTTGGCAGTATTGCTCCCAAATGACACAGATGTATGATGTTCGGGAAGCAAAGTCAACCAACTCTATAACATGCTTACACCAGTGATATTCTTCTGGAACATAAAAATAGGTTTTGGGTGACTGAATGCAACTTGCTTCAAATTCAAACTTACTGTTGACAAGCATGATGCAGCTGTTCTCCAAACAGTGTTTTCTTTTTGAATGCTAAGTTATGGATGAAACTGCCTGCAGCCAATGTTTGTAACTACATCATCATATAATTCACATTGTTTAATGTTGCGGAATGATATGATGATCACCAGGATTCACTTGTTTCCGTCTACTCTCTTATTGTTAGGGAGGAAATGTGTCTAAAAAAGCACATAGACCATGGAACACTGAAAATACAATCCCACAGACATCACATCATTGTATTACTGTATTATTGATCAATTCTATTATAAAAATGTAATCAAAATAGCATTTCAAAAACATTAGAGGGCTAAAGGCACTTAAGTCAACATACACTCAGTGCCCACTTTATAAAAGGTATAAGCTGTTGTATTGGATTGCAGTAGATTGTACAGGTGTACCTAATAAAGTGGCCCCTGAGTGTGTGTGTAACCTTTATCCTGACTATGATTAGTCTTACTCACCAGACTGGATCCAGTGACCTCACTGTAGGCCAGGCCGTCTGGAAGCACCAAGAAGTGTTCCTGTTCTTTACTAACACGCAGCTGTCAGGGAGGAAGAGGGACACCAGTACAGACAGACAGACGTTAAGCTGAACAATATGTTGTGTGAAAGCCTGTCCCTTAAATTCTGCCATATTCAAATTTGCACTTCAAATATAGAGCACAGAAACATACTTATTATCTGATCAGAGGTGACAGATATCTTCCTGCCCCTGTTCAAACAGCACTTTCCTTCAGTATCAGTAGCTCTAAAGTTCACTCTTAACTCCCTCCATTACTTTGAGTTAATTAGGCTGATTTTGTTAATAAACAAATTAGCAGTTTTTTCTCTGTTCATATTTGGAAATCACCCTTACAGTGCCTTAAAACTAAATTAACAACTTTACAAGAAGTTTCTTGCTCTTCTTGTATCTGTTGCATCAAACCAGCCTGATCAACTCAGTTCATTCCAGATATTTGCTGCACTTCCACAAAAAGCTGCTGACCAAAGCTGATCTTACGGTGGGCTCTGACCACAACAAAAGGAAAAGATTAAGTCAGGAATGTAATGTGAAAAGATGGTGGGACTAACAGTGAGACGGGGGCGGCTGATCTGGGCCCAGCCGAAGAGGTCGAACAGGCGGTGGACGCTGGCCAGCTTGCAGCGCATCAACCTCTCCCCCTTCACCATGCTGCCGGGCTCCCAGCCATGCAGGTCATTGATGGGTGTCACCATCATCATGTCTGTGGAAGGAAGAGAGGAGACCAGACACAGTGAAGATGATGGTCTGCAGACAAAAGAGCTAAGTAGGAGAGTAATTGATTGATTCTTTTAAAAGGTACTCATTTCAACATAAGGAAAATGGCACTGATGGATGATGTCTTGTTTATGTCATTGTCTTCTGATTTTATGAATGTGGACATGTTTTTCCTGTTGCTTTGAGTGTACATGTTCTGCTGTGTGATGAAAATCACAATCTATTTGCAATGAGGCTTAAGCAAGTGTGTTGTAGTTCATGTCTGATTAAGTATTCAGTTAAACCGCCTTATGATTTTACCCCTACAAGATTTCAAAGCTCTGAAAACCAGTACCTCTCCCTGACTAGGCAGGGCAACTTGAACATTTCTCATTATCATTAGCACAAGGACTTTGGTGACCTCAGATCACCCCCTGCATAACTCTGCCAAACTTCAACCTGAGTACAGGTCTAATCAGCCAGAATTGCAAACACCTGTGTGGGTGTGCAGGGCCTCTTAACACTAATGAAAGAATTGCACAAATAAATTGTGATAGTTTTCTCTCTTTGGACGAGTTACATATTGTCAGTTAGTTGCTTGTCATATACACTCTCCCAGTACTTTTACAGCTGATTATTTTCTTTGATCATAATTTGCAAATTTGGCATAAAGTTATATGTGGATGAAAAAAAATAGGCTGCTATTTACATGTATTCACAATAAATATACAACCATTTGGTTCACTTCAATTATTTGAACTTGAGTCATTTGCTCTGCCTGCCCATCTTTCTCTGCCAGCGATCCCATGATGCTCCTTGTGAGGAGCCTGCAGGATTCACTGTGTTTCTACCCTTTGGTGTGCCGGTGAACAGGTATGCACAATACCAGGTCCAGTTGTGTAAATGGAATGCAGCCACTAATTAATGTTATTAGTTACACCTGTGCCAGACATGCATTAAACATCATTGGGTCACCCAGCAAATGAAGTGGCAGTGAGGATGGTAGTAAGGTGGAAGCTGATTACGTCTTGTCTTTACTTTTGTATGTGATCAACATCCGGTCTAATAATGAAAAGAACAAATCGGGATTAATGTTAAGTTGATTGCCTAATAATGGATCCAAAGTTAACAGTGGAAGACCCAGGCTAATGAGAGAACACCTGGTTTAAAAATGAAGTTTGACTCATGCTAGCTCCTGCTAACTGCTACTGGTAGCTCAGGTAGTTCAATGGAACGCCCAGAATAACCATGGGACCTCCGGGCTAACAATGAAGTAAAATCACCTGGTCACACCTGCCTACTTCATCGTTTAAGTTTTTGGATGCTCTGGTACTTTATTTCTCAAAACGCACTAGTGACTTCCTGTGTCTCTTGAGCAAGTCTGTCCATGGCAAACAGTGTTTACGTATGCGAATAATCAAACTAACAATGAAGCAGATAGATACACCTGCACAATAGTGGATTAACCAGGGCCATGCAAACCGTTGAACACCCATTTAAAACAACCATGTGACCATTCTACAGGTGAGTTCAGGCTCAACGCAACGCTTTGTATTGAGACAAACACACATCCACACAAATTGAAAATGTTTAAACTTGAAAAATGTGTCCTCATCCCAATGCTTTATGACTCCAATTAATTAATGTATAGAGACAGTAAAAATGAGAGGGTCTGGAGGAAAATAACAAAGGGAGTTCACACACACACACACACACACACACACAGAGTTAATATCTGTACAGCTGATATAATGGATGTTTGGGGTGAGTTAACTGAAAAACAGTCCAGCAGGCAAATAATGTGAGGTGAAAATTAATTTGCATTCATTCTGAACATAACAGTGTAACAAGAGAAAGAGCTGACAATAGAAAAGTGTTGCTAAAAATGCATTGCTCAGGCACTAATGAAACACTGGGATAAATAATAGAATACCAGGCCTAAAAATGCCATTGTATATGGTAGTATGTCAGGGGTCTTGTGCACATACTAGAAGGGGAGACAGGCAGGGCGGCCGGAGAGCCATGCGAGGCCATGAAATCAGCCAGCTGTCTCAGTGCCCATAGGTTGGATGAGCTGCCACCCTTCTTCATCTGTTCCTGGATCAGCACATCCAGCTCCTCCCTGAATGACTACACACACACACACACACAATCAGATATTAACATACTATCACACATACATGTATAATTAGACCACACATTACAAATGATTTCAGTTTCATGATCATACTGAATTGAAGCCCCTATGTGTAGGATTTGAACATTTCTGTCTTTGGTGACCTCTGGGTTGTCTCATGTTTCCACAAAGAAAAACACGTGCCATCAGAATAATTTAACAGAGGCTACAATCACATAAAAATTCACGGGGGCTTTGAACACATGCACTGATTAACAAACACTCCTACACTACAGGGGCGAGGGTGAGCAAACATATTTAATGAGTCAGTCCTTTCACTTCATGGTCACGCTCTCCACTTCACACACAACTTCATCAGCGTCACTGTCGCCCTCCCATATGCAGAAACACACATAGTCATGCACCAGAATGGGGTCCAGCACTGACTGCAGCCCAAGCTGTCAAGTGGCATTTGAGAACAGATTTATTCTAATGTGAAGAGATAACCACATCGAGAGGAGAGGAGACACAGAAAGTAAGAGGAAAAGGAAAAAAGAGACAATAAATCATACACACACAGACAAACAGCCATCTCACCGGACTCTGAAGGAGGCTGGAGATGCGCTTCTTATGCTGGGGTCCAGAGCCAGGTGTGGAATGCTGAGGAGACTGGAGGCCCTCAGGGACCCCATCACTGGGGCTGCGCTGCACCGGGGTGCCTTTGGGGGTGGGGGACTTGCTCATCTTCTACTGTTTTGCAGTGGGTGTACAACTAGGGGTGGGTGGGGAGAACTGTAGAGAAAGAGTGTCAGTATTATAAATGAAACAATGAAATAAGAGTAAACATTTTGACAAGATCAACTAAGGCTGTGCTAATTTAATTTACACATTATAGACTGTAAATGGCAGCAAGAGGTAACCATTTTAATGGAATTGTCTCTCATGTCTGTCTGTTAATTATAAAGCTACAGTTAGCAGCCAGTTAGCTTAGCACAAAGACTAGAGGCAGGGGGAAAGTGCTATGAGTATAGAGTATATGAAGTTGCGGTTTTACGGGGTATGTACCAGGCTATTTCTTGGCCAGGACTTCCCAGAGCTGGACCCGCCCTGGTTGCCAGACAACTGGTTGATTGGCTGATTTTGTTAGCTTTGGACCCTTTTCCACTCTTTGTGCTAAGCTAAGCTAAGCTAAGCTAAGAGCGAGAGAGAGATGCCATGCCAAGCAACTTCAGTGGGACACTTCGACAGGTGGAAAAAGAGGGGCCAGGGATCGAACCGCCCAACCAGTGATTAGTGGACAACCCGCTCTACCTCCAGAGCCACAACCACTGGTCCCAGCTGCAGGCTGAAGATCAGCGCAGTCCAACTTTCCATCCCTGACTTTGACTATTCTGGCATTTTCCAAGGGGCATGGCAAAAACTGGGTGTGGCAGAATTCACCACTTTTCACAGGCTTCCACTCCTTTAGACATCGCCCTAATTTACTTTACAGCATCGAGTGACAACATCAGCTACACTTTACCAAATGGCATCCTTTGAGCAAAAATGGCAGGTACAGGTGACCTGAAGCCAGCATTTAGCCAGAGTTTGGATTATTAAACTTCCAAGTCATCCATATACAGTGCAAATTGGTGTTTAAGATAAAAGGTACCAATGAGATACAGTCCATTTACAAAACGGAAAAAATACAGTGAATTCAGCTTGAGAACAGTGTGGAGATCAGCTTAAAGGCACATCACGACACATCATAAATCAGATTATAAAATCGCAATTCATGGCAACTGGACTGGCCTTTCCTTATGGCAGGGGCTTCATACAGGATGAGTCTGAGGTGCCTGAGGACGGCCAACAAACCTACTGATGTTGCTAACACAGCACACAACAAGCTGACAACAAAGCAAGTATCGAGCTTTCTCTTGTCAGAGTGTTGCTCCATCAAGGATTGGGACACAGTTTGTTTTTTTAAGGACACAGTAAGAAATAAGAAAACAATAATTGTAATCATACTAGCCATATGCTCCTAAAGCAGCAGCCATAATCCTGGATGAAAAATTCATTGCCATCATGACTTATCCTAAGAAACTAAGTGAATGTGCAAATGGGAGAAGTGCAGTGAGCAGAATATTATTTTCTAATCTTCCTGAGCGTATGCTTTCAAGAGTCCACAAAAGCCCTGCCTAAGGATCCAGTGGTGCACATCAGCCCAGAGGGAGTTAAAAACTATCAAGAGATCCAGCAAAGACGATCAAATATTAAATAATTGCCAGTTCAATCAATATGCTCACTTGTGTACAATTCGACCCTGAGCAAATCCTTTTGCATCTTGCATTAACATCAAAGCTTAGTTTCTTGTTGGCAAGTAGCCTACAAAAATAAACAGTATATTGCACATTACGTCTTGATTTCTTTGTATTTTCAAATGACAGCATTAAGATGAAAAACCTACCCTCACATTAAGGATGTTGTATTCCTCAGGGCACTGGCCAGTGGAAGTGCAGAGCTCTAGAAAATGCAGCATTAGCAGTAAGAGCTCACATGCAGACGGCAGCGTCAGAACCACCAACAGGAAGTTAGCTGGTGATACGGCTCGGTAATTGGAGAAAGAGTAAAGAGTTACCGTAAGGATCTTCAGAAAAGAGCTGGCCACTCCCCGAATGAAACACACACACACAGAGCTGCAGGGAGCAGATAAGGTCCCAAACACACCACACCCTCTCTCCTGCGCTACATCTCACTAACTGACTCAACTACCTACTTGATTAGTTGCATCACTTTAACATATTTGTGCATCCCTGATCACATGCATTGTCAATCCCAGCCCTCATGTCTCTAACATCCAGGGCAAGCTTTTAAGATGCTCACTCCAATAGCATAAAAGAAAGTTACATCAGATCCATGTGCATTACTAAATCTCGTTGCATTGCACACGTGAAACTCGGATAGAAGACTAAACCTTTAATGGAGTTTCTGGATAAACGGAGCACTTTATCCCGACAATGTCAGGCTTCCTGCACTCAAAAGCACTGAAACATTAAATCAGTGATCAAAAAACATCAGCCATTCACTAAACTCCCTAAACATACACGGACATACAAGCATTATGTTGTTTGCCATCCAAACTGCTCTCAGATCATTACAAATATCTTTTGATAATTAAGAAAAAACTGCTCTGTTTAACTTACCATTGAATCTACAGTATCTACTTTTAAAAAAAGATGGTGTTTTCCTTTTGATAGTTTTTGGTTTTAAGTTAAATGTAACAGTCAGTGTATAAAAGCCTAAATTTGAGGCAGCAGCTCTCTCTGCCTCTCTCACAATAAAGGTTGGTTCACAGTGTATGTGACTCTCTCTCTCTCTGGGGGTAGACGGGGCCCAGCTGCTGACAGGCCACAGACAGAAAGCCTCTCTCTCCAGGGAGGGTCCTAATGAGTGAGGGGAGACAGAGATCTGGCTGCTGGCCCCACCATCGCTGCCTCCTCCTCTTCTCCTTAGTCGTACTGTGATGGCTGACCATGCACACAATCATAAAATCTCAGGAAGTAGGGGAGCTGATTTCCTGCCACTCTCTCCTCTTCTAGAGCTGGGTTCTTACCAAACTGCAACATCTGAATTTCAGTATTGCTGAAATAGTTTAATACCTTTACAAATATTATTTGCAGCGGTATCCTTCACCAGAAAGCACCGACCAGCTAATTTAATGCTGCTGTGCTCTGCTGCAAGATACTGAGATCTTTGGCCTAATCCCTACCTTAGAAAGAGGTGAGGTCAGTTTTCTTTGGTGTACATTATTTTCCCATATACACACGATGACTGCTGTAAATTGCACTGGTTTTAGGAGATCTGTGTCTGTGTGTGAGCACTGACATCCAGCAGCGAGAGGCAGATAGGGGTATAATTACTTAAGTAGCTCTCGATTGATTTTCTTTGGCTTCATTTTCATTAGGTTTATGTCGTAACGGCTGGTAAGTGGATCACAACCAGTTATGTAACTAGTTTCTAACAAACCACTACCTTTACTAACAGATTTTCAAAATAAGATAAAGCTGAATATGTGATCTTGTTAAAACCTATTTGGAAATGTTTAAAAAGCTTTTTTCAAACTCATTCCTTGAGTTCATTGGCTGAAATAAGCAAACTCACAGCAATTCATCATGTGTTAATTTTATGGTAAACAACTCTTCATAATCCTATGTAAGACCTGTTTACATGTCACATATTAGCTTGTTTGAGATTGAATGAGAAAGTCCTCACTACTTAGCTATCCAACCATGATTACTTAAATTAAATACACCTGCAGTGTCATTGAAACTCAACTGCATTTGTATTAAACATAATTTATTTTCAAACATGTCTGTCAATCTAATATTCCTGCCTAACAAAACACAAGACTAAGGTAAGCATACACAAAACTAAATTATTATGGCATGTTTTTATAACTTACAAGGGCAACTTTGCGGTATTCAACCCCCAAATAAATGGACTCATTAACTCTAAACATCTAGCAGACTGAGTGCTTTACAGAAATGCAGCATACACAAGATGAAAACGCATTAATGCATGAATGATGTAGAGGTATAATACACTTTGTTGACTCTGTGCAGGAGGACACTCCAGTCTCTACAGCCTCTAATGGGAAATTTGGCTTCCGCCTTGGCAAACAGCACTAAATGTAAATAAACAATATCAAAATAGGCTACACAAAACACTTGCGCAGGAGCAAATAGAAAGGCAGCTGTTGGCAAGTGATGGAGTCCATTACAGTCAAGGGAGTTTTAAAGTTATTTTTCATTAATTACATATTATTGGATTATTATTCCTTATGTGACAGAAACTGCACAATGATAATGCAAGAACTCCAACAAACTGCATATATATAGCTTATTAAGCTTAATTAATAGACCTTACAGTGTCTTTTGGTCAGAGTGTTACATATCCCCTAATCATTATCATTTGTTTACTTGCTCCTCAAAATCTCATGTTTGATTTTCAATAATTACAACTTGATATTAAGGTGTTTTCAACTAAAGAAAAAAGCAAAATCCTGATTTGTTTTGGACAAACCATATTGCAAAGTGTAATCAGTTTCTATAATTAGATCATTTTAGTAGGAATAATAAAAGGCTTGATTTATGTATGACACCATTTAGTAATTCACCACATATGACATATTATATAGGAAAGGCCAGAGCGTTAATAATAGAAACCAATTTCCACTAACACTGACTTTAACATCAACCTCTGCACTGCTGTGGCTGAGATGAATCCATCCAAGGTTCAATGTCTGCCATTGTGCTGTGGGAGATGGAAATCTGCATGCCCCACTCCCAAAGAGCCTGTGCCACATGGGGGAGGAAGGAGGGCAGGCTTATTGATCAGAGTCATGTGAGTGCAGGACACCATATTGTGCATCTACAGCGCCATATTTCAACGTGAATACACAGTACCGTTTTATGTGTTTTTAACATCCTCTGTTCCTCCACCCGCTAACGGCCCGCGCTCTGCATGGCTGCCTAGCAACACTCGCACGCGCTGCAGCCTCAGCACCAGTAGAGCGGAGGAACCACTAATGGCCACCCGCAAAATGCAGAGGCCAGCAGCGACGGCACAACACTGCACGACTCTCCTCTGTAAAGAACCGAGTGAACGCGCATTAAAAACCATCACATTTCAAATGACCTGTACAGCTATACGTCCCGCATATTAATCCTGAAACCGTCCGGAACACAGACTGGTTGAGCTACTGTAAAAACAACAAAAAGCCAGCTCTGGAGCGCTAATGAGCGAGATTAGACGCTGCATGGCTAAAGCACTGCCATCACAGACTCAGTCTCACTCTGAATACACGACACAAACTGCACATATGGGACCGTGCACTCATCACGGGCCTTTATCTGCAGAGCACAATGAAGACACGAAAGCATGGACAATATGGTGAGGATGCTGTGCGCCGAAAAACTATACAGTTTTAATCATTTTATACAAGCACATACTAGGGTCTATCGGGAGCGGGATGCACAGCATGACCGACAACATGGTAATCATCAGGCAGTAAGGACAGTAGGCTACCGTGTCAGACAGACATCATCGGTGAAATGCGCACACACGGCTCATGCACGCGTCAGGGAGGACCCTGTACTGCGCCCAGTCATTTAACCATGATCGCCTTGTTCGACACAACTGAAGACAAATATTAGCAGGCAGTATACTCACCTCAGTTCATCCCCAGAACCGGGTCCTCTGTGTGGGTGCGGCACACCCACAGCCCAGATCCGTCCTCAGAATAGGCAGATGTGGTTAATTACAACAGATCTATCAGGAGTGGCTTGCGACGCCAGGTTTCCTTTGTCAGACTATTTCAGGGCCCCAGCTGATACCAAGTCAATGGACCCTGATGTTTTTCATCGCTCAGTGCGCCTGGACCAGCCCACTGCCACGCCTGTCCTCAGTCTGACACCCAAGGGCTCCCACTCATGCAACTACAGTGGGAATCACTCTTAGCAATGCACTTGGTTATTGTGTTTAAGCCTACGTACAGCCCAGGTGGATTTCTAATGCTGTCTCCTAAAACGTTGTTTAGTTGGCTAGGCCCAGTTCAAAATATATCACACCAAACAGGCGCCACCTTCTGTTGTAATGGAGAAGAGCCTGCACACGTTTTACATGGCTTTGTCACATCTGAATTGAGAACAGCACCCACAAATAAACAGTGGTATAAAAGGAACTGTATATTATCACAAGTATTGTACTTAAGTTAAACTAAGTTAAGAGGTACTTGTACTTTACTGAGTATTCCCATTTCCTGCAACTTTATACTTCTACTCTACCTTTCAGAAGGAAATATTGTACTTCTTACTCCACTATATTTACTTAACAGCTGTGGTTATTGCTAGTTCCTTTGCAAATAAAGATTTTACATACAAAACATATAGTATATACACACAATACTATTGATCATGAGACTATCTAACTTTATCTTTTACCACGGTAAAAATGCATCAGTAATTCTATCTATCTATCTATCTATCTATCTATCTATCTATCGATTAGATATATATATATAGATAGACACACACACACACAGGGGCCATTCTGCATAATGAGTACTTGTAAAGACATGTTCATGACATTTTTACTTAAGTAAACATTTGAAAGCAAGCCTTTTACTTGTAGTGGAGTATTCTTATACTGTGGTAATGCTACTTTTACTTAGGCTAATTGAAAAATCTTCCAATTTAAAAACAAATATTAATCTGGACATCTGTCCTAAAAGACATTAAGAAAACACCAATTATAATGGGTCATTACAACATTTCTCATACATTTTGATATTGCCAGTTGTAATAATCGGTGGTTGTAGTGTGATGAAAACTAAAAACCTGAAATTAAAGCTTTTAACATGACACAACTTGGCAAACAACATTCAATTACATGGACAAATTCATGAAAGCTGATAATATTCATTTAATATTTACCAAACATAAGTCTTGGTACCATGAAGTGTTGAAGCTGAATGAGAAGGCATCTATTAGGCTTCAACAGAAAACAACAAACCCTTTCTAACTGAAATTTTAAAGACAGAAGCTGTACTGTCAAGGATACAGTTTGTAAAATGAAAATAAAACATTTATATGTACTCAAACAAAATTTAAATTTCAAAATTAAATTAAATAAGACAAATAAAATTGCATTTTCTTCAAGAAAAAGCCTTTCTTCAAAAGCAACAGGCCCCTAAAAAGGAAACAAGAATTAGTTTATCTAAAATTACAGTGACTTGTTCATAGAAATGACATATCTGAAGTACCCACCACCACCACCACCACCACCACACTTCACTGATGTAGGTGTTTTTAGTACACCCTGAGGTCCCTCTAAGTTCAGGTTACAGGTGCAACAGAGGACACCACTGATCCAAATTAACAGTGATGCTGGGTGCAACAGACTTGAAACATTTAACCAGAAGAGGGCACTGTAACAATGCATTTCAACACAGTGGGAAAAATCATTCTAAAAAAGGTGTTTTCCACTCAACTCCAGTGTTGAAATAAAGCATGAAAAAAAGTCAAAGAGGGTTAATTACCTCTATATGCAAGAGTACACAATATCAAGCAACAAGCCTTTTTCACGCACATTTTGACTTGTCATTGGAGGAAAAGCACAGGTGTTGCTAATAAATGATAAATGATAACGATGGCTCTGTTCTATTCAAGTGTCCCAGTAAGCCGCGACAGCGAGCCAGCATGCACAACACCAGGACCCAGAAACTGAAGCAGCTGAAAGCCTCATTCACTTTATTATTTACACCTGTGCTTTTCCTGCTGTGACATGTCAGAATGTCTCCTGCGAGTAAGGCCTGTGTTTGTTTGGTACCAGTTGTCAATGTCATCAAAATGGCAGTCATCTTTCAGACCACATAGGTGCAACATTTGTGCACTCTTGGATCAATGTTCATATTTGGTCTGGTACTATTATTATTATTACAATTCATTATGATAATTATAAAAACACCAATAATTATAATATTCATATTATTATAACCCCTAATATAACCTGCCTGATATTTACAGTCTGTGTTTGACATAAGCATTTACACACCACAGGGTTAGACTTTGAAAAATCTTCCCAACTTTTGGTATGACTTCAGTAATCTGGACTTTACCTGAAAATGGGTTTCTGATAACTGATTTGATATTCATGTATTTTAAAAAAAAAAAAAAAAACGTGGCAGGTTTCCAGTATTGGTCCAAGCCATCTGCTCTAACACCACTCAGAAGGGTTGAGACATCTGTTGAATGAAGAACACAGTGGTGACGTCTGAGTTCTTAGTGTTAATATTTGTTCTGGCTGAGACTTGATGGAATAAAAAGCATAAAGAAGCATTACAATTCATTTGCCATTAAATTACACATTGTTCAGTTACTTGAGGACGTCTCTTGTTTCATTTCAGACAGATGTCCTCATGTGAGGCTTGTTTACCTAGACACCTGAACAGCACGTCATGCCAATTCTGTGAATGGCATGGCACAAGTGTGGGAACTATGGGGAAAAAAAAAAAAAAAAAACAGTCTTGTCTTGATCCAAACCTCTTCACCTTGAATTGTCCAATCAGATGACGAGGTACTTGTGAGGACGGTTTGAATGTCTCGGATGTTAGGGCTACACTGAAGACAATCAAATGCTTCGTGTTGATTGCCAGTTGTAATCATAGCATATTCCTGCCAGATCATTTCAGGAATTAAACATGTGCCTGATTGCCTATTGTTTGAAGGGGTCTGTCTTTAGACTTGACTATGAAGCCTGCCTGCCATGGGTTCGAAAGGTTACACCATTTGTCTACAACTGACAAAAGATTTTGCATTCACTGAATTATGTAAGCTCTAAATGAAAAACATACATAATAAACAACTGACTTATTCTAAATACAAACTGTCATAAAAAGCATGGGGGAAACCATTTCAAGCCAACATACCAAACAAAACCAATGGCGATAAAAGAATATTAACTCAGTTTCACAACCTTTACTTCAATAGCTGCAGGAATCCCTTTGACATCTACTTAAAAACAGCTCAAAACCTCAAAATGTTGTATGGAAATGTTTTATTTAGATGAAAAAGTTGGAGAACTAATTTAAATGAATATGCACCTGTTGAATTTCTAAATTTCATAAAATGTTAATTACATTTAAATTGTGATTTGGTGGGGGGTCAGGGTTTCTTTGTGTTGGGTTTTAGTTATGGTTTATGTTGTCCTTCCCTGCATTTGTTTATTGGTTTGATCACTCAGTATATAGGTTTCCCTCAGGTCTCATTTAGGCAGGTCTATTAGTTGAGTTGACTTCTTGTTTTGTCAGCTGTATTTTTCAGTAGAGTTATGTTTTGTTGACCTCTTTTAAGGGCCCTATAACTCTTAGTTCCGTTCTCTTCAGTTATTTCTTTGTGGAATCTTTTTGTTGGAAATAAACCAAACCTCTGTTACCTTGTGGTTTGACTGTTTGGCCCACGACAAGCCAACTATCTGTCAAGTCCCAAACAGTTTGATCCCAGTGTTCTCCAAAAAGCCCTGACTTGAATAGGTATCTGATTCAAAAGGCATTTCTGTAAAGGCATGCCATTACAGAAACACATTACAGATGTTTATGAGAGGGATGTTCACAATAAGGTGTGTTCATTTCCTTTTTGAAAATGAAATAAACAGATCAAAATGGAAATGATCTGAGCGCTTAATTCATGCAATCTTATTCTTCTGAGTTGTTCATTATTATTGTGATGTTTCTAATATTCAAAATGAGGTATAATATTAGCAAAGTTAAATGAGTTACCGAAGTCTGATCAGGTGCTACTTGGATGATGAGCTGGTATGCAGGCATCGCACAATGTTGCAACACCAGCCTGGTCATATCTCCGTCCTCTGTTACCGGTTCTGGGGGAAGAGTGAATCCATCTTCCATGCGCTCCTCTGACATGTTCAGCAACTGGCAGGAAAAAGCTTGTCAGTGAAAATATATCTAAATATATCCTTCTACTATCAAATACTCACCTGTTTCAGGCTTGAAAAGTGAAAGAGTTACAAGGTAGAAAAAGTAGCACTGTACAATGCTAATACATTTTTACAAAAGCACGACAACCTCCATATCCATCCATATGCTCAGAATGTACCAAACACTCAGTTTTATCAAAATATGGCTAAAGCCCTGCTTCTGTTTTCATATTCAGTGGAAGAGTGGTAACTAAATCAAACATTCGTAGTTATTGCCCCTACACAATCAAGAAAATAAGGAAAACTAATTATAATATCTGTTCAAATTAATTGATGAAAAATGTACTTGGAACATAGAAATCCATTTGTGACACAAAGAAACAAAGGAATCGTATTTACATCCCTAATCCAAGAGTTCAAAATTAAAATGTAATTGAACAATTCTATTAAAAGGATATTCTCTGTGACATGAATTTTGAGGGGTAATGAGGAATCATTTACTTGCCAAGTTACAGAATAGAGGACAGGTGACAGGTTCAACTATGTTAGACCAGGGCTGGTATAACCAGAGCCAAAAGACAAAATAAAGCTAATAAAATAATGAATTGACCCTGTTGTAATTGCAACTAAGATAAAAAAGGAGAGTTTGTTACTTTTTAATAATCCATCAAGTCTACAGTTAAAAATTGTTGTTGATGAATGGATTTTGGTCCAGATGCTCAGCAGCCGTTGGCGAGTGATTGAGCAGTCCATTGGAAACCTCACTCTGATGAATTTAAGAGCTAGCTATAAGAGGAGGACAATAAACACAAGCAAGAGAGCGATACTCCTAGTTTTTGTTTTTTTTACAAAAGCACCAAAATCTGCAGAGAACAGTACCAGGAGCGCCACGTGAAGAGGCAGCAACATAGACAGGGGTGATACATTTTGTGATAACATTTTTATGGACTGTCAGTTATATCTGAAACACATCAAAAAGCATACAAATGTGTCCAGAGTGCTTGCTTTTGTAATGAATGTACTAACTACAAACTGTTTCCTGCTTGACGTCCTCATAGACACATATCCCCCGTCACAGTGTACAGGACAGCCAGGACTAAAGACAGCTTTATAATGTTAGCGATAGTTTGCTGCCTGACAGAAAATGACTAATGTGCACAAATTATAATAACTTGATTTCAGAAGTTCAAACATTTTACACAAACTAAGTTCAAAATCCAATTACTTTGATTTACTGCCCAGCCCTACAATGCAGCGTTTTATACTGCAGTTTAGCTCTGCAGTCCATACGTACAGTATGTAAAGTAACACATTTGTTGTGCCGACTCTGTAATCCAGCTCAACACATTTGAGATGACACAGCAACTGTGAGTTTGAAGTGCTGACTCAACTTTAATTTGAAGGCATTTACATACACATCAGATTAGCAATGTAAACATATTCCCCTAAAATTAATGGCAAAGTACATTTTATTTAACCTCCAGTCTGGTCTTCAGTGAGTGAAACATATGTTCAGTTGGATTGAGGTCAGGTGACTTGGACAATCAGGAACATTTCACTGTTTGTCCTTAAACACCTCCATGGTTGCCTTGTCTGTACAATTTAGGATGACTGTCCTGCTGCGTTGTATGATAAAATGATTTGTGATTGTTACACTGTTCAGTCAATATGGATGTAAATGCCATCCAACACCCTTAAAGCCCAAAGTCAGCTAGTCATTGTTTTAGTGTAAATTGAATGTGCAGGAGTACAGCCAAAGTAATACATACAAACTGCACTGCATATAATCGAAATAATTCAATTTTCATTACATTTATGGCATTTAGTAGATGATTTTTTTCCCAGAGCTGCTGCTCAGTGTTTATCCAGGTATAATGTTAGGGGTCTAATCCCGAAGCCACTTCAGTACATCCACTGGGATACAGAGTAGAACATTATATGTGGCCTCTGTGCCACCCACACAATGATGAGACCCCCACCTGGACACCTTGAATGTGGGTTAGTTCCAATGAGAATTGTAGTGGTTGTTTTACCACTACAATTCTCATTTACATAAACTAAACAGTGTTAAACCACCTGTTAAAACCACACAGTGGAAACAACACTCACATCATCCATTCTCCACAGGTCATTACCCAAACCTTCAGTCTGACCATAAGTGATTGCATTCTTTAGGAAATCAGTCCCACGGCCATCATCCTGAGAAACAGAAAATAACACTAATCAACATTTCAAAATAAGTGGCAGTGCTGTCCTTGGAAAACAACAGAGGACACTTGTCATTTGATAGAGTCCTGATGAATGCAGTACTTACTCTGTCAGTGTCCTGCAAAACTGCAACAAGCAATCGAATGTATTCCGTCGCAGCTTTAAGTGTGTCCACTTTACTGGGCTTCCGGTCAGGTCGCATTAGTGGTACCATGCGCTTCAAGCGAGAGAACATGGTGTTCAAGTTCCTGATCTGCTCAGAAAAGAGGCCAAACTTTCATGTTAATTAGGAGCCAGATTAGATCACCATAAAATTCTCTCTGAAGTTATGTAACCATAATCTAAACAAAAGCAAAAAGATGGGGATGAATAAGAACACATAATTAAAGATTTCAAAGTGTTTGAAGCTGTAGCATTTGTCTCGACTTCATCCTTCACGTCTCGCAATATGAGCTATAACTCATAAAAAGGTCACGTAAACCAGGCACATCATGCAAAAGGAATAAAAGGTTTTGAAGTCCTTTTTGCCCTCCTTTGATCATAATGTACGATGTGCAGTTTTCTATACAGCAAATCAAAACAGCTCTGTACAAAAACTGGTGCAGCGACCCAAGCCAGCACAGGTCTTAAGATGTTAGTCTAGACTCAGTCAACATTTGAGTGATGAATTTCAAACCGACTTGTCCAACTGAATGTTACACGAACCCTTTCAAAATTGCAGATACCCCAATATCAATACAAATCATTACTGTCAAAATACTGTTATAATTAGGCCTAATATCTTCCAGACACCAAGTTCAGACTTGACATATGAGAATGGAGGAAAACTGTTTTTACATCCATCAATTTATTTTTCCTTAACTGCGTTTATGAAAATCAAGTTTGCTTGCTCCCACTTTATGCCAAACTGCATTCACACACTTTTTCAATTTAATTTAAAAGGGTCAGACTTACTGCCAAATACAGAACTCTTAAATCAAGATTTAGGCATGTATTTTTAACTAATATTGGCCACGGGTAAATCTGTGTAGGCCTATTTAATAATCATGTTGCAAAAATGTTGAATAAAAGCATGAACATAAACCAGAACTAGCTGACTGTGGTTGACCTACTAAGACCCAATGAATGTAGCTGGACAGAATGAGTGGGAAAAAAATCTTAAGGCTGAATTGTATTAATGCAGTGCTACAGCTAGTTGGTATGATGTGTGTGAAATATAATAACAGGCAGATTCCTGAAAGCTCTTAATAAGCTTTATAGCGTCTATAGCTAGCTAGTTTCAGGATAAACAGGGGAAGGGAACAGCTAAGCTACTTGCAAGCTAATGTTAGCTAAAGTAACCGACTTTGACATGAGCGTCTCTTCTCAGGGGAACCTCAACCTGCTTAGTGAGTACCTTTCTGTCAAACGTCATACTATCAAACATTTATTCGTGATTCATACAATGTAATTTCCAATTAACACTCACTCTCAGTCGTTCCTTGGCGTTGACCAATTCTCTTTTTTTCACAGTTTCATTAAAGTCTTGGGCGACAAAGTATAAGCCCTCCTTTCCTCGTTTGAACTTTTCAATGTTGCTGTATATCGGGAGCGCAGACTCGCCCGTTAACCGCTTCAAAATATCGCTCATTAATTCCTCTTCCGGAACCTTCATTGTAACGAGTAACATATGTTAAAACCTGTCGCTTTTTATCATTTTTTTCTATATGTCCTCATGCAAACAGCAATGGCAGGAGAAGCGCTCCAGAGGGCAGGGGGAGGGGATCACACCTGTGCTACGTGTTTAATTAGGCCTCTGTTGCAACTTGAGGCTGTCCATCAAAAGGTGAGTTGGATAGACCTTTTTCACAGCAGGCATTTTGACTCCAAAGCATCATTAATAACATTAATGATGGCTGCTCTCCATACGAGAGCCAGTTGCAGGGCTCTGGTATTGTGAATGCTTAATGGATACAGCCTTAATATTATTACTTACACCTGTGGTTTTCCTGCTTTGACAATGTCTGCCGTGAAAAGGGTGTATTGAATGGTTTTACCGGTAAGATATGTTTTCAAACTTCAGTTCAGTGGGTACCGTTTCTCCAGTTTTGGGAAATTGCATGCTTTCAAATCAGTTTAAGAAATGAAGGAGGGACTGAAGAAAGGAAATAAGGAAAGTTGAAGGACACAATGAAGGAAGAAAAGGAATAAAGAAGGAAGGAAGGAAGGAAAAAAAGAAAGGAAATAATAACTTTATATGAAAAGTTTAAGTTTAATAATTATAATATTTTAGGCCTACTTAAGTGTAGAACCCATGGCAGTGCCTTGAATTTCTAGACAAATCATTATCAAAGTGTTAAATACATTTGAAAAAACAGAATTTGTTATCTCAGACAAAGATTTGATGGAAGGTGCTTTTACCTCTGGATTATGTCGAAAAAATGTTAAACACTGAATATAATCAGTTCTTTTTGTTACTTCAAGGGCCTCTTTATGTAGCCTAGAGCCTCTTAATTAAATGTTTCATCATCATAATTAGACCTAGAGATAGGCCTGGCCAATATATCAGCTGATATATAATATATACTCATGTGTATGCTGGCTGATAAGTAACAAGAAGTTGCAGTACAGAAATGCCAAACTAGGTTTGAGGTAATTTAGAAACAGTGTCACCATTACACAGTTTGTCCACTAGAGAGCACTGACGAGTAGTTTTTTTGTTTTGTTTTTTTTACACTGTAAAATGTACCACTCAGTATGTATCTTGGTCGAAATAAAATAATTATAAAATTCAAATGTTAAAAAATCTAAGGGATCTGTATCAAAATTGCTTGTTATGTGTTTGTGTTAAAAATTAAAAAATCAGCCAATATATCGTTAGCGGATTTTTTTTAACTGCCAAGTATTAATATCAGTGTCAGCCTCAAAAATCCAGTATCAGTCAGGCTATATTCATCATGAGAGCTTTGTTACGGGGGAAAATAGGAAGTTTAGAAACTGCACTCATTGCTGAAGGCCAAGACTGTCAACACCCTACTGTATGTTTATGTTCATTAAAGCAGGAAATAAAAGGTGTGTGCAGGTCAGGATGATGGGTACAAAGCATTTGACTTTGACAACAGAGGCTGAGTTCATGTCCCATCTTCTACCATAAGTCAGTACTGGTTTATGACCTTAACCAAGCAGTTTTAGTTGCCTAAGGTTAACTATACCTATACCATACGATCATTTATGTATGCACAGACAAACCACCTATTTTGTCATTTTGATATGAGGACTTCAGTAACTGGATTTCATCCGTTCAGTATAACTCGTATTTTTACATTCACATTGAATCGTTGATTATTGACATTTTCACTTGATACAACAGTAGCAGTTTGAATGTGCAGTTAAAAAAATCAGCTTTACATACAAATCCAAGAACACTTTTCTAAATGAGGCACCAAAGCTGTGGGATGGATGCATACTGCTGAGGCCCCTTTCAGCTAACCACTTGTCCCTTCACAAAGAATCGCCAGGGTTTTATTTCTCAACATCTTTTCCTTATAGATCACACACTCACTTTGAGTCAATAGGGAAGAGGTCATCTTTTGCAAATACAATTGCACAATCATTACACAGCAGATGGTGTAACTCTAGAAACTCCAGAATGTACTGCTGGTGCATTTACTGCATTGTTCAGTCAGAGCACAGATAAATCTGATGCTGAAAACCCAGAAATCAGCCACTGCATTTTGTCATACTGCCCCAACTGTCTGGGCTTCATCATTCACAGATGTTGGTTTATCAAATCTGCTCAGTGTATAACAAGATGAGGGTCCAGATGCATAAAACTCTGTAGATGTCACGACTAAAACTCTGTGTACACACAAAGACAGAAACATGCATATGCATTGTTTTTGTCAGATTTGTAAAGCCACATATATGCCTGGTTCTGTTTTATAAATCTCTCATTGTGGAACTGGGCACCATGAATGGATGGCTGGATGTTACTCTAAGGTTACATTTCTCACCTTATATTTAATTTCCTCCTTATAATATCACCTGCAGCTATCTCTAAAAAAGTGTGTACCCCTGGTCTGAAGTATGCGTGAAGAGCGCACATTCTTACTGCACATCCTTCTTTTATAATACCAGTTTAAGTGTGGGAAATGGGCGTATGGGTGGTTTTTGTGTGTACATATCTTTTATACATTTGGCTCCAGGAGTCTATGCTAACAGCTCTGCGAGGCTGTACCTTGGCACAGTGGTGCTTTGAGCTGATTGCTAATGTCAGCATACTAATACGGCCATAATGACAAAGCTAACACGCTGATGCTAAGTGAGTATAATGTTTACCAGGTTTACAATAATAGTTTAGCATATTAGCTTGCTAACTTTTGCTAATTACCAATAAAGACTGAGTACAGCTAAGGCTGATGAGTGACATTAGTTCAACAGTATTTTTGGTCCAAAAGTAAAACTTAGTAAAGTAAATGACCCAAATTCTCATTATTTCAAGGTTTGTCTGTCTACTTGTCTGTTTTTAAGAATAACTGCATCAGTGATGCCGTCCTCTGCCCCATCCAGTCTGCACATACATTTATAAGGTCCTAATCACTGCCTGACATGTAGATACATTTATAGATTGACATCTTTTCACACAACCCTCATGGCGTCAAGTGGTGTGTGAGTGACTGTAAGTCTCCTCATACTGCTATTTTATGCTTGCTTATACAGCAGCAATATACAGTGGCACTGAATAAACAGGCCTTGACATCAGTCGAACATGTGAAATTTACATACACGTGTTACCCTGAATGTATAACATGTACAACATTCTTGATATATCTTACATGTCAGATAACTGACAGTCACCTCTTTGATGTGCATCGTATCTCCACTACTAATACTTACTCACTGTTCCTATTTGCAGTGGTATTTTTTGGTGAGTGAAATTCAAAGTGTATTATTTGTGTTAATAATACCAAATCATATTATTACAGATTCAAGTATACAGCACAAAGTGCTTAAAACTTACTCATAACACTTCTATTCAACAAACATTTGCTTCTTTGGAAGCCTGCAAAACAGCCAAATTCAATCTCCAGCCGGCTCTGGCAGACTCGCAGGTTAGAGTTCACCTATGTTCACCTTTGACCGAGCAATAGAAACACTGATGCTCTATGTTTGGAAATGGAGAAGTTATTTTTTTAGTATGTTTAATCACATTATTTAGTACATTACCACACTACCAGACTACAAAGTGAGATAGTTTGTGATCGCTCTGATTAATATTTATTTATGACTTGCATCAGAAACTTGATGTCAAGTCCCTTTTCTGGGCACATGTGGGGTAGTTTCATTAAACGAAAAGGTAATGTGACAGTACCTTTTATCCTGAATAGCTGAGCAAAGGCCCTTGGAAAAGCCTAGTATTGCTGGGGCCACAACCAGTTGCTGAAGGCAGTCATAGCACACCACATCAGCCACCAACAGCTCACCTTGGAAGCACATTGTTCATAAGAGCTGATAAGCAGCCCCAATCACAGCCCACAGTGTCAAGAGGCCCACTCACAGTGAATGCTGTTTGTGGACCTGGGTAAGCAGCTGAAGTTCTATAACACCACTACCCTGACATCACTGAGGTCTGATGTAGCCCTACTGTCAGGAAGCCTCTGGTCACATACCAGCTATCTTTTCTTATAGGCTACTGCCACCCCCTGTGACCAAACATAACTTTAAAGCTCAGGCTATAATTAGTTTTTCATCTGATACCTGGATCACTGCTTATTTCACCACAAGGGGTGTCCTGTCAGGTTTAGTTTTGGAAATGCTGCCCCCTCCTAAAACCTGCATTAAAACATTTTAATGAAGTAAGAGTACAAAAGTATAATCAATAAAATGTACTTAAGTATGTGAATGTAGTGAGGTAGAGTGTAAAGTAGGATAAAATTGAAATACTCAAGTACAGCACAAGTGCATCAAAACTGTGCTTAAGTACAGTACTGGATGAATGTAAATTAAATCCACACTTTCATGGCAAATTATTAACAAAAACCGAACATTAAACGCTTCACATAAATGGCATTTGTTGCAAGGCTCTTACTGTGAGGTAGTCCTATTATTTTTAGTAGGAAAGAACGGATCACGCCGCGCCTTCCCTGCAGCCAATCAGCGCCATCGATTTGAGATGACGTCAGCGAACTACTAACTCCAGGAAGCTGGAAGTTTCTTAGCAGGACCGACTTCGTTTTTAACTGTAGTTTCTATTCAGTGGTTTTACACAAGAAACCTAGCGACATATTATTGTTTTTTGTATTTATTATTTAAAGAAGTTGTCTTTGTAGATAAACGTTTTGCAAATCTAAAGCAGGAGGACGAGCAGGACGTAAAGTCGCCAAACGTCACCAACTAAAGATGTTTGCCTCGAGTCTGCTGGCTAATTACGGCACCGAACTCCATGATGACCAAGCGCATAAAGTGAGTACTGGTGTAAAACACTTGACTGGGTGTGTTTTGGGGACGTTTGGTGTATAATGACGGGGCATTTTAATGAGTTGCCCTACTGTGAGAAAGTGAAAACGGGTCAAGAAGGTAACTCAACTCCTAGCATACACTGTATGTACGCAGTGATGCCTCCACACGCCACTTCTCGCTCAGTGTAAATATCCGCCCTAACCGACTTTAATTAACATCACCTGGGTGCTCAGACAAGAGCGATGCAAGGCCTAAAAATGCCATAAAGGATGGGACATCGCTGTGTGAAATGACAATTGTGAGGCTCATTTCATACAGGATGTACAGTAGTTCGTTGCATATGTAGTGTGATTTCAGTGTGCCTAATATGTACATGTATAGCTTTGTAGCTATATGATAAGCCATTTTGCCATGTCACAGTAGGAAAAGCACAGGTGTAAATCAAAGTAATGATGGCTGAATTCAATTTACCTGCTTCGATTTCAGGTTCCTGGTATTGCTCATGCTGACTCATTGTCACTGCTTACTGGGATTCTTGACCTTTGCAAACAGCTTAATTCCCTTCAATTTTGCTGCATGTATCTCTTTGTCACTTTCATCCAATTATCTATTGTTTGACTTCTCATCAGTTCAATGGGAGTCTTGTTCAATCTTCCTGAGAGTAATACTAACAATCAGGCTTGGTTGAATGGTCTGTTCCTTGCTGCCATTGCCTTTTCAAAGGTGGATTGGAGGAATTATGGTTGTTCTTGTTCCAGGACATGCCATACAACCTTTAAGAGCTGCTTCTTCCTGCATGGCTGCTTACTTGCACTTTAGTATAGAAGTATGACAATAAGCACCCTTAAAGAAATGGTCTCTGAAAAAAAACCCTTTTTATGTACACATTTCTCACAAGGAAACGCTGTAGGGTCAGTCAAGAACATATAGGGCTTCTATGTCGCACTGATGTGTATACCTGTGTTGTGAATTTCTGTCTTTGGGATCTGCCGTTACCACTCTTAATAGGCCTCAGAAGTCTGAAATAAGGTCATATAGACATAGATAAAATGCTAACCTTTGTTTGCACAAAAGGCCCATATTTTATGTTGTTCCACTCACTCCTTACCCCTGGCTTACTTGCTGTTTCAGGCAAAACATGTCAGTAGTAGACTTGCTGGGCCTTTTTGAATGTCATAACATCAGATAGGGAAAATCTGGTTTATGTGGTCTCATCCAGAAAAGGCATTGTCACCTAATTTTGTCAAGCTATTTCTGCCTTACTCTACTATCCTCACTGTGTCCGGTTTCTGATTGTAGTATAGTACAGACAGTTTGTGCTTGTGAGACAAAACCTTCTGTTCTTTAGTACACAAGGTATTTGTTCAATGTGTTGCCTAGATACATGGTCAGACCTTTCCTGAAATGTCCATATCTTGAAGTACACCATTTTGTATATAAGCTTTTATAGCTACTTTATAATATAAGCCTTTCAGTGGTTTGCAGATGAGACGAAGAAGCAGCAGAAAATGTGACTGAATTAACAGTGGAATCCAGCTCTGATAGCACAGCAAATTAGAATGAATCAGAAAATCAGCTGTGATTTTTGAAAGTAAGAACTGGAATAAAGGAGGGGAAGAAGTAATTTTGCCTGATAGTTGATGCCCATTAATCTCTATGGTAGGGGAAGTACCAGCAGTTTAAATTAACAATATCTGCACTGTCAGTCAGCAGTACAAGCAGAACTGCTTTTGTGCAAACAAAAAAGGTTGTTTTGCATCTATTACAGGTGCACCATGCCTTTAACATGCTGCTGTTGCCACAGACATATATGAAACGTAGGACACTACACTGCATACACTAAGCAAAATATAGGAACCCTTCTAAAGAAAGCTGTGAAACGGGTTATATTCTCTCAATGCAGAGCTGTCTAATCTTAATGTAATTTGTTAGTTAATTTGTTAATTTGAATGACAATGCATTCACTAGTTTATTTATTTCCTCACTGCTGTACTCCCATACATGACTTCTTAGCTCGAATGTGACCGTTTCTCCTCTCCAAAATGCTTTAGGTGGACAAATACCTGCACCATCTTCAGCTGTCAGATGAGACTTTGATGGATGTCTCAATAAGATTTCGACGAGAGATGGACAAAGGCCTGTGCAGAGACACCAACCCCACAGCTGCTGTCAAGATGCTGCCCACATTTGTACGCTCCACTCCTGATGGAACAGGTAATACCCCTTTTTCATAAAGAAAATTCATGTATAAAATGGGTCCACTGAACACACAGTCAAGTCAACCCATGTTATACCATTCATGTGAAACTGCTGTCAACATATTTTCTCACTTACCTCCAGTGGTATCTGGCCACGTAGGTAGTCTAATGGTTTTTTTTTCTTCAGGTTTAGAGATTGGACAAGTCCACTCAAAATATCTACCATGGTCAGCTGGAGTTATGCCAAGTGCAACATGCTTGAAAGTTTCAACCTCATACAGAGCAGTGCAGCAGCAGTTCTGTGCTGCAAAATAATGATTCTTTCTGATGATTCGCTCCTTCTTTACACACAGTAGATTAACATAATAGTGGCTTTCTGATTACACAGCTTTTGACTAACACTTCAGGGACTGAGATGAGGCCAGAGTTGCGATGTGGTTGAAGGGTTCATACAGAGCAGTGAAACAGAATTTCCTTTAGAGGCAGAGATAGGTATTTGCTTGAAATTTATGAAATGAATGCATTGAGACTTACTATATACAGGCCTAATAAGGCCAGTATAGTGGTGTTGTGTGATGATGATGAATGTGACTTACATTCATTTAATTTTTTTCTACATACAAAGGCCCCTGGGGCAAATTTGTGATATTGGGCTATATATATATTAAAAAATATATATTAAAAATAAATTATATTAAAATTGACTTGACATTATCAGCGACTTGGTTTCGCAAGTCAGTAATGTGTTTCTGCTGTGCCTGTAGTATTATTATTATTATAATAAGGTACCCTGTGGAGCTTTTGACCACTAGTGGCGCCCACTAATGCATTTGATGACCAAGTCCTCTTTTTGTTTTTATCTTTTGCTCTACTATCACATGCACGAGAGTACACACATACGAGCACACTTCTGATTAGAGCTGGAACGATTAGTCAATTAATCAATTAGTCGTTCAACAGACAATGAATTGTCAACTATTTTGATAATCAGTTCATCCTTTGAGTCCCTTTTCAAGCAAAAATGCCAAATACTTGCTTGTTCCAGCTTTTCAAATTGAAGGATTTTTCTGCTTTTCTTTGTTTTATATCATTATAAATTGAATATGTTTAGGTTTTGCAGTGTTGGCCAGAAAAAAAGCAGCAATTTGAAGACATTACCTTGTGCTCTTGGAAACTGTCTTAGGCATTGTTGTTTTTTTTTTTTTTTTTACCATTTTACGGACATTTTGCAGACAAATTGATTAATCGACAAAATAATCTGCAGATTAATTGACTATGAAAATAATCGTTAGTTGCAGTCGTACTTCTGATGCAATACATATTCCTGCTGAAGGTTTCACACAAGTTGGAGGTGACAAATCATAGCTATGCGCTAGCAAAAGGAGGAGAAGAAGGAGACCGCTAGCTGATGCTAAACATGGATGTAACTAATAAGAATATTAATAAGACAGCTGTTCTAATGTTTTAGGAGAAAGCAACTCTGGTTAAAATTTGACCACGTGTTTGTGTGATGTATGTGATTTTATTTATTTATTTATTTTGTTTAAAGAGCAAGGTGAATTCCTGGCCCTTGACCTTGGTGGATCCAACTTCCGAGTGCTCCTGGTCAAAGTTATGGCTAATGGCAAGCAGGAGGTGGAGATGGAAAATCAGATTTATGCCATTCCTGAACAACTCATGAGAGGCAGCGGGTCTGAGGTAAGAGGCCTTACACATAACACACAGCTAATATGTACTGTACACAAGAAAACACAGCGTTGTTGTAGCCTGTCCCTGTGGTGCGTGTGCACAACCAGAGCTTAGCTGTGGCTCTTGTCAGAGAGACAGATCTGTGCTGTGCTATACATGTATAATATACAAGCACACAAACTGACAAGATGCAGCAAGAGCAATGCAGACCAACTACACGCCTCAGTTGGATTAAACTGATGCAGACTGTAATTTACTAAAACATCTGATATCAACTTGTCAAATGTTGAGACCACCTGTGCCCTCAGTTTGATGACAAAGGATCAACACAAAATGATTATTAACTACCTACACATGTGTGTGTGTGTATGTATGTATGTATGTATGTATGTATGTATGTATGTATGTATGTATGTGTGTATATATATATATATATATATATACACACACACACACCCCACTGCTGGCAATTGAAAACCTTTAGTCATCACTTAAACAACAAACTATAAACTTTTAACAGACAAATGTGACAGATTCCAGAAGGACCACATTGGCAACACCAACCCCTGCTGAGTCTACCTGCAGCTTCACACTGACAACAACTGACAAAAGTGTGTTCCTCTTGATTATCTCCCCCAACCAAATCCATTTTCACAGCCTCACCAAATAGTGAGGAAAACAAATCTGCTTCAGTACAAAAGCACAGCAGTAGGCTGAGTTTGTGCCAAGGGCTTGAGAGTGAGAGTGAGAGAGAGGGAGAGATTATATTTTTAGTAATTAATTAGAGAGAGCTCCAACTCCCCTGCAAACCACAGGCAGCCTAAATCCTGTAGACCAACTTTGAAAATTAAAACAACACAGTTAATTAACAAGTTCAATGTCTTTTTAATATCACGTTAATTTCTTTTTTATTTCCTATAAAGCTGCTGAACTGAACTAAATCCATTAAAGAAAACAAACAGGGATTGGTTAGGAGGTTTTGTTGATGTTGCAGTAAACAGTAACACCTGTATGATCAATAATATATAGTTATTGTACAGACAGACAACAAACTCACTTTTAATAATCGGTTTTGTTTTGCTGTGTTTGGGGAAATATTACATACTACTCAGCAGTAAAATAAGATGTTACATTTCAGTTACTGCAAGAAACATCATCAAACTCTCCATTTCTTGCCTTCTAATGGCAGGTTTGAGTCCCATGTTCCTTGGCTCCTCTTTGATCTCTCATTGTTCAGTTTCAGTCAAGAATTTGTAGTTAGATGCTAAAACTGTATTTGAGGGAGTTGCGGATAAGATCATGCAGTGCCTGTAGTAGCAGATGATGTCTCAGAGGTGTAGACAATGGATGGGCAATTCAGGAAGTTATCGTTCATCTGTTTTATTTCTGTGCAGTTATCAGTTCTTAGAACTATTACTAGTGGCAATAAAACAACCATACTACTACTACTATGAATATTACTAATACAAATGATGCTACTACTACTACTACTATAGTAGCACTGATGATAGTTGTAGCATCTATGCATAGACAAACACACACACTGTACTGAAAATGAAACTGGCAATTTCTCAGCTCGTGGTTAATAAGAAAACTGACCTTTCTCTCTCCTGTAGTTATTTGAACACATAGCTGATTGTCTGGCTAATTTCCTGGAGAAGATGGGCATAAAGGATAAAAAGCTTCCTCTGGGCTTCACCTTCTCCTTTCCCTGTCAGCAGACCAAATTGGATGAGGTGAGTGCTTTAGAAAGTTCTTTTCTCTACGTAATATTTTAAGCATAAGTGAAACTTTGTTGTCATTATCTTGTAAACCTCATGTAAGTGAAAACACTGCTGAAGTTTGTAATCAGTAATACATACAGTTTTAGTGTACCTTTTTTTAGTCTTGTCCAAAACATCTGTTTCATATTCATCTTTTGATCTGAAATCCAAATGTTTTCATTGTATGGCAAAAATCCCTCTCTAATCCTTTGTTTGCTGAGAAAAGAGAGATACAGGATGCATTATTCCATAGTGGTTACTGGTTACAGCACCTGCGCTGTTGTTCAAGGACCGGCAACTCAGCATGAATTGTGCTGTTTTATTGTAAGTGCAGATTCGACACATCATCATGTCAATGTGAATTAATTAGGCTGGTTTAATCTGATTTATCACTAACCTAGTTTAATGTAATTCAATTCACTTCAAATGTATTTGTATAGCACCATATCATACAAAAGCAGTTCAGAGTGCTTTACATAAAAACAGAATAAAAGAGCAAAAATGTGCAAATAAACAGAGACATCCATACATACACATACAAATACATATACCTACACACAGAAACAAGCAGACTGTACAAATGTGGTGTGTTCATTTAAGAGAACGGTCTAGTAAAAGGTTTTAAAAGAGCACAGTGTTGGGGCAAGTCTAAGATCAACAGGCAACTTGTTAATTATTACATTAGTGTGGTCCCATAATTACAAAGTAGTGACATATGCCAATATTGTAGTATAGTATTTGCTTTCTCATGTGCCACTGAAAATGGTTTTGCGTACCCACGCCAACACCCGTGTCATAGGTTGCTGACCACTGCCTTACAGTATGACAGTATATGGAGATCTCTCGTCTGTCTCTCGATTTCAGGGGCAGTATTTTATTTGTATGGTAAATAAAATAAGGTCACTTAATTGGGTGAAGTTGTTCAGCACTATGTAGAAAAAACATAATACAGTAAACTTTCCTTCACAAACTGATGGGAAAAGGAAGACAAAAGGAAACTAAATTACATGCAACAGAAGAAGCTTAATGCTTGTTAAGGTTGAGACACTGTGCAGAAGGAGTTCTTTTCAGGAGTTTATCTTCAATGGGCCAGTTAAATCTGATCTACTGACACAGCTATAGAAGTGAATTATTCAGTATGGAACTTTTGCCAGTTTATGGCAGAAATTATTTGAACACATAGCTGTGATGCGATGTGCACAAGGTGCTCTGTCACTTGTGTTTGTGTTCTATTCAGGGACTAGTCTATCCAGTGGTCAATTGCAGTGTCTGATGTTGGACACTTAAAAGATGCATTTATTTTCTAAAAGTTAGTTGGCTCACTCCATCAGATTGTTACTTGGTGTGGTCTGTGTAACTACTCTGAACAGTGTATTGTTGATTGATTTATTATGTGACCATATGACAAGGCTGAAATGAAAGGCAGATGATCTTGATTCTGTTCTGTGTTTATTTTCCTATTTGCAGAGTGTTTTGGTGTCTTGGACCAAAGGCTTCAAGTCAAGCGGAGTAGAGGGCAAGGATGTGGTCAGCCTCCTGAGGAAATCCATCAAAAAACGAGGGGTAAGTATACAAATGATAATTTCAGGATACACTATGAACCATTTTAGTACATTCCAACATTAAAAAGACCTAGACATCATTTTTGTTTACTCTATTAAGTTAATGCAAAGAAATGAAACAACACAAGCTAAAAAGAAATACTAGCAACCCAAAACTATGAACACTGCAAACTAAAATATGATATAGAACAAAAATGTAAATGACAAAGAAATTGTATTTGGACCCCAAATTATAGTTGTAAATTTATAGTACTAGACCTGAAGGAACAGATGTTCTTGGGCACAAAAGACGGGCTTAGTCTGAGGGTATTGCTGCTCTGATCCTCTATAGCTTAAGGGAAATTTGCAAAATGAGTGCAAAACAGCCCTGGCAGCTCTCACTGACTAGCAGCGGGGCGCATCACCAGACACTTCTGACTCACTTCTTGTCTTCCGCATGAGTTGAAAATCTTGAGTGAAAAATTGGCGCGTCCTGGACCAGAGGCTAAGCTGAACACAAACACCTAGAAACACTCCCACAGAGTCAGTTGGTGTGTCTGTTGATAGTTAGCTTACAGCTAACGTATACTTGGTATATTGGCGGTTTGGGGCAAATAAACAGTCCAGAGGTCAAATTTGTGTGAATGACACAAGGCGAAGATTTGCTTCGCTTACTTTCTGAACATACCTTGATACTCACCGACAGCTACAGGAAGGTGGACAGTACCTTGGTTGTCACATCCACTCGAGGGGAGGACTGACATTCAGAATAATCAGTAAACAACTGTGGCAAGTAATGGTTCTGTCTTGCGACAAACACATCCAGCATACAGCAGAGATGGATGTAGTGGTAGTCAGCCAATTGACGTGATATTGTTGCTTTTTATTTCAACGTCTGAGATGTGGAGAGCCCTGAGCGAATTTAGATTGTTCATGGCCCTTCTTTGTGGCATTCCAAACATGGCCTGCCTAACTACTGCCATTTTTGAAAGGTGGACAGTGCACCTTTTGCCTGGAGGCAGCATCCTTAGATATGTGCCCCTATCGCAACAGGGATGTGTCTGCAAACACAGCAGTGCAGGAGGCTGCCTTCCCCAACAGTGTTCCTGCATTAGAACATACGTGTTTCTTTCAGTGGTTTGTCCAGAACTTTACCGGCCACTGTGGTAATGGATAAACAGTAAGTCCAAGCCTAGATGTGTAGGACACTTCTGCATGCACCTTGTGCAAGTGACCCAGGGTAATGACTAGGTGAGCTGGTGCCATTAGCTTTAAAGGGTAGCCAGAGATGTCACTGATTGTCCCAGTGCATCCACAATGAACAAACAAGTTTGGCAGAATCCATGGCAAATCCAGAAAACCGCCAAGAATATTTGCGACAGAAACCAGTCCTTGAAAAAACAAAGATTTTCACTTGTGTTAAGAACAATTTAATGGTAATATACAAAATAATATTTTTCTTTCTAAGGAAACACAAAAACATTTACATTAAAAACAAAGCCGGACTTTTCATTGTATTATATGGTCCAAATACATGACATTTTTTACCCTCTTGAATCGAAGGACTAGTGACTTGAAGTACTTAAAAATATTGGGAAAATATTGTATGTTAACTTATGCCTATTCACACACTTCCAAAACGTTACAAAGTCTGTGCTGGTTTTAATGTATACAATTAAATGAAATCTCATTGCAGGACTTTGACATTGACATTGTGGCTGTTATCAATGACACAGTGGGAACCATGATGACCTGTGGCTACGATGATCATCACTGTGAAATTGGCCTCATTGTGGGTGAGTCTAGTGTAACTGTGATTGGTGAAGGTCAGTAAGTGTTTGCTCACGTGCCAGTTAGCAGAGAATTGGATACTGATGCTGGAATCAAGTGTAACAAAATCCAATGAGAAGCATTTCAGGGAAGAAATGCATTGTCCTTCCTTGGCGAACATTTGCCATGTGTATCTCGTATCTTGTGGCAAACATAACCACGTTCACTGTGAAAAAATCTCCCATAGGTGTTTAGTTGGGTTAAAAATCTGGTGACTGAAGGCCAGAGCACATGATTCACTGATTACTCATTAAACCATTCAGTGATCCCTCTTGCCCTGTATGGAAGCATCAGCAGTTGTTATGTTTCTCCACTCAGTTATTCAGGTTTTCTTTTAATTTAATTTAAGTGTTGCAAACTACAATTCATTGTCTATGTAACCATAATAGGGTGTATAATGTGTAGATTGAAATATGAAAAACAAGCAGAAGGAGGTTAGGAATGGGTTGATCCTCAGTCTGTCTCTTGACATGGGAGAAGATCCCATTCCACCATGACAATGTGATAATAGATTTTCCTAAATCTGTGAGCAGTATCACAGTGCTATTTCATTTTATATGTCAGACATAGTGCTCGTATCAAATCAGAAAGCATGTACTGTATTTTAACAGCATAAAGAAGAAAAGAAGAAAAGAGCAGAATTGTACCTTCTAGAGGGCAAAAGCTTGTTGCCTAGACAGTAACATGTATATATTATTGTACCCTCTAGTCTGTTTTTGCATGTTTCATGTTTTCTATCAATTTGGATCAGCCAGTTCTTCCTGCACTGCAGGGCTTGTCACTGTTAACTCCCACTCTTGGTCTGTGAAAAGTGTGGACAGACTTGTGCTTCCTCCACTTCACATGGAGTTACCAACTGCATCTTTTAATCTGCCAGTTAGATCCCATCCCCTGCTGCACAGGTGGCTCACCTCCTAGAGAGAGTTCATTGGTACAGCGACAGGAACATGATCCCACAGCAGAATTCATTGGTTAGCAATGCCAGTTATGTTTGATGGAGCACCACCCAAAGTCAATGACTTTATTTTGTTGGGGACACTGTTAAAACTCTGATTATACATTGAATGTATAAATGTCAGCATGTCACAATGCTAGTTGTAACATTTCACATCGTACAACTAGTGTTGTAACACATTCACACAGGAAGCTAATTCATATGTAATCAATAAGAACTTTGAATGCTCCAACAATGCTTGAGGAGAAACTTTTTCAAACTTTTTGAATCAGATTACCAAAGTATAATATGGTGCCAAATTGGCATCTTAAGAAATGCTTTTCCTACAGAGTGTATTCTGAAATATGGTTTACTGGTACAGGTGTGTACAGGTTGCTATGCTTAATATCTGTATGATGGTATACAGCCTATCATTTCAAAATAGTGGAGTGAATAATCCCCTTTGAGATCAATATGATGTGCAGCATAAATTAAATTAACACTAAGTAGGCAATACCACAGAACAAACTTCACAGGACACATTTTTTGATAATGAAACAAACCAGAACAGTTAACATCCAACCAAAGAGTGGACACTGGTGCAGATTATGGTGAAGAGTTTTAATGGCCTTCATGGGAAAGAGTGACAGCTTGATTCATTTGATTCAAACATGACTGATAGACACTGTAGTAATATTTTTTGTCATTCTTGGTCTTTTTGTGGATGAGAACTGCACAGTAATTATGCTAACATCCTTTCCCTCAAGGAACGGGTACCAATGCCTGCTACATGGAGCAGATGAGGAACCTTGAGTTGCTGGACGGTGACGAGGGGCGGATGTGTGTTAATACAGAGTGGGGCGCTTTTGGAGACGATGGTGCCCTGGAGGACCTGCGCACTGACATTGACCGGGAAATCGATGCAGGCTCTCTGAACCCTGGCAAGCAGCTGTGAGTGTCTTTGAGCTTATCTGACTTGCTACTACATGAAACATCTCTCAGTAGTGCCTTCACTTAACTCAACTGCAGGCAGGCTCGTACGAGAGATGCTGTGTATCACTGCTGTTAATATTGTATTTACTAGTATGTACTTTTTGTATCACCGTGCTAATAAACTAAACTAAAGTGAGCAGTAAGTAAGAATAATATCTATTATCTATCTCTATATATATAATATTGTTTTGTAAGCTGAAAGGCTTTGTGAGACAATACAGCTGTGAGCATCCACAGTTCATGTGGCTGAATACGTTCAGTTGATATATTCAGAGACATAGCTGCAGTAATCCCCAACGTCAAACTCTTAAACACTGTCTGTTACTGTAGGGATGGTGGACAAAGACAGTATGTTTTTATGTGCACGCACACGCACACGCACACGCACACACACACACACACACACACACACACACTGTCCTCTGAGCTTCCAATTTGCACACGTCTTCTTACTCTCTGCTAATCCTTATTTATTGACAATAAAATAATTGATAAGTCCACTCAAAACAGAGAAGAAGGCAAAATTAAGATATGAAAAATCTTTGCCATCTGAAGTGAAAATCAATCCAATGCCAATTCCCGAGGATAGTTTTAACCTATTCTGAGGTTGCAGACTGGTTGTGGAACATAATGACATATACTGAGTGACTAGAAAAATAGAAACAGCTGTACTACTGTACAGTGTGTAATACAGTTCCTCTGCTACAAATACCAACTTACTTGAAATATTGTACAAGCATGGACTGCTAGTTGCTAGTATCAATATTTGGACTTGGCATGGGAATTTTGTTTAACGTTATGTGTTTTAATGTGTGGACATTTAATGACAGTGAAGTAGCTGACATCCTGACAAGTCTAAAAAAGAGTGAGTGGGTGAGAATGAGGGTAAGTGAGGGGGAGTGTTTAGCACTCAGCAGATCTGAGCTAGTTTAAAACCATCCTGGTCTTTTCACCTTTTACCTCTGCACGTCTCCTTTGCAACATCCATTAATGTCTCTGTTGATGTCTCATTGTGTGCAAACATTTTGCTTTCCAAACGTTCACAGTTCTTGAGAGTGGTTGAAACACAAACTCATACACTGAAGGGACTTTTATATGCCGAGTTAGTTCCAGACTTTCTGGACCTTCTTAGTTCTTTGCACTTTTAGGTCACTAAGGCCTATTGTGTCGCCAGCTGAGGAGAGGTCAACGCAAATATTATTGATTTAATGTTTATTTGTATAGGGACAAGCATGTAGCATAAACCAATGCCACACACCACAGCATTTGTAGCCTGAGCTAATTTGCAATGCCCATTAGTTACCATAAATTCAATATATGCAGATATGATCAGTCTAAACAGATGGATAGACCAGGCACACCCACACACTATAGACTGAATAAATTAAGTAAATTATTACAGGTTGATTAAGTGCATGATTGTATTAATTGTGTGCCTTTTTCAAAGAATTTAATGAATGAGTGTGTTTAAAAAAACAAAACAAAATACAGGGTTGCTGTAAAATCCAGTGCTGTCCAGGATCGTTGATCAGTGTGAGGAGCACGAACTGTCACAAACTGAAAAGAGTGACTTATTCACACAAGGAAACGAATGAGTCATCCAGACAAACCATGACTAAGAAGTGATCTAAATGCTATATATGAACTTATTCTATGTAATACTTACTGGTATCACCGGCTGTCAAAGGCAGATCAAGTAGAACACGACTGGGAAATGTTAGAAAATAAACTATTATCCTCTTTTAGATATAAAGCACTCTAAAAGCAGTCTATTGAAGGAAAGGAATTCAAGCTCAATAAAATGTTCATCATAATAAAAAGAGTTCATGGTGTTTTGGTTCTGAGATGTACCTCATCATCTGTGTCCTCGTAGTTCTTCAGTGTCAAGTGATACTCATGAAATCTAACAAACATGTGACGCTGATTGTCAGCAAAGATGTAGCAGAGTTCATCAGTATTATAAATAACATGTCTTGATTGAGCTGTCTAATTACTGACTATCAATTCAGTGACTGCTGGCGTTCTCTAATAGTTGTAGGCCTACCACAGTGTTAAATATCACTCGTGGGTGTGGAGGGAAAACTGTGCAAGGTCACGGTATCACAGATGGTATGTTTGTATCCAACTTAAAAGCATTCTCAGGGTACATCTCAAGTCTCTTAATTGCATCCACGTTTCCCTCAGTTGCGTATTTTCTTTGTGTCCCTCCTACCGGGGATGCATAGAGAGACGCAAGGAAACCATGCGAGGAGGGAAAAAACGAGGAAATATGTTTTTTGAGAAATGAGACATCTTTTCCTCTGAAGCGTCACATGAAGTGACATTCGTTTCTGAAGACGGCGGCAGCTGATCGCAGCTGGATCAGCTGTCGGTCGGGTTCACAGCTGTAGAGACTTTTGATGGAGTTTGTGCGTGCTAATACTAACAAAGGCAAGGCAGTTATCACTGTTTTCTTTCTGTAGCCTGTTACCTGTTTAACAAACACCTGCACATGAACAACCTGCACTCTGTATTTGTACTGTGTCCTGTGTTTACATTATTTATTTGTTATTTGCGTCTGTATTTATTGATATTCTGATTGTGAATTTGTAATGGAATAACCCAGAATGTGATTTATGGTGTCTTTTGAACATTGGAATTTATTTATTATACTAAATGTTTCAGAGAAAATTGAAATTATGTAACTCATATAAAACCCGACTCTCAGGAATTATCAGCCTCATGTGACTGAATGGAAATAACGATATCTCTCTCTGACTTGAATTCTATCCATAATAAAAGTTAACGGGGGAAATAACAGATCGTGAAAAGAAAAATCTTACTGATAAATGAAGAAAGTTGTTTATGGTTCTTTTGTTGTTCAGACCTACAATTAACACATATTCAAATAAATAAATGCAAATAAAATATAAAACTTGGGAGTGATACACTTGAGTTTATTGTATTATCTGTCTTCACTCCGGTATGAAACTCCAGTGATATTGTGATGTATCAAATCAGTCCGATCAGCTGCAGCGTCCAATAAATCCAATAAGAGTGTGTCTGCCGGTACAAGACTTCCGGCTGCTCTCGTGAATCCTCCTCCTCAATCCTCGTTCCTCGGAGTAGAAATAAGAGCTTTGAGATGGCCTTCAAGATGGCGGAGCAGAACGACTTCCGGTTCAAGCAAGGATTGAGGAGCGAGGAAATAAAAATAAAAAAAAGACTTGCAATGCAACCTCAGAGTGTCATAACTTCAGCGTCTGCTAGGCTTTCAGTTAGCTGCGTTTGTGTTTTGTAGGTGCGTTTATAGATACAGTATTTTAGTAGGTTGGTTTAGGGTATGAATTAACCTGAAGACTGGATATGGATGTGACAATATTTTGTTCCTCTTTGTTTTGTGTTGGCGTGCAGGTTCGAGAAGATGATCAGCGGCATGTACATGGGGGAACTGGTGCGTCTCATCCTGGTGAGGATGACCAAAGAGCAGCTGCTGTTCCAGGGCAAGACTACAGCAGAGCTCCTCACCACTGGAAGCTTCAACACCAGCTACATCTACGCCATTGAGAATGACAAGTTAGTGTGTGTGTGTGTGTGTGTGTGTGAGAGAGAGAGAGAGAGAGAGAGAGAGAGAGAGAGAGAGAGAGAGAGAGAAACTCAGATGCAGTGATGGTGCAATGGTATTAGTTTATATTTGAAGTTAAATCATCTTACTTGTAGGCCAGTGAAGTAAAGCAGTAGATGCAGGCAGGTCGTGCTGTCAGTTTAAAATGGCACTAAGCAGTAATTTCGCATTGCTAACAGACTCACTTGCTAAACCAGTTAAATATAAACACTTTCAGATAAGTGGTGCTGATATTATGTTTTTCATTCTCATCATTTTCTCCTAGAGGGTAAAGCAAGTTTCCACTGTAAGAGTTGTGTCATCAGAAATGGTCATTGTTTCAACTTCTTTCTTAAAAAGTATTTTCATTATCATACACAGACACTTAAATAGTAAAGTGCAATACCAAAGCTATATCGGCACTAACGAGAAAGTGTTAGTAAAGGGAATTGGAGCAATGTTTACACCCTGCTAGAAAGCATCATTGGTAATGCATGCAAGTTTGTCAGTTGACTGGTTGTGGAAACGGTAGTGTTTTGGCTTAAGTTTATTTGTATGCACTAATCTTGCACCATGAATACTCAGATAGTTTTAATGAGCAGAACTACATGGGACTCAGACAGGGTGGGAAATTAGCACCAGCCACCAGCCAAATGCTGGCAAAATATGAAAGTGGTTGGTAGATTTCAGACACAAAATAATGATTTACTATTGAGTGGCTGGTGAATTTGAACATTTATCTGTCAGTGGCTGGTAGATTCACATTTTAAAAAGTTAATTTCCCACCCTGGACTCAGATCTACTTCACAAATGAATTGTCCAAACACTTCTGCATCCTTGATGATGTTGCAGTGGCAGATGTCAAATGGTAAATGGCAAGATCTATATAGCACTTTTATCCAAAGCACTATACAATTTGTTTCTCATTTACCCATTCACACACGGATGGCAGCGAGCTACCATGCAAGGTGCAGGCCTGATCATCAGGGGCAATTTGGGGTTCAGAGTCTTGCTCAAGGACACTTCAACATGCGGACAGGAAGAGCCGCCAACTCTGTGATTAGTGGAAAACCTGTTCTGCTTCCTGGGCCGCAGCTGGCACATGTCCATTCATCCATTCATTATTTTCATCACACCAAGCAGTCAAAGTTATAGTGAATGTAATTTGTAATCTGCTTTACCTGCAGAGATGAGGAAGGTCTGGCAAGTGCTGAAAAGGTGCTTCGGGGCCTCGGTCTGGACCCGTCGGTTGAGGACTGCATAGCCACTCAGAGGGTGTGTCAGATAGTATCTACACGGGCCGCACACTTGTGCGCTGCCACACTAGTGGCAGTGCTGCGGCAGATCCGGGATAACAAAGCAGCTGAGAAGCTGCGTGCCACTATTGGAGTGGACGGCTCTGTTTACAAGAATCATCCAGAGTAAGTCTCCACACATTCATTGTCTTTGCCTCCCTGCATGATTAGAAGTGAGACAAACAGCTTATAGGCTATATGGACTATATGAGCACTCTGCTTTACAAAGAAAAAAACACTTCTTCTCCAAGGTTTTCCAGGAGGCTCCACAAGATGGTACGACGACTTGTGCCGGACTGCGATGTGCGTTTTTTGCAGTCGCAGTGTGGCAGTGGGAAAGGTGCAGCCATGGTAACAGCAGTAGCCTACCGCCTTGCCATTCAACATGCTGAGCGTCAGCGCATCCTTGACACCCTGCGTTTGAGCCGTGAACAGCTGCTGGAGGTGAAGGGGCGAATGAGTGAGGAAATAGTGCGAGGCCTGTCAAAGCAAACCCATGAGCAGGCGAGCGTCAAGATGCTTCCCACCTATGTGAGATCCACACCAAATGGAACAGGTAGCTTTAAGAGTTATAATTGTTATTGGCTTTCCTCTTTTCTGTAATGCTTTTGTCTGTCTGTCTGTCTGTATGTATGTGTTCTGGATTATTGTCTTTGTTGTCTTTATCAGAGCAGGGCGACTTCTTGGCTCTGGACCTTGGGGGCTCCAGCTTTCGGGTGCTGCTGGTGCGAGTGCGAAGTGGAAAGAAACACAATGTGGACATGCACCACAAGATCTACAGTATCCCACAGGAGACCATGCAGGGCACAGGGGAGGAGGTAAAACTTGAAGTACTTTAGTATTTCACATAATAAGTGATTACAGCAACTGAAAAGAGAGAACTGAGGGACCTTAGCCATGATTGTGAGGTTGAATCATCTCTTTCAATGTTTGAAACTGATCCTCTGACAAAAAGGTGTCGTGTGTAATGCATGACAGTGGAACATAGTTCATTGTATTAAACACTAATTTGATATATGTGATTTTGCATGCAGTTTTCTCATACAAATATGTAACTTCAGTATGTATGTATGTATGTATTAATGTTGTTGATTAGGGGGACATGTAAAATAGTTATGTCCTAGAGTATGTTGTATAGTTTCTGTAGTATCATAAATATTTAATCATACTATGAGATCCTTTGCTCCACACAATAATAACATTATTTATATAGCACCTTTCACGCAAGGATGCAGCCCAAAGTACTTAACAGAACAAGATGAGATGCAGAAAAACAAAAACAATGAGTTAAAATAAGTAAAAACTAGTTAAAAAAACAAGTGAGGGACAAACACACACAACACACAAGAGTAACACGAGAGAGACAAAGACAATCGGTAGTTATTTACTGTGTAGAAACATGCTTTTCTCTTCACTCACACCATGTAAAACTGCTAAATACTGAGGGTAACATACCTGTTAGAGATGGTACATTGTTTGTTACCTTCTAATGTGATTTGTGCATTTCTTTTTTATTTTTTTGTGCTTTTTCTGTCACTTGTGTGCCAGCTCTTCAGCCACATTGTGTACTGCATCGCCGACTTCCTGGAATACATGGGCATGAGAGGAGCATCCTTACCGCTGGGATTTACTTTCTCCTTCCCCTGTCATCAAAGCAAACTGGATCAGGTAATGTTGGATTCAATATTCATTGTAAGTGTAAGACTACCTGTCATACATATGGTAACATTGAATCCACCGGTATTGTTTTAACTTCAGGTGTGAATGACATGAAGTTGGCAGAAACCATATGTTTGTTCTTAGGGCTGCAACACCTGCATTCATTCTCTCTCGTCTTCTCTGGTGGATTTCCCCAAACTAGTTAATGGATTGTATTTTAATTGCAGAAAACTAAAGCCTGTACAGTCTAGAAAGAAGGACTTGTCTTTTGTTTATATGTATTAGCCAAAACCAGCATAGCCACAGTATTGCTTTTAACACAGTGATGGTAATAGTGGCATTACTGTGCAGCTTTAATGTTGCAATATATGACTCAAAGATTTTGAATTGATTTTTTTTCACTTCATTAAGACACACTGCTATCTTCAGGCAAACTAAATGAAACACTGCTAAATTTTGACTGCACATTTAGTTATTGTATGGACAGGCGTCCAGGCATTCGTGTCACAACGCACAGAAAACATGGGGACGGGGATGTTATTGTGTTAGGAGTCGGAGTTTGACCTAAAAGGGACATTATCTACCTTGTTGGACATCATAATTGGCATATTGTGTTTTAATATTTTACGAAGCCAGTCCGGACTGTGCTCTGCTTTATAAACCTGCCGAGACACTGTGGCGAGGAGCACACAAAGCCAGCCTAAATCGTGCAAGCTCATTTTCACAATGACATATTTACTTGCAAAGTAAATACTGCCAATCAAGTGTTGCTAGCAGCTGGAAGTTGGAACAATCATTGAACTATGGGGATTATCGTTCAGCTGATGACGACAATGAGAAGCACTGCGCTATGAATTTGAACTAAGTCCTGAATCACCACCTCTTAAATGTCTAATGTCTAAAATAAGAAATGATTCAGCCATGGATTCATACAGAAACATATTTTGGTGGATTGTGCGTGTGATTGTGGAAGCTGCATTGTTTTTCCAGCTTGAAAACATTACGCAAAAGACAGCCCACCACATGGACCATTAATCAAGTATAGGAAGGGTTCATGTCCATGATTCAACAAAGTTTGCCATCTGTGGTCTGGTTTAAGGCCAATTACCTGCAAAGTAATTTTGGTCTAGAGTGACAATGCCCATAATTTTATGGGGGAAAAAAAGAGATTTACGAAAATAAGCCCCATTATATTGTGTAAAGCAAAGGTATGTAGAACAACTGGAGAAACTGCAAAGTCCTGTAATCAACCCACTTTGTACAGGTCGATCAGAAACAAAAACATCAGAAAAGCACAGTGCATTCTATATCAGACTGTGGCAACATTTTAATTACTGCTGTACTGTATTTGTCATTGTGGAAAACAGCAGTTTTGATTTAGATTTGAAATGCTGTAATTTATCTTTATTCACCATGTAATATATTAATAATAAAAAACTCAAAACTGAGTTGTTGCAATGCCCTCCACATATCTTTAGTATAGTCAAGTGCTGTTATTCTCTGTACACACAGAGAATCACACACTTACACACGCGCCACTGCTTTCATTTGTCCAGGGCATTCTTCTGAAGTGGACAAAGGGTTTCAAAGCCAGCGGCTGTGAGGGACAAGATGTCGTTACGTTACTTAAAGATGCTGTTCGGCGCAGACAGGTTAGTACACGTATCACAAATACATTACCAGGAATGTTTTTTGTGGCCTGTGAATGTTGATGCTGGAATAATGTAATAAAAAGTGTACCAACAATACTGACTTACAAACAGCCTGCACCCTGACTGTCAGAAGAGCAGTATCTGTGGTAGAGATCCACCTATACTTTTCAGTGTCATTGAGTGACTGCAGCACAGTGCATGTCTGAAGACACTGTAGTCTATACTGCTCTTAGTCATTTATTTCCTCTTTGTTTAGGGGGATTAATGTGGACCATCTAGGGAGGTTTCAGGGTATCTCTAAACATATATAGTATATACATGGTTCTTGTTCTGAACGCTTGCAGAGGGTTTCAGCTTCAACCCACTTTCCCTTTTGAACCTGTGCATAATGCATTATCTCTGGATGGGCTCTGGATCATGCACTAATATTCATGAAGTTATAAATAATATTGTTAAATGTACAAATTGTTTTAATGTGATTACTGCTGAAACAGGAACATTTTCTAGATGGTTTTACCAGTAATCCTTTATTAAAGCTACACCCACGCAAGTTTTTTTTTTTTTACTTACTTTGGCTGATTAGACGTCAGCTCAGATTGAGGTTTTTCTTATTGTTATCTTACCTGTCTTATTGTGATACCATTTCCTGGATTAACCTAAACTGTTTCATATCCCGAAAATCTGTACAGCCTAAGATAAAAGGCTGTAAATCAATAAACCATAATGACTAATAAAATTATTGAAACTGAATCATAAATGAAAACATTAATGATGTCATCAACTTGCGACATGAGCGTACAACATGATGACATGAAAGACAGAAGACTTAGCTTTCAGTAGCAAAATGAAAATGATGAATGCTCCTAGCTATTACGGTTTCTATTTTAGATGAATTTAAACATGATTATGCAAACAGCGGCCAGTGGGTGGCCCGAACTGGTTTTCAGAGGGTTAAAATAACAGAATTCATTAATACAGCAGGTTTATTGGAACTGACAGTTGGAGTTTGTTGTCACTGCCTCCAGGAATTTGACTTGAACTTTGTGGCGGTGGTTAATGACACAGTGGGAACCATGATGACCTGCGGCTATGAGGACCCCAAATGTGAAGTGGGACTCATCGTAGGTAAGTCTGACTACCCCCCACCTTGCTCTCTGTAGGCCAGTCTCTTTGTCTCTTTGTGCTATTTTAAACATTAAAATCTATCTCTTTTGGAGTGGACATGCTTTCACTTTGAAATGAAGCTCTTCAAAAAGCTCTGAAAACTGACTTTCCTTCCATGAAAGTACTTGTAATACCTTTCCTCCTGTCTTTATCTCAGGAACAGGGACCAATGCCTGCTACATGGAGGAAATGCAGAACATCGAACTGGTGGAGGGTGATAATGGTCGTATGTGTGTCAACATGGAGTGGGGAGCGTTTGGCGACAATGGCGAACTTGATGACTTCTGCACCCAGTTTGATCACATTGTCGATGATTGCTCTAACAGCCCTGGGAAACAGAGGTACTGGATAGATTATTTATGACATATTAAATCTACTATGTTATGTTTATGAAAAACAACCAAAAAGTGCCAATACTCACATCAAACAGCATCACATGTAGGCACAAATACAGTGTAAATTAATAAAGGAGAGGGTGCCAAGTACAGACAGAGTCTAGAGACGGAGAACAGCTGAGGCCCTTCACATCATTTCTGTAAAAAAAAAAAAAAAAAAAGAGACGGCAAAGATGTGTGTAAAGTGCACTTTACACACAGCAAAGATGTGTGTAAAGTGCACTTTACATGAGCTGTCCATTCAGCACTGACATTTTTTGAGTAGCTTGAGAGTCATAGACAGAGCCTAAAAGTGGGTGTCTCACACCAAGTTTATTAGAGTTAGTGACACTACTTACTGTAAGCAAATACATTTGTGGTACTAAAGCTAAGAGTGCTAGCCATTGCTCACACTTTAAAAGAAATGCTTCCCAGTGAGCACTTTCAAATTTATATGCACGCTAAGTGTTGATAGTACTGACTTTTTTGACTGCCTGTCTTTTCTTTTCGCTCTTCCTTCTATTACCTTTCCTCAAATCTCAATGTGCATGGTCAATGCACAGCATCAGTTCTTAGTCAGATAGTGATTATTGTTCATGCATGATTTTTATGACTCAATTATTTGAGCTCCTTGAGTAACCATTTCAGCCCTACAGTTCAGTCATATTTGCATGCAAATCTAAGATGTAAAAAATATAATCTATCTAAATCTGAATCTTACCAGTATCATCTTTAACTTAGTGTAACATGTACAGTATATGTTCACTCGGTCACTCAGATTAGACCCTGGAAATATCTGAAAGCAGCAGGACGGGCACACTGTGCAGCAGTATCTAATCACAGATACAGCAGTGCATTTTCAAAGCGCTACTCGCTGTAAGTACTCATAATGTGGATGTCCAGTAAGTGCTTGTCCTTTTTGGGCAAATTTGCACAAATTTTTGCAGCACACACAGTTTATGAGTGCTGATCTCCAATTTTAGTATTTGTCAAACCATTGGAGACCATGCACCTGCTCTTTTTTATCGCTCTTGAGATGTGCACACTTCTTTCTAGATATCATTAATACTTCATCAGTACTGTCCGTGAAATTCAGTCCATGAACCTGTGACCACTTCATTGCCTGCACTGCACTGCCTTGTCTGCATGAACACATCCAGTGCTCTACTTCACTGTAGTGTTGCATGGTGTACCGATACCAAGAAGGTACCGCGATACCCTGCTGTTAAAAACAGTCCAATACCCCATTTTATTAGTACCAATACTTTAAGAATGACAGTGTTAAAAAGAGCCGTATTTCCTATCAGTTGTGTCGCAGTGCGAGAGCGAGTCAGTCAGTGCGACAACAGGGCAGTGTGTGTGCAGCGTTCTGCTACTCCCTGCAGACAGTCGGAGTAACCTTCGCAAGATCACAAACCATCACCATGGCACGTAAAGTTATAGTGGCCAAACGTTTTTTTCTCTCACGCACTGCGGGTTACATGGTGAACGTGAAGAATGGCAGCAGCAAGTGATGCTTCAAGTGCTCTTGCTGGTCGATAAAACATACGCACGGAGCGAAATTTGACAGTATTTTGCAGCCATGCACTATTTTTAATTCTCAGCGGAAAAAATAAGAAATGTTATTATAAACATTCTCACGAGGTGACCTGCTCCGATTACAGGCAAAAAGTGTCAGGGCGCATAACAAGGAACTAAATAATTGTTAACAAATAAATTGATAAAACAGGCAGAAGCTCCACGTTTTCAGTAAATAATTTTCACTTGTTTCCTGCTCAGACAAACTTAATAGACATGCACTCACACCTCTCCAAAACTATGCGCAATATTACAGAATGTATTATTGCGCCGCAGAATTACAACCGGCACCGGTAACCACGTCCTGTTCACTGTCATCAGTCGCATTTTCTGTGTTGCTCACCTTTCAATATTTAAACATGAAAATAAATTTTACAATAAAGATAAATAGTAAATAATTAGCTTAATTTTGAGACACCCTCAAAATTTGATTTTGCCGTCTTCGGGGGGTCCTAGTTGTTAATTAACCTGGTGGAGGAGCCATGCAGCCACCCTGCCAATTCTTGCACATTTTGCCAGACAATACCTGTGCATTCCAGCCTCAAGCTGCGCTTCAGAACGACTGTTCAGCACATCAGGCATTATCTGCAGTCCTACACGCAATAGGCTGACTGAGGAGCACATTGACACATTTGTTTTCCTGGCTAAGAACCTTGAAGTGGCCAAAGAACTGTCCAAAAAATAAGTCAGAGACAGAATGAGAGAATAAAGACATGTTCTGGTTTTCACATGTCCATGTTCTGTGACAAACATCTTTTACATAGCTATAAAGCTCAGCAGCTGCAACAAAATCATTTTGTTAAAATATGTTCAATAGTTATATAGCTAAGCAGCTGACACAAAATATATGTTATTTATTTTGAATTTCAAGTTTTTTAATTAATGAAGAAAATTTCAAAGTTTCATGTTGTGTGATCTATTATTCCATTACTTTTCCTGATGTTTTAGATTTTGGCCGTGGTATCGTTTCAGTATTGGTATCGAGATACTTTAGGCCGGTATCGTACAGAAGTCATAATTTTGGTATCGTGACAACACTACTTCACTGACAGTGGTGCACTTGGAGCCAGGAAATTAGCAAACACTTTGGCAAAAAAACATGCAGCAAAAAACATGCACTAGCGCCTGACAGAAAAGGCATTCAGAGTGTGCTCTAAACATCAGCTTTGCTTGACATGAAAGCAAAGGTTGTTTACCGCAGAGGACATGTTCTTGAGAATGTTGAGCTTACTTACTGCAGTATAATTAGAATCATTGGGCCTCATTCATCAATTTCTCATTTTCTTAAACTCTCCTAAAAGAATAAAAAAGGAAATCATCTGCAACAGGCTCAGACCACTGATTAAATAGGATGCACAGCTCACTGAAAGTTGTAAAATGGAAATAGTTTGTATTAACTTAATGGGGGCAGGACAGGAAACACTAGCAAAAACATTCATGTTAAAATGACTAAAGTATCTACTAATCTACTAATAAAGGTCTTTCAATAGGATTATTATGGGCAATTCGTTTATCCTATCAGGTACTCAGAGTTGTGGCTGTAATGGCATTAATATTACAAATAGTGCTTGTTAAATGCAGCATTTGTCGTCAATTTAGTAAGACACACGTATCAAAGGAATGAGGAGGAGAAAAAAGACACTGCACCATTGCACCAACATTAATAGTATTGATAGTGTGTGCAGTGGATGAGAGGGGAGTGTTGTGCAATGGACAGAAGAAATAAAACCCAGAGGACAGAAAGAAAGTCCACCAGTTTATATTGCAGAGGAGTCTGCTGCTCCACTGGTGGACTTACCGCTAATGTCTCTATGGTAACGAGGCCGCCTGGCACTGACCAACACCTCACACTAGCTACCGCTTGTGGGCAGATTAATTGTGCTGTCAAACTGCACAGTTGGCTGTTGGATTCCACTGTTGTTGCAGTTGAGGTTCACCAATGATACAGATTGTTGTCTGAGCTGCATCACTGTTTTATGTCTTTACTTTTCTGTTGACTGTGCCTACCTGTCCTCATCACCTCTGACTCTGTTATTTCCTTTCAAGGGATTTCTTCTTTGGTGGCTATAACTAGTTTGTCACTTTTGGTTTGGCCACACCCTAAAGGGAGATGAAAGCGCATAATACCAAAGCATGTTACCCCATTAACCAGAAAAATAATGGAAACACATTTATTGTATCAAAAACATAGACTAACTGCCGGTTGAATTTGTTGTTCCAAAATAAAACATTTGAAGTGCATCCTTTCACACAGAAAACATACTGAGAAGGATTTCTGTATTTTCAGAAAAGTTAGCTTAAAAAGGGACATCATCTGCACCTAGCAGCATGTTTAGGGTGCTCCATATTTATGTCATGGAACACAAGAACATTGGTTTCCTCTTTGGGGAAAGCCGGTCTGGACTTGTCAGATGCCTTTAAGCCATGGCAGGGAGTACATTAATGAGAGGTGATGATAACATTGGCCAGGCTTGTAGCTTTTGATAATTTATTCCACCTAAATGCCGCCCTTAAGCAGCTGTGCAGACAGTTTGTCTTTTGTTTGCTCCTTGTGCCTTGGTTGATGAACTTAAGAAGCACATTATTATGAGTTAGAGCAGCTGGTTTTATTACATTAAATGGTTTTCCTCTTGAAAGAAGCTTGTCTGGACTGTCTGTTATGAAATTGTCTCTATGATGTCTCTATGTCAGGGAGTACATTGATGAGAGGAGCCGTTATCGTTATGTCATAATTGATTGCAGCCCCTATCACACACCTCCTGATATTTATTCCAATTAAACCCAGCTCTGTAACAACTGGGCTGCCAGAACACCTTTGCTTGCTGTCTGAGCTTTCATTCCTGAAAATAATGAGTTGCAGCTATTCTGTTTGATTAATTTAGAATTTTTGAATTAGATTTTATTTTATTTTTTTGTCTTTTTTCCAGTTCAGCATCAGTTTGATTATAGAGTTTGTGACAGTACAATAAAATACAGCTTTATAGTATGATAGAAATAGTAAATAGTATTATTAATGTGAATATTGTGAATGTTACCAATGTGCGGCTGTGGGAAGTTTTCAGTTTGTGTGTCTTTTTCTCTGAGGTACGAGAAGATGATCAGTGGCATGTACCTGGGGGAGATCGTGAGGAACGTTCTGCTGGACTTTACTGCTAAGGGTCTGCTGTTCAGAGGCAAACTGTCCGAGCGACTCAAGACGCGGGGCATCTTTGAGACGAAGTTCCTGTCACAGATTGAAAGGTGAGTGTTCTCGTCTCAGTGTCTCTCCTCGGCTCACCCCTGTTCACCTTGGTAACAGTGTGGTAAGAATAGAAAAAGCTTGCGTGAGACTTTGCAGTTAAATCACAAAGCCACACAAACCGGACTAGTGATGTCGAAGCTACCAAATGAGATCAGATTAGTCTACACAGTAAGTGGCTGTTCCATGTAATATGAGGCACTTGATTATCACACAATGGATAAGTACTGAGGAGCAGAGAGAGAAGAGAGATGGAGGGAGGGTGAACAAGCCACAGGCTTCTGCCTGTTTAGAAAAAAAAAAGATCTTCTGAAAACGTGGAGCTTCTGCCTGTTTTTAATTATTTATCTATTTATTTGATAACATTTATTTAGTTCCTCATTGTGCCCCAACATTTTTATTTTTCCACTGAGAATGAAAAAAAAAAAATCATTTCCACAGATCATAATTGAAAATAGAGGCTTGGGGGCTCATCACAAAGCAAACTTAGCTTAGCTCACCCTCTCATCGAGTCATCTGGCTTCAGTAGGCTGGTTATTAACTCTGGCTTTACCACCACTGCTGCAATCTAAGTGCATTCACATGAAAGATCCAGGGGTTCTTATTACAGACCAATCTCAAGGCTGTTCAGGAGAAGAGCATTTATTATGACGTTAGATACACCTATTGATCGCCATGGTAAAAGTAGATCACGAGAGGCAAAAAAGTAATCGCAGAGATGAGAGATATAAACGCATACCTGAATGGGATAAGAAGCAGTAGCAAATAATACTGAAATACTAAAGGAAAAAGGCAATGTCTGTGTCTACTTGAATGATTTATTGTCTGTTTTATCAAAAGGTTACAGTGGGAACAGTATTTATTTCCAACCATGATCTGACTGAGTCTATAAAAAGATTTTCTTTTTTTTATATTCACTAAATAACGTCATGTTCCTCCCAGCTGCAGTGATAATAGACAAGTACAGAAAAGGCTGCATTGAACCAGTCCTTGTCGGAAAGAAACAATGCCAGAACAACACAAAGTCAAGTTGACTCATTAACCGGTTAAATAAGTGAACTAATGGCCACACAACTTTAAGCAGCTTTACATGAAAGTTGAGTGCTGCATAAAACCATTTTTAGTGTGGATGAAGTGCAGTTCAGCAGTGTTTTTGTCTACATAACAGAATAACAGCATTCAACCAGTAACACCACCCACCTTTTGTAGCAGTGATTTTAATTTATAGAACGTGCTTCAAAGATAAAGTCCATCACACCCTCTATGTTAGCTAGTGCTGAAAGCAGCACATCTTCTTCATGTGTATAACCCTTGTAATTCTCTCTGATCCCAAAGTGACCGTCTGGCCATGCGACAGGTCCGCTCAATTCTGCAGCACCTGGGCCTCACTGGCTCCACATGTGACGACAGCGTACTGGTGAAGGAGGTGTGTAGTGTGGTTGCCCGCCGTGCAGCTCAACTCTGTGGTGCTGGTTTAGCCGCTGTGGTCGACAAGATACGACAGAACCGCAACCTGAATCAGCTTTCCATCACCGTGGGGGTGGACGGCACCCTGTACAAGACGCACCCTCAGTAAGGAGCGATCATGTCCTAACACACATTTATTTTTAATGAGTTGGGCTTGGGCTGTCAGGACACAGAACTGCAGTATAGATACCAACTTATTGTTGTATTTACTTACCTGTCATCAATTGATGCAGCTAAAGCATCCACAGCATCCCTGTGGGAAATGACAGGCCTAAAAATGGCTTCTTTTCCTCTGGACACTGGTCTTGGTCATCTTTGAGTCAGGCAGTTACAGTAAGGCTGTATTCCAGACCAAATCAGGCGCTGCGGTAAAAGTCCTCCTATTCATTTGAATGTGGGTAGTGCGTTTAGGCTGCTGTGCTGGGGGTGACGAAAAAAATGCAGCAGCCCTGCGGTGAAAAGTGGAAACGGAATCAACTTTTGGAGAAACACAACCAGATGTCAAGCTGCTGTGGCCAATCACTTAAGCCGGCGATCGAACCGGAAGACACCCAGGTGAAGAAGAACTTTGTTCACCGTGTAGCATTGTAGCATTCCACTGTTTACTGAGCAACTGTGAAGATGGAGGAGAGATTGATCGATTGCCGCAGTGACGACCTTTCCAGAGCTGTTCAACTCTGCCACGAAGGAGTACAAAGACGTTAGTCGCTGTGCGGTCACTTACCATTGTATCGCTCTTCAAGTTAGGATTGCTGGTTAGTATTTCTACTTGTGCTACAATTAGAATGGTCATGTAGTGACTCTCCCACGCCTGATTTGGTTGAATACAGCCTAAGTCATCACCTTGCAGGACCATAAGGAAGGTCAAATCCATATCAGAAGCATCCTGATACCACAGCTACTTCATATTTATCCATACTTTATTACTAAGTGTGCATCATATTTTAGAGGAGGAGATTTTCATGTAACTCTTGTTCAACACTGAACCTTTTTTATTCTCTCTCCTCCCTCCCTCTTCCTAAAGTTTCTCCAGCATCATGCAAGAGACATTGCAGGATTTGGCACCACAGTGTCAGGTGACGTTCCACAAGTCAGAGGATGGAAGTGGGAAGGGAGCAGCACTGATCACAGCCGTGGCCTGTAGGATCAAGAGCGAAGGGCAGCACTAACTCGTCAAGACAGTGGTGGTCAGGTAGAACCAGAGCTACCAGGTCACCAAAATAAAGTCTCTTACACCTTGACCTGAGTTTAGATCTGAAATGTTTCATCTGATTTGTTTTCTATGTGTGGGTTCACATGCACATGTGTGAATGTGAGTTTTTGGTTTGTGTTTGGAATCGACATATTTATAGTATGAGCTGACACTGCAGAGGACGGTGGTAAATTAACTTCAGAAGTTAGTTCAGTGTCTTTCTTAGAGAAGTTGTCTTCTGTGAAATATGACTGTTACGAGCTGTAGGGCTCTTTTTTTTTTAATTGATCTTGATCTTTGCATTTAGAATACGTTGTACTATGTTGCTTTTCTTAGTTGGGCTTCACCCCTTATTAAACCAGAATAAAATGAATTTTATCACAGTGAATTTATGGTTTCACATCAATTTTAAGAATGATCGAACAAGATTTGAATTCTTTTTATACAATTGTCCATTTTTACTTTTTTCTTTACTTCAAATTTGTCTTCATATTAGTATAAAATCTTTAAAAATGTCATTAAAAATAAATGTTATACTCTCCATCTCTTCACTGTGAGTAGACCATCTGCCATCAAAAAAGACCAGCTAGACTGACTAAGGCATAAACCAAAGCTTATTCATTCAGTATGTTATTTAGTGTTAGCACAGGTCTAAAAACCCTGTGCCATCATACTGTATGGTATAATGACTGCAACAAGCTTAATTTGATGCAGTGAAGAAGTAAGGTGTACCAATGTTAAACATTTCATTAATTGCAAATAGAATTAAAGAATTTAAGAAAACACAGGGACCTTTAATTGCTTACCTGGAGGGGGAAGGTAATTAAACCACAGTGGTCAGAAAGCAAAGGGCAAGGATTAGTAGCACTCCTGGGGCTGGGAGGTTGGAAGGAGGGAATACAGTAGACTGGTTCTAGTCTTTTCAGCCTTGTTTGTTTTATTTGATTTTTTTTTTTGTATTAAATGTATTACGTTTTTTTTGGATTGTGCATTGTACAAAGAAAAGAAAAAAGACAATCTAAGTGCAAGTGCCTGTACAGATCAGAGCTTCAGAGAGAGATTTCAGATCATTACAGAATCAGAGGGAAGTACAGTTGTGAGAATTGGTTGTTTCCCCTGAAACAATGTTTTGTTAAAACCATACACACCAACATTCAGTTGCATAATCACTACAATCAGTCTTTGTTTATGAAGTTATGCACAAATACCATAAATATCTGATCACTGTATCCAATGGTAAATTGCTTTTACCCCACTGATTACGCCATAATATTTCATTAGAACGGAATATGAATCTGCCTGTGCTCTCAAACTAGAACTAAGCTTTTTACTCCTCAAGGAACAAAACATCATAAGCTAATAACAGCTGTTATTACTGTGTCCACTGTACCCTACAGTGCTGCTGCCATCAACAATGTCATCAAAGACTGTCACAATAAAATTGGTCTTGAGTTTATCTATCCAGTGGAAGTCGCTCTTTCTTCTATTCAGATGGGCTCTAAAATAGATTATGTGGGGAACTGCTTTCAAAGAAATAGTCCCAGTATTGGGGACAGGCAAATTGCATAAGCACTATGCTTTACCGGACATACATACATTCATGTAGACCCAGCTTTACATTTAGGCTACACTGATACTAGTTACAAATGTATCCAAAAACAAAAGCTGTTATGGCAGGCAGCAATTACAACAGATTCACTAGTTCAGTGAAAACACCATCTCCATGTTGTTAAAGGCTTCATCTTGTCTACTAAGGAAGAGCTGCACCAATATTTATCACATTATTGTTGTGCTTTCTCCATTCAGTGGCCTACATTTTCTTGCCGCTCCACCTCTACATCCCATTATGTTGCTCTACCATTCTGCAGATCAGCTAAACAAGCTTATATTAAACTGTGGGAAATGTCCCGCTACTGTTTCCTTTACTACCAGCTGGTGCAGCAGCACACCAACTCAAGCCAAAAAAGCTGGTCTGCAGTGTGCTGAAGTTTAACCACTCAATTATGATCCCAAAAGCATGTTCTATTTGTTTGAGAGTGTAAAAATTCCTTTTGAGATACCAAAACAGACTGTAAAAGCTGGTTCTCATGAGTAAAATGTGAAACGTGTAAGTTATCATCATGGACTGAGAAATGTAAAGCATGTGAGGCAAGTATGTTACATAGCCTTATCTGCCCCAGACATTATAAATGATGGAATAAAATACTGAAGACTATTGGAACCAAAGCCTAATCTTGTGTTATTTTCTACCAGCCTGTTTTTAAAGAGAACTACATAAATTGGGAGTAGATTTAAAAAGTTTGACAGGGACACAGGGACCCTTAATTGCTTATCTGGAGGGGGAAGTTAATTAAACCACAGTGGTCAAATGTGAAGAGCAAGGATTAATGGCATACCTGGGGGAGAAGTGGTTTAAGAGAATATGAGGGTAAAAGGAGGGATTGCTTCTAGCCTTGTGTTATTTACTTATGTTTTTCCTGATTATATTAAAGTCTGTGTGTAATCCATTTGCAAAGGTCTGTCAATTACTTTCACCTTCAAGGGGAAACCTTGACTAATTGCTGAACCAGAGGTCTTGTTGGTTGTGAAAATCTGTTGTTTCCCTTGAAATAATGTTTTTTTAATCCATAAATGACAACATCCATTTGTATAATCAGTAGAACAAAAAGCATAAAAATGCCTTTACTGTGTCCAATGGCAAAATGTTCCCACTGATTACAATATAATGTGTAATCTGCTTGATAGAGCAAATTAAAAAAAAAACATTACTAAGCATCAGAAAATCATATATTCATGTAAAAACTCTAAAACTAAGCTTTGCTTTTTGCTCCTTAGAGAACACATCATATATTTACATAACAATATGAACAGGATGTGTCTGGTTCTTCACTCCTCTGCAGATTGCCTGCTACTGCCTTTGAATTTAATGGACATAATACGCAGCCTAATTAGTGTTACTGTACTTGGCTTTACCTAACATCATTATCAGTATGTAGACCTTTATAATGAGCCGTCGGTTCTATGAATGTCACATGCCACACAAAGAAATTTAATGAAGCTGACGTCAGATAAATTGGTGAGATGCTTCTCCAGTTGTAGTAGAATTTCCCCACAGTAGTTTTTACTGCTAATCAAGGATTGTATGTATCCAATGATGGAACTGCATTGAGGGATCAGAGTACAGGGAATAAAATAAAGAATAAATAAGCAAAATTGATCAAGATATGTTATTAGGGAAATACAGGATAAACTAAAGATGAAAGGAATTTAACAAGCCCACCTTCCCATCTGCACCGTATACAGGCTCAACTTGATTAGCAGTAGATCACAAGGGGCCACAGCCCTGCACTTCTTCGACCCACAAAAGTCCCAAATGGACTGAATACAGTTCACTTTCATAAAGAGGGTTGCAGTTTCTTACTACACTGGGTGTTTTTAATCTATCATAGTGATAATACTCAATGGCCACTGCAGCCATGGATAGATTATGAGACAATGTAAAAGGCCCCCTATCTCTCCTACTTAGGAGCAAGATACCCTGACTGAAAGAGACATTTATCTTTGTAGTCGTTTAGCGTCTCTGATTGTTTTGTGTCTCTCTGTGGTAATTTTTTGTCTCTTTGTGGTCATTTAGTGTGTATTTGTGTTTTGTGTCTCTTTATAGGGCTTTTGCATCTTGTCATTTTGCACCTCTTTGTAGTCATTTTGCATCTCTTTATAGTCATTTTGCATCTCTTTGTAGTCATTTTGCATCTCTTTATAGTCATTTTGCGCCTCTTTGTAGTCATTTTGCACCTCTTTGTAGTCATTTTGCATCTCTTTGTAGTCATTTTGCACCTCTTTGTAGTCATTTTGCATCTCTTTGTAGTCATTTTGCATCTCTTTGTAGTCATTTTGCACCTCTTTATAGTCATTTTGAATCTCTTTATAGTCGTTTTGAATCTCTTTATAGTCATTTTGAATCTCTTTATAGTCATTTTGCGCCTCTTTGTAGTCATTTTGCATCGCTTTGTAGTCATTTTGCATCTCTTTATAGTCATTTTGCACCTCTTTATAGTCATTTTGAATCTCTTTATAGTCGTTTTGAATCTCTTTATAGTCATTTTGAATCTCTTTATAGTCATTTTGCGCCTCTTTGTAGTCATTTTGCATCGCTTTGTAGTCATTTTGCACCTCTTTATAGTCATTTTGCACCTCTTTGTAGTCATTTTGCATCTCTTTATAGTCATTTTGCATCTTTGTAGTCATTTTGCACCTCTTTATAGTCATTTTGCATCGCTTTATTGTCATTTTGCATCGCTTTATTGTCATTTTGCGCATTTTCTGTAGTCATTTTACACCTCTTTATAGTTATTTTGCACCTCTTTATAGTCATTTTGCGCATTT